>JAJSOF020000025.1:23350930-23630930 GCA_025594305.2 Periplaneta americana | reverse complement strand
CTACTGCTACTGCTACTGCTACTACTACTACTACTACTACTACTGCTGCTGCTACTGCTACTACTACTACTACTACTACTACTACTACTAAAAAATCGAGTGCAATAGAAATAGACATTAAAACATGGAGTATAATAATACATAAACAAAAATGTTAATAGACAAAGGACATAATGTACAATAGGCCTACGTGCTTGTCAAAAAAATGCAAATGTCTCACTGTTCCCATTCAGGAGGGTACAGTGAGACACCACAATGTCTATTAACGGATATTGAAATGATTTACATTTATTTCAAAAGAAAACAAAAACTTGCTGTCTCTTTATCTTGACATGTTCTGTAGCCTTATTTAGAATCATTTTGATGTCTGACTTCGAAACCATTGAAACATCTAGAACATTTGGAAAAGTGAAGTTTCCATGATATTTCAAACTTCCGTGAAAAAATGAAATGAATTTTTTGTGACAACAAAGCTTATGATTATAAGAATTTAATGTAATTCTTTATTATTTTTTTACATTTTTTTAAATTTAGTGAATAATTTTTTTATTTATTTAACCATTAAAATGTAATGTATCCATTATTTTAAGCTACAGTTTCTAAATTGATTACTAGTATGTTCATTTTTAATGCTAGTTACTGGTAAATGTAATATAATTACAGTTTGTTTTTGCAAATCATTGGTACATGGGAACAGTGAGACGTCTCAGTGTACCCTTCAATGGCATGTCTCACTGTTCCCTTTAAGCATAGTTCATTTAAAAATGACGCCATCACTTCAAAATTAAAACAAGAAAGACGAAATTTGCCAAACATAATCTCAAATATCATAGTATTAGGTAACAAAACATTCATAATTTATATATCATTTGTATATCTAATCTAACCTTCATTAAATACAAGCCAAAATTTTACTTCTAGAGTGAAAAATTACTAATTATTTTTAATCACTCACCTTTATAACTAGAATCAAATCGAGTATGAAAATACTGTTACTTTATTCATGCAACATACAACTCCACTGTTACCAACATCGCAACATCAAAATTTATAAAAAAATGTCTCACTGTTCTCCCTGTCTTACTGTACCCACTTCTCCCCTACTACTACTACTGCTAGTACTTACAATTGGCTATTAAAGAACTCGGAGGTTCATTGCCGCCTTCACATAAGCCCGCCGTTAGTCCCTATTCTGAACAAGATTGATCCACTCTTCAGCATCATATCCCACTTCCCTCAAATTCATTTTTATATTATCCTCCCAAAGATCTTTTTCCCTTTCGCCTCTCAACTAACACACTGAGTTCTGGATTCGCTCATACCTGCTACATGCTCTGACCATCTCAAACGTCTGGATTTAATGTACAGTAGTGGCAAAAAAAAAAAAAAAAAAAACCGGACCGACCCTTGTAGCTGATATAAAAGAATCCTGTACTGTGTATCGTGTCAAACTGTGGTAATTTCAATATGGATAGTGAAGCCAGAGGTATGTACTGCTATTTAATGTAAAATACGCAGTTATCTTTGCCGAATAGAGGTAGAAATGTAATATTGATGCCAGATGAAAATAAAACTCTCAAAGTTTTTTTCGTCTGTAAGTTTGAGGCAATGAAGGAAACAAAATACGGTAAGAATCGAACAAATGCAATAAATTTCATTGTTACAATTAATTATACAAGATGGATGTGTTTTGTGACTAGCAAAATTTGAATCTGTGAAATCAGCTACAAGGGTCGGTCCGGTTTTTTTACCACTACTGTACATTGCCGTTCAAAGATATCTGGCCTCACTAATCCATAGTGTTCGATAACTTGTTCGTGTAAGTGTTGCTTCTTTAGTTATTACTTCTATCAATAGATAGCGAAGAGTCAGAGTCGCCAATAGTACATAAATATACCCGCATTATAAAATTCAAAATTTCATCCCCTCTAATCATTGTGTAAAAACATTAGATTTAGCGGGAAACCGGTGATAATGTCAGTTATGAGAATAATTTATACTTAATCCACATCGACATTCTCCCAAATACTTTTTTACCCGTCCCAAAAAATAGGGTCACCTATTGAGAAATAACGGAACTATTTCAAAGTTTGTCAATTTCTTATATCTTTGGTTCAGACTTATCCCATAGGTAGAAACTTAAGGCTGGTTCACAATAAACCGGGAACGGAACGACAACGAGAACGAGAACTGAAATAATGTTAAAATAAATTCATTTAAATGGGAGTGGGAGTATTCACAATTAGCTATTGTGAATGCTCACATTTAAATACATTTATAAATTAAATAAATTCATTTAAATGGGAGTGGGAGTATTCACAATTAGCTATTGTGAATGCTCACATTTAAATACATTTATTTTAACATTATTTTCGTACTCGTTCTCATTGTCGTTTCTGTTCCAGGTTTATTGTGAACCAGCCTTTAGTTTACACGATCATAAAATCGTAGGCCAGGTGCCTTTGAACGTCAGTGTACCTGATTATGTCAGGTGAAGAATACAATGCCTGCAGTTCTGCGTTGTGTAACTTTCTCTGTTCTCCTGTAACTTAATCCCTATTAGCCCCAAATATTTTCCTAAGGACTTGATTCTCGAACACCCTTAACCTCTGTTCCTTTTTCAAAGTGAGAGTCCAAGTTTCACAACCATACAAAACAACCGGTAATATAACTGTTTTATAAATTCTAACTTTCAGCTTTTTCTAGAGCAGACTGATGACAAAAGCTTCTCAACCGAATAATAACAGACGTTTCCCATATTTATTCTGCGTTTAATTTCCTCCCGAGTATCATTTATATTTGTTACTGTTGCTCCAAGATATTTTAATTTTTCAACGTCTTCAAAGGATAAATCTCCAATTTTTATATTTTCATTTCGTACTATGTTCTGGTCACGAGACATAATCATATACTTTGTCTTTTCGGAATTTACTTCCAAAGCTATCTCTTTACTTGCTTCAAGTGAAATTCCCGTGTTTTCCCTAATAGTTTGTGGATTTTCTCCTAAAGTATTCACTCATCCGCATAAACAAGCAGCTGATGTACCCCGTTCAATTCCAAACCCTGTCTGTTATCCTAGACTTTCCTATTGGCATATACTAGAGCAAAGTTAAAAAGTAAAGGTGATAGTGCAACTCCTTGCTTTAGCTCGCAGTGAAATGGAGAAGCATCCGACAGAAACTACATATAACTTTTGTTGTATATATATATAGGGCTTACATACAGAATATCTTCCTGACAAACCGCTTTTCAGTTGAGTTGCAGTTAAGCCTCGAAGAAATGCTCAAATTTGAAATCGTCAGGTTTTGAACTTCTTAAGATACTGACGCATACTCAAAACTATGTAGTTAGTTCTGTAGCACATGATATGCTGTTAAATAGCCATGAAGGAGGAAATCGACTGTCATCTGACACAGAACTGCCGCAGTTCTTCTTCCGAGTTCCTATCGTGATGAACACTGACCGTGAGTAATATTTTGTCAATTGAACCGCCCAGTCGATGTCTCTGACAAGGAAAGCGAAAACTGGCGCCGGTGGGTCTTCGCATTGCTCGTCACGGTTAACCCCATTCGTGAGTGAAATTACAGCGACAATGAAAAAGTCTCAGAGGGCAACGAGTCTTCGGGGGACATACATGTCGCAGTTGGAGGGTACAACTCTTTCCATGATGGTTTCATGTTGGCAGAAATAATATACTGCACATTGATTGTAGTTCAGACTGTTTTTTTCTTAATAAAATTCGTTTGTTGTGTTTCTTAAGACCTTTAATATTATTTTAACAAAACAAAACGAACTTTCTTGAGCACCTGCTATGAAGAAAGCACAAGTCAATACTTACACAGAGTGAACCGTAAGTAATATAATTAATTTCAAGGGGTTATTCTACGAGATATTTCAAACAAAACAGTTTAATACGATTTTGCTTCAGTAGTGCCGTTAGTAAAAAAATGAGTCTATGACAAGAAAAATAAATATAATTCGTGCAAGAAACTGAATCTATGCCTCTAGCAGCAAACCTTATATCATTTCATTAGTCTAATCCGTTGCTAAGCAAGTGACGTCAGATGTTGAAATATTCGTAACATTTTATTCATTCGACCTTTCATCATAAAAGTTTCATATTTATACGGATTAATATTAACGGAGGGTTATTCTTTGTGGAATTTAAAACAAAACAAAAGTTTAATACAATTTTCCTTGTTTTTGCTCCCTTTTCGAGGTATAAATTGTTTAATATGAAACATTTCTTGGTTTGTTTTGGGAAAGCCATTGATTGAATTCCCAATACGCTAAGTCAATTTAAGAGAGCAGTGTATTAATTAATGATTGAAAGACTTTTAATTTTGTCCTTTAAATGTGCAGAAATTTGATCCGAACAAATATAACTTTTCGTTCTGCGAAGGAATTTTATCATTAGACAAAGCAAAACACATTTTTTTTATTGTATAGCATTTTATAATGTATGGAGCAGACTTTTTCGCGCTCGTATACTTTTGACCACCGACTATATTCGTGCGAAAAAGTTCCACTTTCCACACAAATTAACAGATAGCCATTTCGATATTAGGGCTGCTGAAACTGTATTTTTCAATGAAAATCTTGAAACCAATTTCGTCGGCTTAGAATGTAAACCTGCTAACTACCAAAAAGGAAATTTTACAAGGAAGCAAAAAACTGAGTTTAAATTAACCAAATCCAGAGTACACGTGGTATTAGTACCTGTACTTTGAATTTCGTCCTAAAGTTTCAGAGTTAATTGGTATTTCTACCTGTACTTTGGATTTCGTCTAAAAGTTTCAGAGTTAATTGGTATTTGTGCCTGTACTTGGATTTCGTCCTAAAGTTTCAGAGTTAATTGGTATTTGTATCTGTACTTTGGATTTCGTCCAAAAGTTTCAGAGTTAATTGGTATTTGTACCTGTACTTTGGATTTCGTCCTAAAGTTTCAGAGTTAATTGGTATTTGTATATACTGTTACTATTATTTATACATTAAAGGTTTAATATCACTATCGACAATAATTATATCCCGTCAATTATTTATTTTGTATATGTATTTGTATATATATATATATGACCTATTTTATTTGTACTTTGGATTTCGTCCAAAAGAATCAGAGTTAATTGGTATTTGTATCTGTACTTTGGATTTCGTCCTAAAATTTGAGAGTTAATTGGTATTTGTACCTGTACTTTGGATTTCGTCCTAAAGTTTCAGAGTTAATTGGTATTTGTACCTGTACTTTGGATTTCGTCCTAAAGTTTCAGAGTTAATTGGTATTAGTAACTGTTCTTTGGATTTCGTCCTGAAGTTTCAGAGTTAATTGGTATTTGTAGGCCTACCTGTACTTTGGATTTCGTCCTAAAGTTTCAGAGTTAATTGGTATTTGTACCTGTACTTTGGATTTCGTCCAAAAGTTTGAGAGTTAATTGGTATTTGTACCTGTACTTTGGATTTCGTCCTAAAGTTTCAGAGTTAATTGGTATTTGTACCTGTACTTTGGATTTCGTCCTAAAGTTTCAGAGTTAATTGGTATTTGTACCTGTACTTTGGATTTCGTCCTAAAGTTTCAGAATTAATTGGTATTTGTACCTGTACTTTGGATTTCGTCCTAAAGTTTCAGAGTTAATTGGTATTAGTACCTGTACTTTGGATTTCGTACTAAAGTTTCAGAGTTAATTGGTATTTGTACCTGTACTTTGGATTTCGTCCTAAAGTTTCAGAATTAATTGGTATTTGTACCTGTACTTTGGATTTCGTCCTAAAGTTTCAGAGTTAATTTAAATTCAGTTTTTTGCTTCCTTGTAAAGTTTCCTTTTTGGTAGTTAGCAGGTTTACTCTCTAAACCGACAATTTGTTTGCTGAATGACGATACTTTTTCCTTGTATTTTGTATAAAACAAAATTCCCAAAGATAATGACATCAGATATTCTATGTTGACCGTGTTATAAGAACAAAAACGAGCTTGCACGTGATGACGTTGTCTTGGCTCATTACGTCCTTCACTGGTTTATGTTATCTGAATGGTACGACTTGGTACGTTTTCATTTCTTTTGCTCGTAATTTTCTAAATTACATACTACCAACCGTGCATTGTTCTCTCTAAAGTGTCTATCAAACTTTAGCCTTCAGCCTTCATTAAACAAATTTAGTACGTTGTTAAAGCTGACTTAATAACTCGTAATTAAATGGAGGTCGAAGCACATTCCATTGCTGATACTTTTGTGAAATTCAAACTTTTCAGTATTGAGAAAATGTTCTCGTTTATAAAGAAGAATTTATGGCCGTCACTCACGAGAAGTAAAGTTTACGTAAATAGCGTTTTATTTCTAATTCCTGATTGTTCAAAGTGTAACGGAAAGTATTGTGATGGTGCTAAAATTAATTTCAATACTTTTTGGAAATATATTTTTCAGAATCCTTGATCGGAAGAGTTGGTCTGGGCATGGCGTTGCGTCGTCTATGTACAGCGATCTCTTCTAAACTGACAAATAAATAAATAAATAAATAAATAAATAAATAAATAAATAAATAAATAAATAAATAAATAAATAAATAAATAAATAAATAAGTAAATAAATAAATAAACTTACTTAGTTACTTACTTACAAATGGCTTTTAAGGAACCCGAAGGTTCATTGCCGCCCTCACATAAGCCCGCCATCGGTCCCTATCCTGTGCAAGATTAATCCAGTCTCTATCATCATACCCCACCTCCCTCAAATCCATTTTAATATTATCCTCCCATCTACGTCTCGGCCTCCCTAAAGGTTTTTTTACCTCCGGTCTCCCAACTAACACTCGATATGCATTTCTGGATTCGCCCATACGTGCTACATGCCCTGCCCATCTCAAACGTCTGGATTTTAAGTTCCTAATTATGTTAGGTGAAGAATACAATGCGTGCAGTTCTGTGTTGTGTAACTTTCTCCATTCTCCTGTAACTTCATGCCGCTTAGCCCCAAATATTTTCCTAAGCACCTTATTCTCAAACACCCTTAACCTATGTTCCTCTCTCAAAGTGAGAGTCCAAGTTTCACAACCATACAGAAGAACCGGTAATATAACTGTTTTATAAATTCTAACTTTCAGATTTTTGGACAGCAGACTAGATGACAAAAGCTTCTCAACCGAATAATAACACGCATTTCCCATATTTATTCTGCGTTTAATTTCCTCCCGAGTGTCATTTATATTTGTTACTGTTGCTCCAAGATATTTGAATTTTCCACCTCTTCGAAGGATAAATCTCCAATTTTTATATTTCCATTTCGTACAATATTCTGGTCACGAGACATAATCATATACTTTGTCTTTTCGGGATTTACTTCCAAACCGATCGCTTTACTTGCTTCAAGTAAAATTTCCGTGTTTTCCCTAATCGTTTGTGTATTTTCTCCTAACATATTCACGTCATCCGCATAGACAAGAAGCTGATGTAACCCGTTCAATTCCAAACCCTGCCTGTTATCCTGAAATAAATAAATAAATAAATAAATAAATAAATAAATAAATAAATAAACAAGATGGATAATATAGTAGGCCTATTGACTTAAGAACATCTAGCTAAGAAAAAATAATGATTAAATAGGTCAGGGTTGGCCAACTTAATACCTCTCGGGGGCCAAATTTAACTTAGATAACTTCATGAAGAGCCAGATCATATCTTATGTTTAGTTTTATCTATGCGGAAAGATAAATACAAGTTATAATGCATATACTTTAATAAACAAAGGTCAGATGACTGGAAATTTGTCATTGCTCACTACAAAATAGTCACAGTAAAAATTCTTCCTCATTGAGCGGAAATGAGCATACAAATCTTATTGGATGTAGTTTTTATAGTCCTTTCTTAAGGGGAGAGGATTTTTTTTTAACTTTTTTTCCTATTTTCTGTAAAATATTAATTTTTTGTATGTAGAGAGCTCATAGCTTTAGCAACTCAACCAAATATAAATATTTTGAAAAAAAAATATTTGGGGGCCCAAATTTGAAAAAAAAATATACCCAATGCAGAACTGTACTAAAACCTATAGGCTATATCTAAACATTTTTTAAAGATAGATTCAAACGGTTTTTTGCAATGTATTTGCAAAAGCATGTTCTACAAACTGTCTGTAACAGAATTTTGATATCAGTCCCTACATTTGTAAAATAAAAAATTAAAATTTAATAACAATTTTCTGATTTCCTTTCCTGCAAACAAACGGACGTAATTTTAAAATGAAATCAATTAACAAAATTCTGTTACAGAGAAAAGTTTCCTAATAATCTAAAGAATGTGTGTTCTAAATTTCATGCGTGTATCTTTAATAGTTCAGAAATTATATCCATATTTGTCTGGCAATGTAGCAGAAAAAATGAAGTTACTGGAAACCGATAAAAGTGGGCGTGTGATTTAAAAATCCATAACGCAGGAAGTTTAAAAATGACGTCTGAACATCCGATAAGGGCACAAATACACACAAAGTGTTATGCAATGCATTCCACACATATCAAAGAGTATTTTAAGGAAAACAATTTTTTTTTAATATTTAATTTACCGGAAACAACAATAAACGTTGGCGAGTGATTTAAAAATCCATAACGCAGGAAGTTTAAAAATGGCGACACAACATGCGATAAGAGCACAAATACCCACAAAATGTTATGCTATGCATACCACACATATCACAGAGTATTTTAAAGAATTTTTTTTTAATTCACTCATTTTTCACCAAAAAATATCATCCTCTCCCCTTAAGTAATTGAAATTCTTGTACAGAAGCTGTTTAATGATAACAATGTGGCTTCTGAATACTGTATATATTAGACTGTGCTAAAACTATGTTATTTAGTGTCGATGAAATTTGTGACAGCGAAATTTTATTTGGCAAGATGAGGTCGAGGATTCGCCATGTATTACTTTGACCAGGCTTTGACATTTGCCGTGTTATCACATATTCTTCGAGTAGCATCCTCACAATTATAAGTGGATTTTAAATCACTTGCTTCACTGTTTACGAAATTTTAATTTACAAATTTCTTATATTAACTTGTAATAATTAAGTAACTTGAGGAAGGAATTAATTTTTTGGAAATACTTGAAATGTATGATTAGAAAGCGTCATTTTCATGGCACAAATGTTAAATAATGTTATTTATTTAACCTGGTAGAGATAAGGCCATCAGGCCTTCTCTGCCCCTCCATCAGGAGATTCCAACTATAATATGAACAATAAATTACAATTAGTATTAAATTTATAATTACAATTACAAATAACATTAAATTAGTATTAAATTTACAATTACAATTACAATAAAATCAAAGTACGAAAAGATTACCTGAATAATTAAAGCTAGATAATTTATCATAGAGAAACAAAGAATATTTTATATTTACTGAATTACAAATTAAACCTACAATAACAAAATTGTATAGTGATGAAATTACTGAATATTGAAATATTTTGTGGTAGATTAAAGAAACTATTTACAAGAAATCAATTACTGACCAAGTGCCTAGTAAGTTTTCGTTTGAATTGAATTTTATTTCGACAGTCCCTGATGCTAGCAGGTAGCGAATTCCAGAGTCTTGGCAGGGCTATTGTGGAAGAAGATGAGTATGAGGAGGTGCGATGGGATGGTATTGTTAGTATTGTTTCATGACGAGAGTGTGTGTTCAGATTATGGTGGGAAGAAAGGTAAGTGAAGCGAGACGACAGGTACGAAGGAATAGAAGAGTTCAAGGTTTCGAAGAGAAAGAGAAGTGAATGTAAATTTCTTGTATTCGACGCCTGTTGAAGTTTCCCTATTCACAAAGAAAACAGTGCTTTCAGTTCCTGCTCTACAATAAACCTTCCGCCATATTGTTTAGTCTGCGATTTTTATTGGCGAATCACGTGGGTTCCCAATATGTTGTGAGATGAGGCGGCAAGCAGGGACTATCCCTTTCTGCGTCGTCTCTTTTATTCCGATGGTATTAGTCTTGGCTGGCTATTTGTTATTCACTCTCTCTTTTTCTTCGTCTTTTTTTTATCGGACTTGTGACCATGATCTTCAAGCTTCTGCGGAACGTAGACCACGAAATTTTTATTTGGCATTGACCTGCCAAGTTGCGTCTTGGCTCTTAGCCACTGACGTGATTTACTCTCGGGTTGCGTACCAAAGAAAGTGATGCGGGCAACTTACATCGATGCAACGCTAGCGATGTGATTAGAAATTAACAACTGATTTCCAGGTATTTTGGCAAATGCTATGTGCGGAACGTTTCACATTTAATTAAACTTCATTATCATTGGATCCTTCCGCCAGTTTTGTATCGTTCGTGAGGTTTATGGTCGAACATTATGTACACAAACAGCAGGACTCCTTGGTCATTCCGTCACCATGACGTAAGTTCACAATTCATTCATTCATTCACAGTTTTCTGCCCAAGGACAGGTCTTTCAGTGCAAACCCAGCATTTTCCAATATTACCTATTTTCCGCCTTCCGCTTTGTCTTCTCCTCAGATCCATATTGGTACCATTTGTGAGGCAACTAGGCCAGGAAATAATGGGATAGGATGGCCAGTTCATTTCTCCCTCCATTGCGTACATCGCCCATTAGTTACATATTTTTTATTTATTTAAATTTAAATATACAGAATAAAGAATATAATTACAAACAAACAAGAGAAATAGAAATAAAATAATACAAACAATATAAAACAGGAGATACAGTAGTATTAACAAAATTTGAGACCGAATGAGCAGCGCTCGTGTTCGGTCGCAGTTCAAATATAATATTAATAGGCCTATAAGAGAATATAAAATAAAATAAAATAGGAAATAGAATTAAAATTACAGTTACAGAAATTTTATAATACAATATTAATATAAGAGAAATATAGAAAAAAATAAAATAATAATAATAATAATAATATAAGTAAAATAAAATAGGACCTAAAATTTAAATTAACAGCTTCAATGGAATTATATAATATAATATTAACACTAGAGAAGAATAATATCGCACGTGAAAAGTAGGACTAATATATATTTCAAAACCCTATGAATACAAAATATAATATAGTTTGATAAAAACAAATAGGCTATAAATTTATTTGTATCGACATCGTCATTTGCTTGTTTTCCGCACAGAACCAATACGCTGTAAGTGTAAATACCACATTCAGTATTCAAACCAAACAGCACAGAATTTCCCTCTTCTTGAATAATACATTCATTTTACTGCTTTAGGCTTTTAACATATTATTTTTAGAGACTTTTAACATAGTAATAATTATAAACTGGAAACTTACCACTGCAATTTCACCTAAATTGCAATGTTAATATTGTTTTAAATATTTGCAAAAATTAAGAAAGTCTACTACCTTTCGAAACTTATTGCATTCCTGATATAAGTAACATTAAGGAAGCCGTGAAAAAATCAACAAGATCCAGATGCCGATGTTATTACTGCAATATATTATATAAATAATATTGTTAAAATATTAAAATGAAAAATAAATCATTAACAACCTACTCATTTGTTTTAAGTTCGCATTTATAGACTGGGGAAAAAAAGACATTAGTAATCACCGCCTGCTGGAGTATAGTAAAAAGAAAACATTTTATAAAGCAATGTTGAAAAAGATAATTTGGTTCTAAATTGCCGTCATTAAACAGAAACCAACATGGAGATTTCATTGCAACTAATTAGAAATTCGTCTTTCAGGTATGTAATAAACGATCTTCGCACAAAATAATATCGATACACGTGAAAAGTTTGTTTATATATTTCAAAATTAAAAAGCTCAACTACGTTTCGAATTTTCAAATATTTCCTGACCATGAAAACGTCAACATACCGCCCGTATAACGTATATTATTTAATCAAATTGAAGATATTAACACGTTTCTAATTTTCTTGTTATATGTTAGTGGGTTACATGTTAGAAGTTCTGGGTGTAATTTAGTTAAAGCATTGTACAACCGAGGGCCAAAATTAATGCTATGCTTTAGCCCATTAGAAATATAACATATATAACATATAACACTAATCAGACTCCAGATGCATATAAACAATTGAAGTTTTATTTTTAAGAACCATAGTCTAGAAAATGAAACTTTGAGATATTAAGCATGTGGTGGGCGCATTGTAGTGACAATTTACTGAATTAGTTGTTAGTGGGGAAAAAAACACCATGGGCCTATGTTATGGGAGTGGAAATTTTCAGTGGTTTTCATAAAATAATCACAACCGAAAGACTTTCTTTTGTGAAAACAGCCATTCAGGGTGGTCTTCTCAAAATCAATACATTTAAGGAAAGGTTCAGAAGATTAGACTGAAAATGTAATTGTAGGTGCTGTGTAAATATCTAAGTTGTGTCATGCAATTAATTAAGTTGATATGTAAGTAATTAAGATGATATGTAATTTAGTTGATATGTAAATAAATTAAGGTGATATGTAATTAATTAATATGATACTAAATTAAGTTGATTTGTAATTAATTAAGGTGATATGTAATTATTTAAATTGTAATAGTTGAGTGAAATAGAAGTGTTCTTGACCCTAATATCCGTTTCGAAAGAAACATAAATCAGGCCACCGCGTTATTATGAGAAGAAGTTTTTAACTTGTCTGCCTTATCTTTCTCAAAAGTACAACGTCCCTTTAAACAATGGTCTGTCATTGGTTTGCTGTTTGGCAGTAGAGGTTCTATTTCAAATTCAATGGAATTATCTTAAGGAACTTCACATTCCTTTTGATTATGTAATGTCTGTCCTTATAAATATTATCAAGGATTATATCCAAGGTTAATCCACTTATATTTGCCTTCAACAATTAACTTTCTTTTTTCTCTAATGTATCACATCACATTATATTGTACATGTTTATTGTATTCAGGACCCTTGTGGTCACTTAAATTCTTTGAGCTGATGTCTATAATTTAGAATTTATATATAAGTTAGTTCGATTTTGCTTATTGTAGGTGTTATTATAGAATAGTTTTTATTTATAATCCTAGGTTTATTACGTCTATTTATTTAGCCTATAGTTAGAAATAAATTTAGGTTTATTTTATTTTATTTTATTATTGCTCTAATTAGGCCTATTGTAGAATTATAATTTTTATTTTATTTCACTAGGTTATTTTGCGACGCTTTATCAACAGCTTAAGTTATTTAGCGTCTCAATGAGATGAAGGTGATAAAGCCGGTGAAATGAGTCCGGGGTCCAGCACTGAAAGTTACCCAGAATTTGCTCATGATGGTTGAGGGAAAAT
The DNA here is from genome assembly GCA_025594305.2 of Periplaneta americana. Taxonomy (NCBI): domain Eukaryota; kingdom Metazoa; phylum Arthropoda; class Insecta; order Blattodea; family Blattidae; genus Periplaneta; species Periplaneta americana. The sequence continues at coordinate 23,617,677 of JAJSOF020000025.1, read as the reverse complement.
CCCGGAAAAAAAACCTCAACCAGGTAACTTACCCCGACCGGGAATCGAACCCGGGCCACCTGTTTTCGCGGCCAGACGCGCTGACCGTTACTCCACAGGTGTGGACTAGAATTATAATAGTATTATTGTATAGTATATATCACTGCCACCGGGTGTATACCCAATTGTAGTGTTAATAAATATATTCATACATTACCCAGGACGATGGTAGCATTTACAAATATCCCATTCATATCTTGAAACTTTTATCCATATAATTTTAAACTGTAGTAGATTGGCAGTACTGCTTCGTATGTACACGGCAAAAACCACCTCAGAGAAAAATACTTTAGCACGTGAATTATTGTATTAGATAAAGAGTCATCTTTAGGTGCAGAAGTAACCCCATGGAAGAGACGTAAGCAACGAAAGGAGAAGAAACAGGTATAATAAAGAAAAAGAAGATTAAAGGAAAGGCACACTTCAGCCACAACAGAGTATTCTTTTTTTCTTAAAACAACCATTGTCCACAGGATATTTACAAATGTATTTCTGTAAGGCAATTTAAGTTATAAATGTACTTAAGTTTTCCCAAGTTTCTAAAACACCTTAAGAAATGGCATGATGAATTTGATACTTGAAGTGTCAACAATACCCATGCTATACAGTTTTTCTTTTTCTCCTGAAAATGTATGTTTTTGGACTAGTATTTTTTTTTTAATCCTTCAATTGTTCTTCCTCTGACACATATCACCAAGTGAGATGTACTGCCTGATAATAGATGCACATATCAGCCAGAACCTCAATCAGAGGCAAATATATATACATATACAGACCTATTTTAAAGAATTTTTTGAAAATTTACTCATTTTTCACCAAAAAATACCGTTCTCTACCCTTAAGGGACCCGGAGGTTCATTGCCGCCTTCACATAAACCCGCAATTGGTCCCTATTCTGTGCAAGATTAATGCAGTTTCTATATTCATATCCCACCTACAACAAATCCATTTTAATATTATCCTCCCATTTCCGTCTCAGCCTCCCCAGTATATATACCACTTTTCCATTAATTGAGCCTAAATGTCATACAAGTGCATCACTTAAACCTGGTGCTAGTTTCGGCCTAAGATTTTATAATAAAATAACAAATCATTTTCCAAATTTGAAATATTTTGAAATTGAACCTTTTAAAAAATAAACTTGTGAAATTATTCATGATATATAATATTAACAAATGTGTATACATATATTTTTTTATTTCTGTCGACTATATTCATGATTTTATTGAATGTCACTGGTTAAGGGTATTTGAGAATATGGTGCTTAGAAACATATTTGGAGCTAAGAAGGATGAAGTTACAGGAGAATGAAGAAAGTTACACAACGCAGAACTGCACGCATTGTATTCTTCACCTGACATAATTAGGAATATTAAATCCAGACGTTTGAGATGGGGAGGATGTAGCACGTATGAGTGAATCCAGAAATACATATAGAGTGTTAGTTGGGAGGCCGTAGGGAAAAAGACTTCTGGGAAGGCCGAGACATAGATGGGAGGATAATATTAAATGGATTTGAGGGAGGTGGGATATGATGGTAGAGATTGGATTAATCTTGCTTAGGACAGAGACCGATGGCGGGCTTATGTGAGGGCGACAATGAACCTCCGGGTTCTTTAAAGCCATTTGTAAGAATAATAATAATAATAATAATAATAATAATAATAATAATAATAATAATATTCTAATAACAATAATAATATTCTAACAATAGTAGTAATAATAATAATAATAATCATAATCATAATCATCATCATCATAACAATAATAATGATAATAATAATTTATAATAGTCTAATAACAGTAATAATAGTATAATAATAATAGTAATAATCATAATAATAATAATAATAATAATTCTAATAATAATTTATTATTATTATAATTATTAATATAATAAAATAATAATCCGTGGCGCTACAGCCCGTGAAGGGCCCAGACCGACCAGCCGGCTGCTGGCCTCACGCCCACATGCCGAAGCAAAGATGGACGATAATCCAACCAGAATGGAGGTATCGTGTGGTTAGCACGATGATCCCCTGGCGTTATAGCTGGCATTCGCAACCCGATTTCGCTACCTATCGTAGCTCCCCAAGCGCATCACGATGCTGGGTGAGCACCGGTCCCATACACTGGCCGAAATTTCATGAAAAAGTTTCTTCCCCATGAGGACTCGAACCAGCGCGCATTCCGTAACGCGAGTCCTAGGCAGATGCCTTAGACCACGACGCCACGGCACGGGACATTATTATTATTATTATTATTATTATTATTATTATTATTATTATTATTATTACATAACTATTTTATTGGTATATTGGATAAATAAAATAACGATTTTTATTGTGTTATTATTCACTTGTAGATTTATTTTGTGTTTGTATCAATGTAGTAAATTTTTTTGTTATACTGGTTGATGGAAGTGAAGGCCAAATGGCCTTATAGTACATTATGCAGCGAGCCTATATGAAAACGCTCGTATGAAAATTATGAAACTCGCTTGCGCTCGTTTCATAAACATCCTCTCATCTTAATTACCATTATAGGCAAGTTTCATACGACTTTTTATGCTCGACCATATTTATAACTTGAAATTATTCATAAGTATTCATTTTATTCTTATGTGACTGGGGAGCGAACTGACCTTGTGCAATCTCGTAAATTGTGAGATGTGCGCAGACGCAAAAGTATTGATTTTTTCCGTGCAACGAATGTCGACGATCTTGATATAACCTAGAGAGTAAACTTGATATAACCTTGAAATTGAATTCGACATTGAAAAACGAGATGACAAATTGAATTTATTTGAATATTATTTACAATTAACGCTAATTATTATAGTAACAGAACATAACCTTCTGCGACAGTATTGGATTTCCAATCTGTGTGACGTTTTGCTAGTTGTCTTTCGATTGCATATCCGAGAATAATCGAAAACTTGAACTTTAATGAATAGGTGTACTTTAATGACATGTATTAAAGGACTGCTACCAGGTGTATAATTACTACATTTCGGCATGGTCGAGCATAAAATAAAATATTACATTACTTTATATGCAACATATGTGGCACGAGTCTTGGTTATCGTCCACTTCGCCCACCGATTCTGACGTTTCTGCTATGACACTCAAGTCCGAAGCGAAATTTTTAATTTTAATTGTAATAGCTGTACTTCGTAATCATTGCATATACATTTCCCTGCATAATTTATACAGTATTAATATGCTTCCTTACACTCTTAGGCCTATTTATTGCATATCCGATGTTTACAGCATACATTTTAGTCTTTTACTTTTGTGACTGTCATCTCTTCCAAGTCTGACAGAGCGCAATTCCTTAACCAGTAAAGCTACGGTTTGGCTACGGCGATCTTCGCCGACGATCATCGCTGGCGATCTTCGCTGGGATTTTGTCCCATTGATTTGAATGTGCCTGGTTTCTTTACGGCGATGAACGTCAACGAACGTCGCTGGGCTCGGCGAACATTGTCGGCGTTTGCCTTGGAGGCAAAAACCAGGCGATCATCGCCGAGAAACCAATTGTAAAATTACAGTAGGTCATGAATTAAATCATTTAATAACATGTGATTTATACGTCATACATACCATAATGACGGTAAAACAGAAATCTTTCTGCAATTTCTTCACTAATGAGGACGATATATTAATTGATTAAACACAAATCCCTGTTCGACATGAGCCAAAAAGAAGAATCAACGTAAACAATAACAAATCTATATTTTGCAACAACCAGAACTGTTAATACAATAAGAGTAAAGTGATTCATAATTCAAGGACACACACGATGCGGCATATTTAGCTACTGAAGCAAAAGTTTGAGTGTTAAATAGTAAGAGAAGTGGAATTCCGAGCAAAGGAGAGAAGTGCAACAACCTCCTTCTCACATTATTTTTTTTTTATTTGCAACATTATTTCCTAAATAAATGCTCCTAAATGAAAAAAATAACATTGTAAAAAGTAAAAATAAAGTTTTTATATAATTGATTTTTACCTTAAAGTTATGCTTATCTTTCAGCTGGGCTTATTGGTTTGTGAATAAATTTTGTGTGTAATTTTACAATATCATTTTCAATTGAACTTAAAACAAAATGAAATTGTTCGGGAGAAAGTCTGAAATATTCCTTAAAATTGGTGGGTTCATTTTCAAGATGTCTTGATATCAATTAATTAAAAGACCCCTCTGTATATCCATTTCTAAACATGACATTAACTACTTTAAAGATCCGTACTTGTTTTTCAAGGCAAAACTTATATTATAACGTTATCATATTGTCATCCACTTATCAGCTGATCAGACATGGTCAACTATACACTGTGTCCGGGACAAAATTGACCAATAAGAAAGTTTAATAACTCGCGTAATAATGGAGATAGGAAAATGAAATTTGCGGCATATGAAAGAGGGACATTTTAAGTTTTATGTGTGATGTTGGCAACATTAGGTCATTGTTGTTGACATAGCTGTGGGATCGTCAACAGGCATAATTGTCGCATCTGGGGATCAGAAAATCCGCATGTAGTGAGGGAATTGGAAAGAGACAGCCTTAAGATTAATGTTTGGTGCGGACTTACACATGAAACTGTGATTGGACCGTTCTTTTTTGTGGAAAACACTATCAATGGAAATGTGTATCTTGATATGCTGCAAAATTACGCCATTCCTCAAATTCCACAGGGATATGTTTTCCAACAAGACGGAGCTCCGCCTCCTTATGCATTACATGCTACAGATCACAGACATGGATTGGTCGAGGTGGACCTACAGCATGGCCTCCCAGATCCCCAGACCTAACCCCATTGGACTTCTTTTCTTTTTGGGGATACATAAAAGACATTGTGTACAAGACTGTAGTGGCAGATTTGGAGGATCTGCTTCGGAGAATTGTCGCTGCTTGTGCAACTGTCACTCCAGAGATGTTACGAAACACATGGCAAGAACTTGAATATTGCCTGGACATCTGTCGTGCTACAAGAGGTGCACACATAGAAGTTTATTAGTGGTCATTCGAAACTTTTGAAGTCCCTTTGTCAATTCCCGCAAACAGCATTTCCATCCATCAATTATTTGGTGAGTTATTAAACTTTCTAACCAGTGCTCTAACATTAAATACCTTACTCTATGCCGATGATCAAGTCATAATTTCCAATTCAGAGGATAATTTACAAAGAGGATTGTATACATTAAATGAAATATTAAAAGATTTTGGGATGGAAATTTCAGCACAAAAATCAAAAGTAATGGCATTTTTAGGACAAGACCCAGTGAGAAGTAAGATAATACACAATAACCAATGCCTCGAACAAGTGCAAAATTTCAATTATCTGGGTTGTGAAATATCTTATCAAAATGAAAAAGATGTGAACAAGAAAATTACCAAATTTACACAAATTCTAGGAATAATAAACAATACATTAAAAGCTAAATTAGTACAAAACTCTACAAGAATAAAAATATATAATACACTAGCATTACCCACCCTTCTATACGGAAGCGAGATTTGGACATTAAAGAAAAAAGATATGAACAGAATCAAAGCAACGGAAATGAAATTTTTCAGGAGAACAGCAGGATATACTCTTTTAGACCGAAAAAGGAATGAAGAAATTTTAGAACAATTAGAAGTAGAGTCAGTAGAAGAAAAAATCACCAGATACAAATTCAATTGGCTAGATCATGTAAGAAGAATGGAAAATTCAAGAATCCCAAAAATTATGATGCAATATAAACCTAGAGGACATCGTCGACCAGGAAGACCGTTAAGAAGACTGCTAGATGGGGCCGAAACAGGTCTACAGAGGCCTAATTCGTGAAGGATGATGATGATGATGATGATGATGATTAAACTTTCTTATTGGTAAATTTTGTCCCGGACACCCTGTATAAAACAATAAACTATCCACCTACGAAGTTCCCCCGGTAAAGAAACCACTCTCTGACGATGACCGCTGGCGATTTCAATCGTAAGCGATGTTCGTTCGACGAAGATCGTCGTAGCGAAACCGTAGCTTAATAGAAAAGAGTGAACTGTCGCTTATTCCTTCGAAATTCCACATCTTGGCGTGCTAATATTTCGCAAACTGTCGTCACTTGCGTGGTAGATGCCCATGCGTTCATTGCGTTATATAAGGTGTCTCTTTTCTGACATTGGACCGTCTATTAATACGCACGCTATTTACGGATGGGAACCCGTTTGGCGAAAAGCCATTAATCTGAGCAATAAGTAACATCCAGCATGTGATACTGGCTGACCTTGAGACATCGCTTCCAAACTGGCGGGCAGCCGTGAGACAATAGCAAGTGTGCTATTAATCAAGTTTTTCTGCTTCAAAGCAGATGCAGTCCTGTTCTCGGAGACTTTGTGTGTCCGACGTTACAAACCGGAACTCTAGGGATATCCTGCACTACCACCAACAGATAGCGCGCGTGTACTTTGAGGGATGCGCTTTGCGTGTGCATTTGTTTTCCGGCATACAAACATTGAGGATTTACGTAGAATATTAGTACATTAAATAGTCTTAAAAACAACTCAAAATGCCAATTTTTGTTGTGTTCCTATATATAAAAACCAGGTAAAGCCTTTTGTGCGAGATCGTGCGTATTTGCTTGTTTTCCGCACAGAACCAATACGCGGTAAGTGTGAAATACCACATTCAGTATTCCCAGCGTAACACACATAACAATTTCCCTCTTCTTACCGCTTAAGCGCGACATTCATTTTACTGCTTTAGGCTTTTAACATATTATTTTTAGAGACGTTTAACATAGTAATAATTATAAATTGGAAACTTACCACTGCAATTTCATCTAAATTGCAATGTTAATTATTGTTTTTAAATATTTGCAAAAATTAAGTAAAGTCTACTTCTCCACGAAACTTATTGCATTCCTGGTACAAGTAACATTAAGGAAGCCGTGAAAAAATCAACAAGATTCCAGATGCCGATGTTGTTACTGCAATATGTTATATAAATAATATTGTTAAAATATTAAAATGAAAATAAATCATTACATAACCTTACCGTTTGTTTAAGTTCGCATTTATAGACTGGGGGGGGGGGAGACAGACCTATATCACGGCCTGCTGGAGTATAGTAAACACAGAAAACATATTATAGCAACAATGTTGAAGAAAGATATTTTGGTTTTCCGAAGTTGCCGTCATTAAACAGAAACCAAAATGGAGATTTCATTGCAACTAATTAGAAATTCGTCTTTCAGGTATATAAACGATCTTCGCACAAAATAATGTACGATACACGAGCGGTATGTTTGTTTTCATGTTCTCGGAAATTAAAAAAGCTCAACTACGGTTCGCTTTTTCAATCTTTTCCTCGAACATGAAAACGTCAACATACCGATCTTGTAACGTATATTACTATTGTCTTCATGCAGGTCCCGAAATATTCTGAATATATGCTTTAAATCTTAAACATTTAACTAATTAAATTGCTCCTCGAAAGTGCTAGCTATTAAACAAAAATAACTACTTCAGGTAAGGAATTGCTGGCTACAGTTTCATTTTGGAAGAGGGAAAAGAAAAATTAATAAAAACATATCATCGTTGTTTCTGCAATAACTCCTATGTGACATATTTATCGATTTTCAGATTTTTGTTCTATTAAATAATTTAAGTAGTGATACAGCTCCTATATGTAATTATATTTCTTTCTTTCGAAAATGTAAGAATTCACAATCCCCTATGTACGGCTGCCATAGGATGAATAAATGTGTTTTTTCCTCCTACTGAAAAATTGTATATTTTGCACATAGGAGTTATTATCGATATGCAATCTCGATAGCAAGCTATGTTAGCTTAGATTATATTGAGTACGTCTAGGAGTTTCCGAAGTTTACGCCTGCAGTAAATTCTCGATTAACTGGGATGTTTATTATCCAGGACGATCCATAGTGAAATCCATTTCGTGAATAATGTTTTTAACGTGCTGTAGACAAATTGTTAAAAACATGTTTTACTTCAAATTTTCAAAATCATCCTACATAGTATTCAAAACTGCATGTCCTTTACCTACAAAACACAGGAATAATCGTGATACTACTGCGATTATATTATATCATCTTATCAAACATTGCATTTGATCTTTCTGCAACTAGAGAAAAAAATACGAGGAATTCAATCTCGATAGTCCCTTCCCTATTAAAAAAACACATTGGTGGCTGCATATCCTGTTTTTAGCGGACGGTACTTACAATACTAATGATTAAAGAGCCGATATTCACCTTCGACAAAGTTCCTATTTTATTTATTTTTTTTATTCGTGCACCTCGTTCTCGAAGTTCTTGTTTAGGTTCATGAATATTCAGATTACTCGTATCTATATTCTGCATACAGCAGATTTCTCCATCCATCTCTTAAGGGGATTCGCTCAGTATTATACAAGTTTACGCTATTATTTACTGTAAATTAAATTAAATCATGAGGTAAGAAAATATTGAATCATATTAAATTATACTAGGTTATACAAAATAATTATAAATATAATTTTGACACGCACAGAAAACGAACAAGCAGGAGAACGTAATCAACTGTAGCATATGACATAATACAGCCCTGCAACATATTGTGCCGCATGGAACGCTCCTGACATCTAACGGTAAAACTTCGCATAAGATATCCCTATTCTATTACGAAACTTTCTAATTGTTCATAGCATCATTACTAGTTAGTAACCAGCCCTTACACGGTCAGAAATATTAGTCAATAATAATGACATTACGTACCAATATTTTAGCGACCCTACACGATCAGTATTACAGCTTCAAATGCTGTATTTTGGATGTGCTATAATTAGTAACATGAGCTGCTGCCACGAAGTGAAAAGGAGGATAGCAATGGAAAAGGAAACTTTTAATAGAAATAGGAACAACTTCTGTGGATCTCTGGAAAAATAACTAAGGAAGATACTAGTGAAGTGCTTTATGTGGAGTGTAGCATTGTATGGTGCAGCAGAAACCTGGACATTAGGACGAAGTGAAGAGAAAAGACTAGAAGCATTTGAAATGTGGATATGGAGAAGAGTGGAGCCTGTGAAATGTGAGACAAAATAAGAAATGAAATTACATTCTGTAAGCACATCCATGTGCAGGCTTACATATTTTTCAAGTTCATCTATTCGATGAGAACTAGATGACCGCCGGTGTCGACTTTTTTTATTTTTTATTTTTTTATTTTGCCAGAGTCTTCCTGATGTCTAAGTAAAGAACAGAAAGTAAACTGTAAATAATTTTAAAGCTATATCTATCAGATTTAAGTTTAAATAATCTTCAATGCTGCGCTTGTAAATATTTCTTCACCAACTTAATCATTTTCAAAGATAAATCACACATGTTGGGCCAATTATGCAGTGTTCATACAGTTGATAAGAAACGTCTCCTTTAAGCCAAGTAACAACGCGGTTCGATCACCTGAACCAGCCGTCGTGGTAAAGTCACTGAGGATGGAGAAGCATCTCCGAAACATGTCTGACTTTTACTAATTTTTAATAATTATATTATATTTATTAGTGTTCATATAACTGTAATGTATAATTTTTTACGTTTCTTAACTTAATCATTGTTATTAATTTTATCGTTGAATCTCCGAATTTGAATGTACAGTAGAACCCCTATTATCCGCGGTAATGAAGGGGGTTGACTGAACGGTTAATCGAAAAATCGGATAATCCGTACCATAAAATATTTTCGTAAATTAAGTGAATAACACTGGTTATTTCCTCCGTGGTCTTGTGTTTAATACGCTAGGTAGTGAATCAGAAGTTCATTAATTTAAGTTCGGTTGTCAAAGACGTGTTTTTAAGAGGTAAAAGAAACTCCTTTTAATGGCTGTCAGCGGAAAGATAGGAATAGTAGAGGTCTCATGTTGTAAATTTACATACTGTATGCCCTTTATCCTTGATTTTTATTAAATCGCTCATAGCTGTAACATCAGTCTCGTATCGTGATGCGAGATGACTCACAATTTCTCTTTCCCCTACCACTTAATTATTTGGATTTTATTCGACACTTAGCACAACACGTTTTTTTTTAACTCATGGAAAACATTTTATATAGAAGTAATAGAGTACAGCAACTCGAACAGTAAACCAAAACTGTGTAGGCCTAAGTGTAAATGTTTGTAATAACACTCTATAAAAAAATACGTATACTAATATAGCGTACAACAGTATCAACGTCATACGTTTCTGTAGCGAAAAAAAAAAAAACGAGCGAGAGAAAGATAATCGGATAATCCGCCAATCGGTTAATAGGGTGGCGGATAAACGGGGTTCTACTGTATAAGGTCCACAAAGTACTGATGCTCGTTCAAAATTTTCATCTAAGCGAAATTATTTAAGTGAAAACACTCTATATGGACCTCAAATTATATTGCCATTTTGAAAGCAAAACCAGACTATTACATTCGGGTCAGGAACTTGAATTTACTCTATACACTACATTATATTTCATTCTCTTAAAAAAAAACAGATAATATAAATGTTCTCTAATTACCGAAAATGTGTAATATTAATGTACCATATTCGGAATATTGACAAAATAAAAGTGACTTTAAATTATTGCTCGAGGATACCCTAAACTTTTAAAGCATCCAGGTCCAAGTGAAAGCTAAAATTGAGATATAAATAATTTTATATTGTTTGTGTACATCGTAAGTCTTATTTCTGATATATCGTCGGTTTCTTGGCAAAAGTGACCAAGTCCAAAATGCAGAATTGTTGGGAAAAGATGTTTAAAGGTTTAGTGATCCATCCAAAGATAACTGTACTTCTTCAGATGTTAGTAATGATTAACAATATTTTCACCTTTACAATTAGACATATATAAACACTAAATATAAACATTTACATAGAGATAAAAAATTTTACAAGAGAAAAAGTTCGTCCAAAGGGCTGGACTCTGGAAGAATACCCAAAACGCTCATTGCATTTCCGCGTTGAATAGCAATACTTAAGCGTTGACGCAAGTAAGTAGTGCAACGGCGATCACCAGTAATGGAGATCAAAATTTGGCCGATTTGAGATACCAAAACTTTAGCGTCATGACTCCAAGGACCGAAGGTCTCCACAGCAAAGGGGACAAAGATATAATTATCTAAAACATGAGCATATTTATTGACTTTATTTTTCACGGCTAATTCAGCAGCAGATGCTGCGCGTCTGGAGGTATTCGGTAAGTGAGATGGAGCTAGAGTGTCAACGCAAGTGGAGTCCCAAATTAAAGATTTTCCTCTAGACCATGGAATTAAGGTGAGACCATCGGGTCGTTTACCATCTGCGAGACTAATACCTGGTGGTTCCAAAAGAGACGGGATACCACAAGAATTCAGAGATCTTTTAATGATATCATTGAGTGACGTATGTCTGGGAATGCGGCCCTTGCTCCTCGCACAGCTGAGTGCATGATGACAGTAAATATCAGCAATTCCTCCGCAAATACATTGGCGTTAGTAATTAGTTATTTTGAAGGTAAATGTGCTATATTATCAGTTTTTAATATAAAATTGTCTTAAATTTTCATAATGCTTGGTAGCCTTCAATGTGACTTGATCACTTTTACCAAGAAATCGACGATGTGTTACTAGTAGCGATGTATGTCTTCGGACAATTGAGGAAACAAATAACATTCATGTATAAAAATCTGAAAATGCGCATAATAGATCGTCAGGACCGAAGTTTGCCCACCCCTGATAAGACATTACATATTGATCCACGACTTAGAACGGATTCGAACGGACGACTGTCACTTTCACGTAACTTTGAATCTGCGATCTACAGACACTTGGTACAGATCTATATTATAATAGAGTTTTCTGTACGTGACCAGATTTAGGACGCAAAACTAAAGGATCGCGGAGAAATATTAGTCCCATATCCTTAAGTGCTTGCTCTCTGAGATAACATACAAAAGACCAAGGTTAGGTAGGCTAAATATATTTAACAGCCTTACGCACAGAAATAGGTTCGGCCTTGACTAATTCACCGCTTTGTTGCCATAGTAACTGGTGTTCGATCAGTGGAATTGCCTTTAAGTCTAGTTTAAAAATTCACTATAACGTCATACGAAGTATTTTTAGAGTTCCCTTGTGTTGCGTGAAGGACGAAAGGGGGAGAAAACGGGGCATTGTGGATGTCTATCGAGATGTCTCGTACACCTGGATTGTTACTTTGTATGCTGGTGCCCTCACTAGATAAGATTCTGTAACTGTCCTTCTGGTCTTCAATAATCAATACCTATAATAAAAAAAAGTAAGAACTCGTTTAATTCTTAAAAAAAATCCCCGCATATAAATTAATATGTGTATCGAAATGTTCAACATTGAAGGTTTGGTGCATTATTTTGCTAATGAAATTCACAAGAAAACTACACAAACTGTAAAATTTACAAAAATGACGAGAAATATTTTATTTTTCGCGAATGAATACATTTTATTTTGCAAACATTTCTAAACTGGGTATATGTAGAATTTCGAAAGCCATGAAAAGTTGTGTTTGTTATTATTTCGTATTTTCGAGTAAATGTGAAAAAATAAAATTAGGTCTACAATATATAGTATTAAGACAGTTATTTTTGGACAGTTGAAAGAAGTAACTCGCTTTGCTAAATTTAATTAATTTTTCTTGTTATTTCTATACTTCTTGAAGTAATAAAATTAGTAGTGTTCAAGACATATTTGTATGTATGTATGTATGTATGTATGTATGTATGTATGTATGTATGTATGTATGTATGTATGTATGTATGTATGCACGAGCGCTGCTCATTCGGTCTCAGATATTGTTAATACTACTGTATCTCCTTTTTTATATTGATTGTATTATTTTATTTCTATTTCTCTTGTTTGTAATTATATTCTTCATTCTGTATATTTAAATTTAAATAAATGTATGTATGTATGTATGTATGTATGTATGTATGTATGTATGTATGTATGTATGTATGTAGTCGATCTGGTTGGCGAGTTGGTATAGCGCTGGCCTTCTATCCCCAAGGTTGCGGATTCGATCCCGGGCCAGGTCGATGGCATTTAAGTGTGCTTAAATGCGACAGGCTCATGTCAGTAGATTTACTGGCATGTAAAAGAACTCCTGCGGGACAAAATTCCGGCACATCCGCGACGCTGATATAATCTCTGCAGTTGCAAGCGTCGTTAAATAAAACATAACATTTAACATGTATGTATGTACACGTATGTATGTATGTATGTATGTATGTATGTGTATGTATGTATGTATGTATGTATGTATGTATGTATGTATATATGTATGTATGTATGTGCGTGCACATTATTTATGTATATGTATGTATAATGTATGTAGAATATGCGGCAAAACAAACGACACTGAAAAGTTATTTAATTGCATTGGTACAGTATTTGTTCGAAATGTGTATATCACATGCCACACATTGTTGATAACGTTTCTGAAGATTATTGAACATGTTGATGAACAAAAGTTGCAGTAAGGACACAAAAAATGACGTTATCTTCTCGCGTAATTCGGGAATATTTGTATGTAGATCATTTGTCTTGAAAGTTGATTCTTTCAACATGCCCCATATGTATGCATCCGTGGCCGTGAGATCCGGAGAGCAGGAAGGCTACGGGAATGGATTTCCACAAAAAATTAGGCTATCTCCAAAGAGTCGTTGCAGAAGAGCAAGTGACTCCCTCGCGGTTTGGACTGTACAGTAGCCCCATCTTGCTACAGTCGTTGGAGGGGTAAGTTTCTGGCGCGACAAAAACAGTGCAAATTCCGCACGAATGGAGTAATAATGAGGTATCTGTAGAGTACCTGGTTTACTGTTTTTGGGTTCTGTGCAGCACCCTTGACGAAATAATGACCCAATATTCTATTACCGGACAGGGTGCGCCAAATCGTATTCAGCGACGGCCTGATGTGGAACTGTTTTTGTACTGTACTGTATTGTATTGTATTTATTAACATTCCATGGTATTCATACATGCTTACAGTTAGAATATGGAAAAAGTCAAAAAACTTAATACTATTATAAAATCTTAATTTATAGTCACAGTCTAGATGAAATATATATAGACGAGATTTACAATATAGTCTACTAGTACAACACAAAGTTTTAGTATCAATTTCATGAAGTGTTATTGAATGTCATGAATTCACCTACAGAATTGAAGGCGTGAGAAATTAGGTAGTTCTTTAATTTGGCCCTAAATAATCTTATGTTTTGAGTTTCATTTTTTATATCGATAGGGAGGCTATTAAAAATTTTTACTGCCATATAACGCACTCCTTTTTGATAGCACGATAGACTTGCCGATGGAGTATGTAAGTCATTTTTTGACGTGTATTTATGCTATGAACTGTTGAATTAGTTACAAAGTTTTCATGATTACATACGAGGAAGATTATTAATGAAAAGATATACTGACAAGCCATGGGCATTATTTGTAGTTTTTTTAAAATAGCCCTATACGATTCCCTAGATTTGGCACCTACTATTATTCTAATTACTCTTTTTTGTAATAGAAATATATTGTTACTATCTGTGGAATTTCCCAGAATATTATTCCAAAACTCATTACCGAGTGGAAGTATGCAAAGTATATTGTTTTTAAGGTATTGATATTTACTATCTTTTGCATAGATCTAATAGCAAAACAAGCTGAATTTAGTTTGGGGGTAATTTCTTTAATATGATTTTTCGAATTTAACACATTATCGATTTTTAAGCCAAGAAATTTGGTTGTTGTGGTTTCTAATAGGGATCTATTATTAATTATTGTGCTAGAAATTTGCGACGTTGAATTTGGACAGGATTTAAATTGAATTATGTTAGTTTTGTTACAATTTAATACTAGTTTATTGACTGAGAACCAGTCACATATTTTAAAGAGAATTTCCTCTGTTGAGGATTGGAATGTGTTGAGTTATTGGCTGTAATTACTATACTTGTGTCATCTGCAAATAATATGGGATGACCTACATCTTTTTATTAGGGGGCAAGATCATTTATAAACACTAGAAAAAGTAGGGGACCTAATATTGATCCTTGAGGAATTCCATTATTAATAGTTCCCCATGTCGATGCAGATTTCATAGTTGTATTGATTTCAACTTTTGTATCAGAAGTAGGCCTACTGGAAAATTTATTTCTGCCAGAGCCAGGAAACGAATATTTTTCGGTGTTACAAATTTTTCTGTGCTATTTATAATCGGAAAGTAACAGAGAAGTGGTTTGAGCATATCGGTTTCGTCAGAGGATTTACGATACTGTTAGCAACAGAACATAATGAGGATGTCTCTCTGATGTAATATAACGACCAATAAAAGCTCTGGCTTCAGAACACGGAAATATAAACACCGAGTCACATCTACCGACTCCCACACGAGTGATGCAAGAGGGCACACGAGGATGACTGAAGATGGCCCGGCTCTCATTTCAAGAGATGTTGAGCAACCTATTCTTCTTTATGCGCGCGGCGGCTGCCAAGATGCAACGAATGCTTGATGAGCGTCAAAAACAGCATCTGATGTGGGAAGAACGCACGTAACACATCGGGCGTCCTTGCAGCAACACTGGAGGCATTTTTGGAAACCTCTCAAAATAATAGAGAAGTTAATGACCTTGAGAGAAACATTGTTGTATAGACCGACAGATAAAGTAAATATTTACAATTGTATAGCTCTTCATTGCTGGAATTTTTACTTTGATGTTTATTTGTATTATTTTAGTATTTTAACCAATGACTTTCCTGATAATTTTGCACAAAACCTAAGTATTTACATGACACTGGAAAATTTCAGACGATCAATGTAAGAACTAAAAAAGAATCATAAATGCTGAATCTATCGATCATTTAAGTACACATCCAACTTTTGTAACTACCTTCATCACGTAAGTTAATTACTTCAATACAATCATTAAATTTTGAGACAGACTAAAACTTTTATCTGATTTAGTTTATTTAACTCGTGTTATAGTAAAACTCGGCCATGCTGACTCTCGAGGCGTGACATTACCTTCCGTCGGAAGAATTGTATAACATCTTCACTACGTATCAAGCTAGTAGTCACGTCTTTTGTAATTTTAACGTTGGACAATTTATATTGTACATTTCTACATAATACTTATTGTTTTCAAAACAAACCATGCATTTAGCATGATCAATATTGTGTGTATTTACAGACCTGAAGATGGCATCATAATGCTACTAGTCACGTTATTTGTAAGTTTAACGTTGAACAATTTATATTTTAACTATATTTATATTGTGCATTTCTACATAATACTTATTGTTTTCAAAACAAACCATGCATTTAGCATGATCAATATTGTGTGTATTTACAGACCTGAAGATGGCATCATAATGCTACTAGTCACGTTTTTTGTAAGTTTAACGTTGAACAATTTATATTTTAACTATATTTATATTGTACATTTCTACATAATACTTATTGTTTTCAAAACAAACCATGCATTTAGCATGATCAATATTGTGTGTATTTACAGACCTGAAGATGGCATCATAATGCTACTAGTCACGTTTTTTGTAAGTTTAACGTTGAACAATTTATATTTTAACTATATTTATATTGTACATTTCAACATAATACTTATTGTTTTCAAAACAAACCATGCATTTAGCATGATCAATATTGTGTGTATTTACAGACCTGAAGATGGCATCATAATGCTACTAGTCACGTTTTGTAAGTTTAACGTTGAACAATTTATATTTTAACTAGTTTATATTGTACATATTTAACAATACTTATTGTTTTCAAAACAAACCATGCATTTAGCATTTATATTGTGTGTATTTACAGACCTGAAGATGGCATCATAATGCTACTAGTCACGTTTTTGTTTAACGTTGAACAATTTATATTTTAACTATATTTATATTGTACATTTAACATAATACTTATTGTTTTCAAAACAAACCATGCATTTAGCATGATCAATATTGTGACCTGAAGATATTTACAGACCTTTTTTGAAGATGGCAATCATAATATTGCTTTCACTAGTCACAAACCATTTTTGTAAGTTTATCGTTGAACAATTTATATTTTAACTATATTTATATTGTACATTTCAACATAATTTGTTTTCAAAACAAACCATGCATTTAGCATGATTATATTTACAGACCTGAAGATGGCATCATAATGCTACTATTGAACAATTTATATTTTAACATTTATATTGTACATTTCAACATATACATATTGTTTTCAAAACAAACCATGCATTTAGCATGATCAATATTGTGTGTATTTACAGACCTGAAGATGGCATCATAATGCTACTAGTCACGTTTTTGTAAGTTTAACAATTTATATTTTAACTATATTTATATTGTTGAACAAACCATTTTATATTTTACTATATTTAACATTATTTTAACAATTTATATTGTACATTTCAATAATACATATTGTTTTCAAAACAAACCATGCATTTAGCATGATCAATTTGTTGTATTTACAGACCTGAAGAAAAAACCATGGCATGATCAATAATGCTACTATTTTTGTAAGTTTAACGTTGAACAATTTATATTTTAACTATATTTATATTGTAAGATGAAACAAACCATGCATTTAGCATGATCAATATTGTGTGTATTTACAGACCTGAAGATGGCATCATAATGCTACTAGTCACGTTTTTTGTAAGTTTAACGTTGAACAATTTATATTTTAACTTTTATATTGTACATTTCAACATAATACATATTGTTTTCAAAACAAACCATGCATTTAGATGATCAATATTGTGTGTATTTACAGACCTGAAGATGGCATCATAATGCTACTAGTCACGTTTTTTGTAAGTTTAACGTTGAACAATTTATATTTTAACTATATTTATATTGTACATTTCTACATAACACTTATTGTTTTCAAAACAAACCATGCATTTAGCATGATCAATATTGTGTGTATTTACAGACCTGACATTGCTAAGTCACGTTTTTGTAAGTTTAACATTGAACAACTATCAAAATGAGAGTTTTCCGTCAATTAATTTGAAAGTTATGGGCAATTAAACAGTATAGGCTATACATATTTTGGGGCCACACTGTTAAGAAAAATGTAATGGTCCTCATATTCTGAACTACTGCTATTTTATCAAAAGTTATAGAAGATACATACGAATGCATTTCAATAGGAAAATATAATTTAACGTAATAAAATTATTTTATTAAAGATTAAACCTGTTCATATTCAAAGAATGAAACTGATTTTTTTAAATTAAAATCAATGATCATAATATAGTAAAAGACTCAAATTATATTGCAAATTCCTTTATCCAGTATTATATAAATATCATTAACCACTTAAACATTCAATTTTTGTCCAGAAGATGCTGTATTGGTTGTTTAACTATATATTTCCTATTGAATTCCCAAATCTCAAAGTTATTCCCGCCACCGGATGAGAAAAAAATGTACGGTAAAGATTGGTAATATCGTGATATGAGTAATATTGTGATAATTCTTTTAATAATTTATTAGAATTTTACTGAGCGAGAGGAAGATCGGTTTTTTGTTTCAAAACAAACCATTTAAGGGAATAGTCGTGGACAAGTTGGAGCACAAAACCGGTCCTTCTGTCGCTCAGTAAAATTGTAATAAATTCTCAAAAAGAACTATAAAAATTACTCTTATCACAGTATTACCAGCCTTTACGCTATGTAATAAAACATAAAAATAAAAATTTCTTTGAATATTATGAAATACCATAGGCCTATATATATATATATTTAACAAAATAATCTGCCCTCAATGAGGGTGATCATAAAGATCCAGAATAAAAGGGCTACAGAATGATTAGAAATACAAAAATGATTAAATACAGGAATTGTTAAGTAAAAAAAAAACAGAGAAATGCAAACCCAATAGAACCATTAAGGGCCAAAATATAAATGGTAATGTAATATTTGGATTGAATCCTTAAGAATATTCAAGATTTTTTTTATTTCAAATAATCGAAGAACGAGTGCTTTTAAAATATTCCATGTGAATTTAGGAAGTGTGCCATGTGCACCAACAAAATACCAGAAACACTTCACTGACTATAGTGGGAATGGTATATTTCTCACTTAATTCTAAAAACCCCTTCTTAAATAATTTCTCCTCGTTTAAGGTAGTTATGTAATTTGTCAATGCAATATGTTTTTTTTTCGAATAGAATAATTAATTTTATTACTCTTGCCTGTTATGCATTAAGATTCTTACGTTATAAGAAATTTGGAAATATTTAGAGCGCATGAGGCTGTAGCTAATTTTGGTATTGTAAGGGAACGAGGAAGAATCTTAACATACTTGCGTATTCCGCTCCAGATTGGAGCTGGGGGATTCCCCGGTCTAATCTGAACTATTTATCGCTTGCAATGTAATAAATAGACACACATATTCACGAGGCTATCTTCCGGTGTCTCACATGATGAACTTTCCGGGTTCATTTCCGGGAGAAAAGTTAACTAACTTCCTTCGGGAGTACTTGTGTGTTACTTGTTGTTGTCTTTCGTTTTCTTAAGAAGACGTACTGCGTCACGCTAACCACATGAGTAAAGAATTGATTTACGTATGAAATATGAAAAATCTGAAAGGATTTTAAAGTCCATCATCATCATCATCATCATCATCATCATCATCATCATCATCATCATCATCATCAGCCTTCAAGTGTTAGGCCCCAGTGGATCTGTTACGGTCTCTTGCCAGCGTTTCCTAGGTCTTCTTAAATTTCTTCGACCTCTTGGGACATATGACAAAATCTGCCTGGGCCGTCTAGAGCGATCCATCCTCTTGACATGTGTCTGCCACTGAAGCCTGTATTGCTACAGATAATGGACAATAGAGTCAATTTTTAATTCCTTCGGAATATCTACGTTCCGATGAAGGTCGAGAAGAGAGTATCCAGCAGTTTTTCGCATGAATCTCATTTCGGCAGTTGTTAGCCGTCTTTCGTCGCATTTTCTTAGTGTCCATGCTTCACTGCCATAAGCCAAAACTGGTCGTGCGAGAGTTTTGTAAATTTTCAGCCTTGTATGTTTTTGTACTTGGGAAGGTTTCAATACACTGTTGATGGTTCCAGCAATTTTTTGAAATTTTGAGATTTTGTTGTCTGTATCATCATCAGTAATGTATGATAGATCATAAACTAAACAGTTGAATGAATTCACACGTTCTGCCATTTATAATGATTTTGGATGGAACTGGATCTTTTCCTAAAAAGGCCATGTTTTTGGTTTTTTCGATTGATATTTCCATATTAAATTTTGAAGCAGTTATTTGTAAGTTGTGGACGGTTATTATTATTATTATTATTATTATTATTATTATTATTATTATTATTATTATTATTATTATTATTATTACTTTATTAATTCTGTCACCACCACCACCACCACAACCACCACTACTACCACCACCACCACTACTACTACTACTACTACTACTACTACTACTACTACTAGTAGTAGTACTACTACTACTTTTATTCAGTGTTACGCATTTCTAAAAAATAACAAATTTATATAGCCTGCTGAATGTGTTTACTTTCGCGTTATATTTGATTAAAATTTTATAAAGAGGTGACTGTCCTAATGTTGATGTATGGTTGCGGAAATTCAGGACCTAATAGAAGTGACAAATGCAATATAGTGACAACTGAGATGAATTTTTTAACAAAAACTGCTGGATACACATTAAACAATGCAATACGCAATATCACTATCAAAGAAAAAAAAATTCACATAGGGGAGAAGACTGCTGAGAGAAAAGAAGTCAATTGATATGAACATCATTCAAGAATGGATTCACACAGAACAGCCCGACAAGGGAAGGATTACTGACCTGTAGTGAAAGCTGACGTAAAGATTATATGATGGATGATGATGATGATGATGATGATGATGATGATGATGATGATGATGATGATGATGAAGTATTTGTTAGGCCCAGTACAGAAAATAAATTTAGGCATTTTCGCGGAAATACGCGTTTTTTTTCTGCGTACCACTCAAGAAAAATGGCAACAAAAATTGTACTATTGTATTCTTCACCTACTCTTTCCAATACAGCTCTATTTTTTATTCTGTCTGTCCAATTCACACGCTCCATTCTTCTCCAAATCCACATTTCAAATGCTCCTAGTCGCTTCTCTTCACTTCGTTGTAATGTCCATGTTTCTGCTCCATGAAATGCTACTTACTTAATTACTTACTTATGACTTTTAAGGAACCCACAGGTTCATTGCCGCCCTCACATAAGCCCGCCATAGGTCCCTATCCTGAGCAAGATTAAATGAAATGCTACACTCTACACAAATACTTCAATAATCTAGTCCTTAGTTCTTTCTCCAAAGGTTAGCAGAAGATGCTCTATTTTGTATTAAAAGCTTCCTTGACAATTACTATCCTCATTTTGACTTCCTGGCAGCAGCTAATGTTATAATACTGCTTATAGTACATCCCAAGTATTTGAGTCACTTACAGTTGAGGTACGACAGAGCCGATTTAGTATGATTTTCTTATATGGATGCGCCTCTCTTAGACTGAATAAAATGAAATTCGAAAAATTGGAATTTAGCCCCTTTGGAAAGATAGGTCTTCAATTATGTATTTTATGACTTCGTAAACTGCCATGATTTGAGAGCTCCAGCTTCGTTTCAGTTCTCCTGGTCCACATGTTCTTTCTCTGTGTTGTCGTGGCCGCTTCTTTGATGAGCACTTTGGGATGCATCTGTCACGACTCCCGGGGCCAATCCTGTTAACCGTCTCTGTGAGGAGAATGAGTCTGCGTTCCCATTACAGCGTGAAAGATGTGACTGCATATTTTTTGAGAGAAGGCGCTGACGGACACTTCCACTCTAGACCAGACTGCACAAGTTTTCGCAGATCGTCAGCTCCCAGAACAGTAGTAGGCTTTATTTTGAGTGACGGATCACTGTGCCCCACTTTACAGAACATTGGACAATATGATTGACCCTTCGATACAAAAATCACCGTGCCTAAATTGTTCACGAGTATTCACTCAATTGACGGAACTTTCCCGCCCCATAAAAATCATATCTTATGTTTAAAGTGTCTTTGTTAATTATTTCAATCTTCCCACTGCATTTGAAATAACGAGACCTCGGATTTTTAGGCTCGAACGTGAAGGTTACAACAAAATATTGATTTCAATTTTAATTAAAAGTCATATTATAACTTAACATTTATTCACTCGCATACTGTTCCGATATAAATTGCAATTGTTCAATTACTGATGAAGTTAATGAGGTTAAATACTTAGGTATAATTATTGATAATCACTTAAAATTGAATAATCATATTCATTATATTTGTAATAAATTACGTAAAACAATATATTACTTGTTGTTCTAAGAAATATTTTGTCAACTAACTGTTTACGTACAATTTATTTAGCATTATTTTGATCTATATTTATGTATATTATAGGTTAGGATGGAACTTATAAATCCAACCTTTATCCGTTAATTTTACTACAGAAAAAAGTATTAAACATTTGTTTAAAAAACAGAAAGATTACTCAACTGAATTGTTATTTAAGCATTTCAAAGTTTTCAACATTAGGCCTAAAGAAATTTATTGTTTTATTTTATTAAAATATTTTCACAAAAATCTTAATGACTTTGAAAGGTATATACATAAATATAGAACTGAAAATATGAATTCTCTGGGTTATCTGAACCAAGGCAGCTTTTTATCATAGCTTGAGTCAAGGTCCTAGATTATTAAACAAATTTTATTCTAATATTATTTCAACCATTAATCCTCTCCAAATGAATAAAAAATGTAAAAAATTATATTGGATTTATAGTTTGGGTTTAAAGACATTTAACACTTTTTCATCTGTAATTTATACACTCTCAATTTTATTTTTGTTTTTTTTTTTTGTATTGGAATCCTCTCTTGAGCACGAGTCTTACTCATTCAGGGGTGGGCTAGTTTATGTTATATTATATTAACTTGTATTCTTTTTGAAATTTACTAGCAATAAAATAAATAAATAAATAAAAATAAATAAATAAATAAGTAAAAGTAAGTAAATAATAAATAAATAATAAATAAGTAAATAAATAAATTTGTAAATAAATAAATATGTAAATAAATAAGTAAATAAAAATAAATAAGTAAATAAGTAAATGAATAATTAAATAAATAAATAAGTAAATAAATAAATAAATAAATAAATAAATAAATAAATAAAAATAAGTAAATAAAAATAAGTAAATAAAAATAAATAAGTAAATAAGTAAATGAATAATTAAATAAATAAGTAAATAAATAATTGAATAAATAAGTAAATAAATAAATAAATAAGTAAATAAGTAAATAAATAATTAAATAAATAAATAAAATAAATAAATAAATAAGTAAATAAATAAATAAGTAAGTAAATAAGTAAATAAATAAATAAATAAGAAAATAAAAATAAATAAATAAATAAGAAAATAAATAATTAAGTAAATAAATCAATAAATAAGTAAATAAACAAGTAAATAAGTAAATCAATAATTAAGTAAATAAAAATAAATAAGTAAATGAATAAATAAGTGAATAAGTAAATAAATAAATAAGTAAATAAATAAATAAGTAAATAAAATTAAGTAAATAAATAAAAAAAAATAAATAAGTAAACAAATAAATAAGTAAATAATTAAATAAATAAGTAAATAAATAAATAAGTAAATAAATAAATAAGTAAATAAATAAATAAGTAAATAAATAATTAAATAAATAAAAACAAATAAATAAAAACAAATAAATAAGTAAATAAATAAATAAATAAATAAATAAATTTGTTGAATTTTCCCTACAAAATCCCTCGTCACTGGATTACTCATGTCAAAATTCAACCATAATGCTACTTTTCTCAAAACACGTTCACTAAAGACCACAATGATATTAAGAATTTTGTATTTAAATCCCTCCTGTGATCAATCTCTCAAAAGGACAGTATTTAGTCCCCTTATACCTTGCATTTCTGCAGGTTTTATAACTTTGATTATAAGAAACTGCATCACTGGTCATTTTTTTATCAGTGTACAAAGTGCAAGCTTCAAGTGGACATACTGTATTATCTTTTACAATTAATTTAGTATATTTTGATGTATCATTTATCTCGTTAGATATTGTATAGGGTTGCAGATGTGTCTATAATATTATGGTGCACATCCAAACATATCTTATGTTAGTTATTCAACGTTCAACATGAACACTGTTCCCTTCAGCATCGCTGCATGTTGCGTATGAATACAGCATTCCGAGTCTGAAGCACTTGCCGAGTGTCCGCTCCTGTAGAATCTCCTTGAAGAGCACAGAGCACTTAGTGATTCAAACGTGTGCCGTGACATTCAGGAGGTTAAGCAAATACAAAAACGAAACACCTTGGAGCGTCTGTGCTGTTGTTTCAAGTGTGGAAACAAACAAGAGTATGCGTGTACAGAGTGTTCCACAAATCCCACAGTTCAGTCTTCTTGCCAGTTAATGTCACATAATAACAAACCGAGACTCTAAAGGGAATCCAATACCTACATAATCCCTGCGTGGCATTGAAAATTGGCTTGTCACTCAGGCAATCCGGGTTGGAACTCCGGTAATTTCTGTTAAAAAATTCATAGTCACTCTTGTGGCGAACAAGGCTGCAATTGGCGTTATTCTCGGAGTTCTTCCGTTTATCCATGATAGACATCAACATTATTCCTGTACCATAATCATACTGTATCTCCGATCACTGGTTGGCGACCGACAGAGGTGGTTCTTTAAGGATATGCCTAGATTCCTACATGAACGTGTCTATCCAGCGATTAATGCAATGGTTCACCGTGATGGAAGTATAGCGCTATTCACTTTCGCCCTTCAGTATGACGTTGGACTGATTTTCTGTAAGTTCTCAAGCTGCTTGCCGTAATACCAGAATAGAGCACAAACGTAGGAAGTGTCATCATTCCAGGTTTGCCAACTGAATAATGCTTAGCAGTGTAGAAATTTCCCCAAAAATAGTAATTATGTTGGAAAATGTACAGTAGTAGCAAAAAAAATCGTACCGACCCTTGTAGCTGATTTCAGAGCCTTGTTCACTGCAGAGCACTGGTAAATAAGATTTTCGTGGTTCGAATCCTGCCTGGGAAGGAAACTTGTTTTTGTTCCTTATTCAAATTTATTCC
Source organism: Periplaneta americana (assembly GCA_025594305.2). Taxonomy (NCBI): domain Eukaryota; kingdom Metazoa; phylum Arthropoda; class Insecta; order Blattodea; family Blattidae; genus Periplaneta; species Periplaneta americana. The sequence goes on along the minus strand of JAJSOF020000025.1, from coordinate 23,592,418 downwards.
CAATATTTTTCGATTGCTGGTAAAATTCATGTTCTGGGAATAATAAGTTAATTAAGTAGTAAAATGTCACTGCAATCGAAAAATTTGACTAAGGAACAAAAAAAAAAGTTTCCTTCCAAGGCAAGATTCGAACTACGAAACTTAGTTACTAGTCTATCGTGCTCTGGAGTGAACAAGGATCTGAAATCAGCTACAAGGATCGGTCCGGTTTTTTTTTTTTGCCGCTCCTGTACCTAAAACGCACAGCTATTATTATTATTATTATTATTATTATTATTATTATTATTATTATTATTATTATTGAATACTAGTCCACTGCTGTGGAGTAACGGTTAGCATGACTGGTTGAGACAAATGACCTCGTTGGGGATTTTTCTGAGGTTTTCCTCAATAAAATGAAGCAGAATTGATGGTTAACTTTCAGGTTTGAACCTCGGTCTCATTTCGTCATCATTTATTAACATATAGATAATTCTTAACATAGTCCAGATTAAGTTCATGGTGCAGAGAGCGCAAATATCATTCACAGAACAGGAGTGGTAAGCAAAATAAGCCTCAGACTGCATATAAGTCTTCATAATAACTTTAGATTTGCATTTTTTGCTTTGTGACTGATTGATTTTCATTTTAAAAGTAAGTATATTAATTCAAATACAGCAATGTAAATGTTTTTGAACATGCAACTGATGAAATTATTTAATCCATGGGTATTCCATGCAAAAAGTATGTTTTTGAACCATGATGTCTCAAAAGTTAAAAATATTATAGTAGGTTACTTTGCATGTTCTAAATATGAATTTCAAGCAATACGATAATTATATATCTTTCATAGTTTGGCAGCAATCAGAATTTAAAATATTGGTTTAGCAAAGAACACTGATTCATTGAAGTTTTCTTACTATGTAAAGGAAGATGGAAAAGTGATTTCAATGCAATTCAAAAAAGGGGAGTTTTGTTTATAAATGTCCTTAAAATGAAACAAATATATAATTTTTTAAATAGTTACCCACCGTAAAATAATTAAAAAATATAGAACACAAAATGCAATTCATTTTTACAGACGAAAAAACATGTGTTTAATTCTTTAGGGTGTATTGATTCCACTGTGAAAATTTCAGAATGATGACTTAAATATTATGTCAGTTTTTAATGAAAATAACTCACCGGAACAAAGGAGCTCAGCAGGTAGGCTCTCCCGTCGTACAGAATGTTGCGCGATCGAGGTCAGGGAGACGGATGTTTGAGATTACTCATCGTTATGAAGTCTCGCGAACACTGCGACCGCCACACATAGCAAGTGATTTTCAACCGTCGGAACAAAAATAAATTAATAATTTTATTAATTTAATTATTCACAGGTTTTTTGCGATAAAGTCATAAAACGTGGAAGATGGATTAGGAATAAGATTTTCTTTAATACGAATGAAATTCGCATGAATTTAATTTGTTGCATTTGAATATAAAACTATTTCTTTTCTTTTTTTCAATGAGGTGTTTTTATGAGCATGCCTTAATATTATTCGGATTAGTCTTTAAGGTATTAAAATATGGTTATTCAGGTTTACAATGGCGTCTGTTTAGTTTCGATGACACTTCATATAGGGTGTCTACAATATTTTAAATGATGGATAACATGTAACTGCCACCCATTTTTCAGTCATCCGTATGACTAAAATATTAATGATATGGCGGTCATAGTTGGTAGTTTAATTTATTTTGATAATAACATTATTATATTAAAAGCCCAAAAAAATTCATGACATCGCTGGCATGTTCTTAAAATTTTGTATGGAATAACTCCCATATATCTGAAAACTGGGGGTAAGCCTGCTATATTTTTCCATATCTTGTTACGTAATCTTCAGCAGCACTATGTGATACAACAGCGCAGATTATAAAGTGCAGCACCGATAGTCCTATCATTTTCACGTATTTACTAATTACTTCTACATACTACACAAAAAACTGCATTGTCAAGGCCCAAATTTACGGTGGCGAAAAATAGAACATCTAATAAACTGCTACACGTGTTACAAAAACAGAAGTGATTATTGCTAACACATTAAGATTGGAGGTTGTAAATTGAATTTAATTCGGTGCAAAACATGCAATTAACGGTTGGACTTGTGTAGGTCTACAACAACAAACTTTTTTTTGGATTATCGAAGGAAAAAAAAAAACATAAGAAATTTATGTCAATCCGAAGAAATATGAAATAAGAAGTAAAATATTTTCAAAGAATTTGTATCGTAGAGCGATTTTATTATTTTTCTCTCCATTGATTAAAAATTTGTCTGATTCCAACATACTTGTCTTAAATCATTCTAAAACCACGGTGGTACCATTTTCGTTAACATCTGTTGGTATGAAATCTCCTGATTCGCTTTTGTATTCAAAAATTCATAAGTACATCCAATTGTTCTTGTAATAGTTGTAACTTTCCTATTCTAAATGAATCTCCTCAAGTTAAATATCTCGGAATAATAATCGACCAACATTTATGTTGAGATAAACATGTTCCTTTTCTGTGCAATAGATTAAGAAAAATTATTCACTATTTTGTCATCCTACGAAATTACTTGATTGTCCATACTTTACGACTGATTTACCTCGCATTAGTACAAGCTATATTACAATACGGCATTATAGGATGGGGTAGTGCTTATAGTACCTCCCTCATGCCAATGAGCGTATTCCGAATCTCACCGGTGAGCAATCCGATGGCATCACGGTGTTCCGAATTCCACCGATGAAGTCATTGATGCTCCACCGGTGTCGCACCGGTGCCATCAACTTGCAGAGGTGGTGGAAGTCTCCATCAGCCGCCATCAGTGAATCTGATTGGTTCTTGTATAGGGCGGGAATTAGCAGACGAATGACATCGTGCACTGTTGCGTCATGGCGGTATGTTCTGCTGTATTGTTTGTAATGAGCACAACGTAAAAACAATATGTTAATGGCTTATGAGCGAACATGTCAACGGACCAGTTATTACTACCGGTTCAAGAAATAAGTTGTTTATGATCTCTTTTCTTTGAACGAGATGGCAGTACAGAAATTTCGCAAAATTTTGCTAGCGTAGCACAGATAACCACTTACACAGTCGCCATGACAGCATCGATCCTTCCAGCAGTTTTGTTTCTTATTTTCGTTGCAACGTGACGTCATTGATGCCACCGGACCGGCGAGATTCGGAATACGCTGAATAATTCTGCTACAGAAAAGAATAATAAAAAATATGCCTTAATAAACCTCTTGATTATCCTTCAGAGCTGCTGTATTCAGAACTTAAAGTATTTGACTTCCATCAAATTTATAACAATGTATTACTGAATTTCGTACATAAAAACCGAAACATTATTTAATTTATATTCACATAAATATAAAACCAAAAAATCAGACAACATATGCTTGACAGTTCCTAAATGTACTACAACTGTAGCATATAATCACAGTAACAACTTCGGTCCAAGGCTTTATAACATGATAATAGATAAATTCCCAAACATACAATTTGCTAATGTCCTTGTTTAAAAAAATCTATTAAAATTGCTGTTAACAGAGAAAATTTAAAGTTCAATTATTGTGATGTGTGTTTTTTCTTCTTATTTTTTTCTTCTATTACTTTTTACTCTGTTATTCAATAAAATGTCTTAACATTAACTTATGTGGAATGCCCTCTGAGCACGAGTATGTAACTTACTCTTTCTGGGGTTGCTAGAGAGTTCTCATATTCAAAAAATCAATATGTATCTTTGTTCTGGCAATAAATTATTATTATTATTATTATTATTATTATTATTATTATTATTATTATTATTATTATTATTATTATTATTATTATTATTACTACTATTCCTCACTGCTTTACTTAATTCTCCCAACGATTTGCCCACAAATACTCCTTGCATAAAACTTCCCCAACAATGAAATATTTCCTATATTTTGGAAGAAAATCAACCATGGATTACATTTCGGGAGGATTTCTATTATCGCTTCTACGCCTCCCGAAGCCTCAAATTCCGCTACAGTTGGACACACTGCCGTAAGCTCTGCAAAGAACACACAAGCAGAACGATATCCGCTGACACTAGAATCTCGCAGAACGAGAGAATCGCATGATTAATTTATGATTTGGCCTTGCTCGCAATGCAATAAAGTGATTCATCTCGCATGTCTTATCTAAGTCGTCAAATGTTTGTGTGAAATACTGATGTACATGTTTACGGCAATAGCTCGACCCCCTCCTCGCGAGTCGCCTTGCACTTGTTTGGCCTCTATTGCTTGTTTGAACAACTGCAAGGTCGAATCGCGAGCCCAGAATAGAACAGACCCGCTCCGCTGTTGAGCACAGTGCAGTAATTTGCTCACGCTTTGAATGACCGAGAATTTCATAAAACAAAAAATATCGCTCGCATTACGTTCGCAGAATATAGGTCAACCAGAGCGCCCCGGGCCGCTGCCTTCCCTGCTTAATCCAACTCTTGATTCACTCAACTATTTGCTTACTGGAAGGCGTCTAGTCGTCGGGGACGTCGCAAAATACTCTTTATAAGCGACCTTCAGTTTATTGACAAGGAGAAATCAATGTACATGACAGGAACTCGCTTAATTCTTAAAAAAAAATCCCCTGCATATAATGTGTGTATTAAAATGTTCAATGTTGAATGCTTAGTCCAGTTTTGATAATGAAGTTTACAGTACACTGCTCCGTCGATTTAGTAGAATGCGTTTGAGTCTAAAGAAAGCAGAAAACAGTACACCGTGGTCTGTTGTGACGAGAATCCAAGCCCCGCGTACCGGTAAGGCATCATGTCACAAAACTTTCACGCCTGAGTATTTTTGACAACGTAAATATTATTCAACGCCTAGAAAACGTCGCAAATATGAAGGATATAACTGGAGAGTTTAAGGTAATATTTATTTTCTTTTTATTTATTCATTCATCTATTTATTCATTCACTCAGTCACTCAGTCGCTTATTTACTTATGTATTTATGTATTTATTTATTTACTTATGTTTTTATGTATTTATTTACTTATGTTTTATTTATTTATTTACTTACGTATTTATGTATTTATTTATTTACTTATGAATTTATTTATTTATTAACTTATGTATTTTTATGTATTCATTTACTTATGTTTTATGTATTTGTTTATTTATTTATTTACTTATGCATTTTTCTGTATTTATTTACATATTTTTTTATTTATTTATTTACTTATGTATTTATTTTCTTATGTATTTATGTATTTGTTTATTTACTTATTTATGTATTTGTTTATTTATTTACTTATGCATTTTTCTGTATTTATTTACTTATGTATTTTTATGTATTTACTTATGTTTTATGTATTTGTTTATTTATTTATTTACTTATGTATTTATGTCTTTGTTTATTTATTTATGTATTTTATGTATTTATTTACTTATGTTTATGTATTTGTTTATTTATTTATTTACTTATGTTTTATGTATTTGTTTATTTATTTATTTACTTATGTATTTATGTATTTGTTTATTTATTTATTTATTTACGTATGTATTTTTTACTTATGTTTTATGTATTTGTTTATGAATTTTTTTTCTGTATTTATTTACTTATGTTTTATGTATTTGTTTATTTATTTATCTACTTATGTATTTATATCTTTGTTTATTTATTGATCTACTTATGTATTTATGTCTTTGTTTATTTATTTGTTTACTTATGTATTTTTATGTATTTATTTACTTATGTTTATGTATTTGTTTATTTATTTATTTACTTATCTATTTTATGTATTTATTTACTTATGTTTTATGTATTTGTTTATTTATTTACTTATGCATTTATTTATTGCTTTATAAATAAATAAATAAATATATATATATTCTAGGAAATAAAATTAATTTGTATTAACTTTATATCATATTCATTTTTATAATGAATTAACAACTCTTAAATACTCATTTCCGTATGATCGATGTTTTCCCTATCCATAGTATTCCTCGACTTTCATGCTCTATTGCTTGCCGATTGCAAGGGACTTGGTCCGAGTGTTATATCTAAGTAGATGAACATTGATTTTCTCCTATGCAAAACTACAAAACCGAAAAATTTAAGAAAATAAATATTTCAGTCTTCGCGATAATTACAAAAACGAATATAGGCCTGCTGTATCTACTGGCCAAAAATTAAGATCCTTTTATTAATTTTTACAGTTTGTGAAGTTTGAGGCTGTCTTATAAAATATAATTTAAAAAACATATACATAAATCAAATTATTTATTTATTTATTCATTCATTCATTTACTCAGTAATTAATTTATTTAAATTATTCATTCATTCTCTCATTCATTTACTAATTTATTGACTATTTATTCATTCACTCATTTAATGACATTTATTTATGTATTTATTTATTTATTTTGTTTATTTATTTATTTTGGTGGAGGTAAGGCCGTCAGACCTTCTCTTCCACACCAACAGAAATGTAATACAGCTACAAGAAAAATGTGTATATCATCAACATCATCATAATCATGTAAATTAATCTAATACAATAACGTGTAACGAAATGAAAATTAAAAAACCTGCACATACAAGTAGAAATTGAAAATATTGCAAATTAGTTCGACATATTAAGAAATGATAAAAATAAATAAAATAAATTCAACAGATACAGATACAAAATAACAGTGACATTCAGCTTTATTATAATTAATCACAAGAAGACAGGCTGTTCTACACAGCGTGTCAGTTCAAATTCTATTCGGAACAAGTTACCTGGTTGAGGTTTTTTCCGGGGGTTTTCCTCAACCCAATAAGAGCAAATGCTGGGTAACTTTCGGCGCTGGACCCTGAACTTATTTCGCTGGAATTATCACCTTCATTTCACTCAGACGCTAGAGAACCATCACAGTTGATAAAACGTTGTAAAATAACCAATTAAAAATAAACAGTAGTTTAAAAAAATAATCCAGCCTGCTCTCAAAAAACCTGAAAATTAGAATTTATAAAAACAGTTATATTACCGGTTGTTTTGTATGGTTGTGGAAGTTGGACAATCACTGTGAGAGAGGAACAGAAGGTAACGGTGTTCGAGAATAAGGTGTTTAGGAAAATATTTGGGGCTAAGAGGGATGAAGTTACAGGAGAATGGAGAAAGTTACACAACACAGAACTGCACGCATTGTATTCTTCACCTGACTTAATTAGGAATATTAAATCTAGACGTTTGAGATGGACAGGGTATGTAGCACGTATGGGCGAGTTCAGAAATTCATATAGAGTGTTAGTTGGGAGACCGGAGGGAAAAAAAAATTTTGGGGAGGCCGGGACGTAGATGGGAAGATACAGTAATATGAAAATGGATTTGAGGGAGGTGGGATATGATGATAGAGACTGGATTAATCTTGCTCAGGATAGGGACCGATGGTGGGCTTATTTGAGGGCGGCAATGAACCTCCGGGTTCCTTAAAAGCCATTTGAAAGTGAGTTGAAGGAAATAAGCTACGAACGTCAGTATTTCGGAACAGAATAAAAGAACCCAAGTGTTGCGAAAGTCATAAAACGTATACCTACTCAGAAGGTATGTGTCGTTTTCGTGACATTAATTTCTATATATATATATATAACGATTAGGGGAAACGCGGAAATTCTAGTTGAAGCAAGTAAAGCGATAGGGTTGGAAGTAAATCCCGAAAAGACTAAGTGTATAATTATGTCTCGTGACCAGAATATAGTACGAAATGGAACTATAAAAATTGGAGATTTATCCTTCGAAGAGGTGGAAAAATTCAAATATCTTGGAGCAACAGTAACAAATATAAATGACACTCGGGAGGAAATTAAACGCTGAATAAATATGGTAAATGCCTGTTATTCGGTTGAGAAGCTTTTGTCATCTAGTCTTCAGTCTAAAAATCTGAAAGTTAGAATTTATGAAACAGTTATATTACCGGTTGTTCTGTATGGTTGTGAAACTTGGACTCTCACTTTGAGAGAGGAACAGAGATTAAGAGTGTTTGAGAATAAGGTTCTTAGGAAAATATTTGGGGCTAAGAGGGATGAAGTTACAGGAGAATGGAGAAAGTTACACAACACAGAGCTGCATGCATTGTATACTTCACCTGACATAATTAGGACCATAAAATCCAGACTTTGAGATGGGCAGGACATGTAGCACGTATGGGCGAATCCAGAAATGCATATAGAGTGTTAGTTGGGAGGCCGGAGAGCAAAAGACCTTTGGGGAGGCCGAGACGTAGATGGGAAGATAATATTAAAATGGATTTGAGGGAGGTAGGATATGATGGTAGACACTGGATTAATCTTGCTCAGGATAGGGACCAATGGCGGGCTTATGTGAGGGCGGGAATGAACCCCCGGCTTCCTTAAAAGCCAGTAAGTAAATAAGTAAGTAAGTAAGTGCTAAACGCTTCTAAATAAATTACAGTTATTTTCCCGGTAAAGTAATGGTGTATTGTGTATTTTCAATCCCTATAAAGCGAGCCTAAAATTAATAAATTACTGAATGTATATCAATAAATGTAATTACTGAAATTAATGAGATTTTTTATAGAATCATCTGCATTCATATTCTGGATTCCGTAGCAAGTGAAACAAAGACCACTTCGTCATGAGGTGTATCATCTTTATAGTTGAAGGCCTCGTTAAATACAATACATTATAGGCCTAATGGTACGTCTGCTATGGATATTGAGGAAGCGTATTTCTGTTAAAATATTGATATCGATCATTTACAAAATGTCACTGCTTTCTCTTTAATTTGGCAAAAAGAAAATGCAGGATTCTCCATGGGACGATATATCACAGCGTGCATAAAACTAAATTCCATCGAAAGATAGAAATAAAGACACGAAGCTGTATTACGATAGACGCCCATTAAGTAAGGTGAAGGTCAGTCATCGCATGCTGCATGCTGGTTGTACCTGACTGCTTTCTAGAAACGTTAATTTCGTAACAAGATCACCGATCACGTAATTTCCTTTTCTACTTGTGCACATGCACTGCCAATACTGTTAATATTTAAGAAGGAAATTGTTACTTTTCAAGATAAATGTGTAATTTCTTAAGTTATTGATTTTGTTGGAGGTATTATTATTATTATTATTATTATTATTATTATTATTATTATTATTATTAAAAAACTCTATAAAACCCTTGCACTACCAACTCTCCTCTATGGAAGCGAAATTTGGGTTCTGAAACAAAGAGATATCAGCAGCTTAAGACCAGCTGAAATGAAATATCTGCGACGAACTGCAGGATACACACTTCTGGACCACAAGAGGAACGAGGATATACTGCAGGAACTCAACATGCAACCATTAGAAGAAAAAATTACAGAATACAGAAATAGATGGCTTGAACACATTTCTCGTATGGAAACTGGCCGGACACCCCAAGAAATGCTAAAATACCACCCTCAAGGACGACGACGACCTGGACATCCACAGAAACGTCTATTGGATTCTGTATAGGTGGAACCGAAACAGGCCAACAATGGCCTAATTTCGTGCCTGGAATATGATGATGATGATGATGATGATGATGATGATTATGTATATTTCATATTGTTCTAATGTGTTAAGTTTCTGGCTTTTTGGTTGGATAGATCATTTCAAACACGTTACAAAGAACACATCACAGCCATAACAAAATTACAAAACACTTCCACATATGCAGAACACATCACAAATGCTAACGACACCTACAAAGACATCAACACAGACATGGAAATTCTACACATCCAACCAAAAGCCAGAAACTAAACACACTAGAACAATATGAAATATACAGACACACAAAAAATACATCCAAATGAAATTCTCGACACGCAACTAAATTTCAGAACACACACACTCTTTGACTCCACATTACACTACACAAACACACCCCCACAGGAAACAAAACAAAAGGCGGCAAGACCAGCAACAACCATTTCTGAAGAAGGCTAACAGGCCGAAACATGTTAACCATGTACGATAGAATTTAACACGAAAAAGACATATAATACATATTCCGAAGATAAATTAATATTACACCTAAAGAATCTTAACAAATAGGCCAACATTATTTTATGAATGTTAAATTCCTATAGAGTTGTAACAAGCTGTAAGATACACACATACATTATCAGCATTGTTAAAAAATACAGCAGTAGGGCACTGCTGAAGTGATGATGAGTCCCAAGCAAGGATGCGATTATTATTGTGTACCTTTTAATTGATAATTCCTCCACTCACTCACTCACTCACTCACTCACTCACTCACTCACTCACTCACTCACTCACTCACTCACTCACTCACTCACTCACTCACTCCATTCTAATTAGTAGGGTTTTTTGACTAATAAGCTCCAAAATTCCATAGTTGAACATCAGAAACCATATTTTGAAATGTCAAACGTGAAATGTTTATGCCCTTGACATTTGAGAAATCTGGATGCACTTTGTGTTAATATGGTGACGTCATCCAAGCACGCTACGTCACACAAGCGATAACAGCCGCGCTGATTCGCTTAGCCTCGAAATATGTTCAGTAAATGTAAAAGCTTAACAAAATATTCAACGTAAATTTTGAGACAATAAAAAAATTATTTGTACGTACAAATGGGTGTAATTAATAAATGCGGAGAGTGTAAAGACAGAAGAGTTAATTTAAATATTGTATATTTCTAAGTACTTAACTGTGGCATTAATTTTCCAAATTAATCCAAATCTTTGTATTGATACATTATTACTAATCATAATTTTAAACAACTTATTGGCGTCGTGCCTCGTGACTAAGTCTCATGGAATGAGGAAGGGATTATGAAGTACTTAGCGAGAAGGATCCGCGTTATCAAATTTAAACGCGGAGAATATAAAACAAATCGAAAGAAACATCGAACTTTTATTTCAAATCCCAAACATCCTCACAATCCCAACCATGCTCACAATAGGCAAGCTTTGGTTATTCCCATTCCTAGAACTGTTTTCTTCAAGAACTCTCCATTGTTTGTTATGTGTAATACTTACAACTCTCTGTCTTTAAACTGTGATTCTCAATTAGATTTCAGTTTAACAGTTGAACAATTTCATACAATATTAAAAAGAATTGTATTTCCTTAGATATTTAAATTATGAAGAAGTGTATTATAATGTTTTTACTCTAGTTTTTAAATAATTTTGCATAATTATATTGACATTTGGCACTATATTAACTGCAATATTATATTCTAGCATCTATTACCGTTATGTATTTTCTTTCTTTCGTTTGTGGTGTTTGTTTTGTTTTTTTCTTATTATGTATTTTGTGTGTGTACCTGTAATTGGAAGCCTGCTTCTGTTGGTGGTGGATTTAAATAAATAAATAAATAAATAAATAAATAAATAAATAAATAAATAAATAAATAAATAAATAAATAAATAAATAAAAGTAAATAAGTAAATAAATAAAAATAAGTAAACAAGTAAATAAATAAATAGATTAATAAATAAATAAATGTATAAATATAATATATATATATATATATATATATATATATAACACGAACATCATAAACGTTTCACGCAATTATATAGATTCGATGAATCCCCTGTTAGTTTTAATCGGTATTTAATGACGGTGTATCTGTGGAATTGGTGATAGCGAAATGGCGTCCAAGAATTCTGCATGGGTTTACCTAACATTATCAATAAGTTGAGTAAAGTATCGGAAAAAAAGCAACTGGTAAACGATCAATTACCCATAAGTTTCAGAGAATAATGAGATCAATGCATTGAAAAATCTTTCTCGTATTTCTAGATACATATATTGTTCAAAAAGTGAATTATAAACTGTGAAAGGTTTGAAATGTAAACGATCAATACGAGATTCGAACCCACACACTAGTGCAAATTCAGATCATGAATCCAATGAGATCAATGCATTCTAACTGATCTCTAATCTTTCTCGTATTTCTAGATACATATATTGTTCTTGAGAAAAGTGAATTATAAACAGAAGAAGAATGTGAAAGGTTTGAAAGGTTTCCTACGGAAAACCTTCATTTATTTTTTCTGCTTACAGGATGTTGGGATGCCAGAAGGAACGAGAAGTGACCAGGAAGACGTCACAGTGGCACGTTCTTCTGAGATTGCAACGACATTTCCCACGTAAGAGTCCACACCTGCACTGTATAATACGTTCTTGCACCATATAGCCTTCGACAGACACAATTAGAAGGTAAGCCTGCTCTAATTGTCTCATTTCTATCCCTCATATTTATTACTTTGTCTTACATTGAAGCAAAGTGCATTTCCACCACTTTCTAATGATGAGAAATAAATCTAAACCTTGTCTCTACAGATAGAAGATTAATGGTGTTCCATCGTTGTGTACGATTTAGCGAGATTTCATATTTTAAAAAGACATTTAAGGGATATAAATTTTATAAACTACATTGACTTATGAAACGTCTATTTCATATCTCCTAATTAATGCTTGTTGTCTCATATTATGTCTCGACGAAAATGGTGACATTCTGTGAGAAATATTCGACGTGAAGTAAGATAATCGCACATGTCAGCATCTGAGCAGCGCAACGCCAGCGCAAAACACACAACTGAATACACGTTCACTTCACATTTAATTCGTGTATTTTTACAGTGAATACGCAAACATATTTTTTTTAATGGATTTTGTGATGAAATGCATTAGCTGCTGTTGAGGAATACAGATGACATTTTTCCAATCGAAGGGTTCCATCTAGATGGGTTTTCCCGGATGTTATCTCGAAATGACAAGCTACTAAGTGTCTCATTGAGATCGGAAAGAGAATCGGTACCGGCACCTGGTATGAATTTACAATTCATGGAATCCATAAGTACAACCTTAGTAATTTGTCTTGTGTAATTATTTCATTTTCTTACTGAGACTATACATAATTATAAAATAAACTTATTGGAACAACATAAGACGCAGTAGTTTTAATAAAGTATCATAACACAGTGTCCCGCGCCGTGGCTTCGCGGTCTAAATCCCGCCTAGGATTCGCGCTACGGAATGCGCGCTGGTTCGAGTCCTCATGGGGGAAGAAATTTTCTCATGAAATTTCGGCCAGTGTAAGGGACCGGTGCCCACCAAGCATCGTGATGCACTTGGGGAGCTACGATAAGTAGCGAAAATCCGGTTTCGCAAACCAGCTATAACGGCTGGGAGGCATCATCGTGCTAACCACACGATATCTCCATTCTGGTTGGATGATAGTCCTCCTCTGTTTCGGCATGTGGACGTGAGGCCAGTAGCCGGCTGGCCGGTCTTGGCCCTTCAAAGGACAGTAGCGCCATGGATCATATCGCAATGTTCCATAACGTAGAACTATGTCAATAATGCATCTTTCCATCAGTAACTTCTCAACCGTTACATTTGGGGACATATATCAGGTTAAATGGATGTAGATAAACCCAAACTATATTATCCTGAAGTATTTTACATTCCTCCTGGGACACTCTGTATATACAGGGTGTTTCCAAGGTGGTGTTACAAACTTTCAGGGATGATGGCGAAGGGCACATGTATCAATTTGAGATAGGGAACCATGGTCTGGAAATGACTGAGTCGAAAGTTATAAGCAAAAATAGTTTTGTGGAAATGGAATTGTAATTTGGCACCACATGCCCTCCTTCCCTTAACTTTTGGACAGTAGTGGAAAAATGATATGGGCCGGATGTCTCCTACGTGGGTACTTGTACCGATACAATCTGTGAACTTGTCTACTGTTCCCATTGGCTCACCCGTATTCGAAAATCAGGTCTGCTTATTTCGCTCTCGTGTACTCCTCCATTTCACTAGGACTGATCGACTGGACACTGCAACTTGTACACACACTGCTGTCTACAGACGTGCATATTAGAACCGATCATGTCAGTTACACATTACGCCATCTGCATTGCTTTAGTGTAGTTTCCTGTCCCCATCCCTCAGATAGCGCATTGAATGGAATACTGTAAGTAGACAACGTAAACAACGTCAGATGGATGCAGTATTTGTAAGATGTACATATAAATACACATAAATAAGATGTACAGAGGAATAAAATTATTTAATTTCCAAACAACTATTTTTGCTTGTAACTTTCGATTCGGTCATTTCCGGACCAGGGTTCCTTATCTCAAATTGATACATGTGCCCTTCGCCATCATCCCTGAAAGTTTGTAACACTACCTCGGAAACACCCTGTATATACAAGGAAAAATGTAATTATGTAAATGTTTATCGCCTACATCCTTTGCAAGACGGAACAGTACAAAGTGAATTGTACTCGTATATACTGTAAGATATTACATAATGATCCATCGCAAATAATTTCTTTTTATTTCATTTAACCTCGAAGGATTACACCATGTCCAATTAAATTAATTTGCAAGACAATAATGCGCTATTGATTCTTACACCATTGCATGTTACATATAAAATAAAATTATAGCCTATATGAAGTTAAGATCTCTCAGTGCATCCGGAATGTAGCATGAACATTACATAAGCTTAATTGCCGCTGGTTGCCTGTTTTTGCTTAGGTGACTAAGCCTGCAGCTTAATATTAGTCACAGCAGGCGGAAGCAATGCCATGGCCACTTCTGCTGTTCATGTGACTTTAACTGTGAATCACCAGCAACAGAAGATGGTGTCGAATTCTTTTCTATACGTCACCGAAATCTAGTAGGGGAGAAGTGGGTACAGTAAGACAGGGAGAACAGTGAGACATATTTTATTAGATGGTAAATTTTGATGTTGATAAGCTGGTAACAGTGGAGTTGCATATTGCATGAGTAAAGTAACAATATTTTCATGCTCGATTTGATTCTAGTTATAAAAGTGAGTGATGAAAAAATAATTCGTAATTTTTCACTCTAGAAGTAAAATTTTGGCTTGTGTTTAATGAAGGTTATATTGGATATAAAAATGAGATATAAATATGAATGTTTTGTTACCTAATACTATGGTATTTGACGTTATGTTTGGCAAAGTTTTGTCTTTCTTGTTTTAATTTTGAAGTGATGGCGTCATTTTTAAATGAACTATGCATAAAGGGAACAATGAGACATGCCATTGAAGGGTACACTGAGACGTCTCACCGTTCCCATGTACCAATGATTTGCAAAAACAAACTGTAATTATATTACATTTACCAATAACTAACATTAAAAATAAACATGCTAGTAACCAATTTAGGAACTGTAGCTTATAATAATGGATACATTACGTTTTAATGGTTTCATAAATAAAAAATCATTCACGAAATTTAAGAAAATGTAAAAAAATAATAAAGAATTACATTAAATTCTTCTAATTATAAGCTTTGTTGTCACCAAAAATTCATTTCGTTTTTTCGCAAAAGTTTGAAATGTCATGGAAAATGTTCCAGATGTTTCAATGGTTTCGAAGTCAGACATCAAAATGATTCTAAATAAGCCTACAAAACATGGCAAGATAAAGAGACAACAAGCTTTCCTTTCTTTTGAAATAAATGTAAATCATTTCATGTCCGTTAATAGACACTGTGGTGTCTCACTGTACTCTCCTGAATGTGAACAGTGAGATATTTGCATTTTTTTTACAAACACGTATTGCATGTTATGTCCTTTATCTATTAACATTTTTGTTTATGTATTATTATACTCCATGTTTTAATGTCTATTTCTATTGCAAATACTTGAATTATCACTTGCATACATATGTCTTGATATTTTGTGTCTCACTGTACCCACTACTCCCCTATTCACAGAACTCTGGGGAATCATTATTGATCTAATTTGTGAATGGATTAGGAGGAATCATGTGAGATTTGTGGCTGGAAAAGTAATTGTGAGACAGGCTACCTTAGAGTAATTAATATGAGAGGAGAAAAATTCGCTCCGGCGCCGGGGATCGAACCCGGATTCTTGATTCTACATACCAAGCGCTCTCACCACTGAGCTACGCCGAAGTTCAATCCACAGCACCGGATCGAACCCCTCTCCTCCAGTGTTTTTCCTTTGTGGACTGACTCCAAGTTGGGCATGTATGTTGACTTTTTATATTAAGTCAAATGCCATTATACAAGAAGCGCACTCATTTGAGTGACTTGGTGGCCGGGATTCCAGAGTAAAGACTGGTTCACAATAAACGTGGAACAGAAACGACAACGAGAACGGGAATAATGTTAAAATAAAATATGTATTTAAATGTGAGTTAATTGTAAATGCTCACATTTAAATACATTTATTTTAACATTATTTCCGTTCTCGTTCTCGTCGTTTCCGTTCCCGGTTTATTGTGAACCAGCCTTAATATGCACAGTAGTCTGTACAGTAATATGCACTGTTCGCCTGAGCGAATTTTTCTCCTCTAATATTATTGTTACCATAACAGATGTCTTCTGCAGGACCAAAGAATAATAATATTTACGTAGCTACCTTAGAGTCAGGTGACCATTTTTCCCTAATTAAAAACCAGGACTTTTAAAATAAAAAAAAACAAGTATAGCAGTAAAACAACATGGTTTTCATAAAAAATCTGCAAAAGTACTCACTCTACGATATTCATCCTTAAGTTTACTGTTTGTATCTTATATTTTTTGAAGAAATGATTGATTTTAATAATACTTCGTTTTCCTGGATGTACTCATAAAACTACATGCAAGATTTGTTAAAATTAGGATATTTAGTAATTAGCATAAGATTACCAGACATACCCGTTTCCCGGGGACAATCCCCGAACAAATTTCATCCACGGAATGTCCCCGAATTTAACAATTTGTCACTAGATATCCCCGAATTTTAAGTTTTAATTATTATAATTTTATGAAAAATGCTCTTGAATATCCGAGTGTCTAGGGTATACATTTACAACACATCTGTGGAATGTATATTGCTAAGATGTCTTCCACAACTATAAAAATTTGAAGAGACAGTCTATTATTTTTCATCCAATTTAACTCCTGCAACTGCTGTGAATTAAAACCTTTTTCCATTACAATAACACATTAGCAACCTCAAAATCCACACCATTCATTCATTCATTCATTCATTCATTCATTCATTCATTCATTCATTCATTCATTCATTCATTCATTCTTCAATTACATCGATCTAAATGGATTAGGTCATTAGCATATAGTTCATGATTGTAGGTCTGTAGTAACTTGTAATGTATTTTAAATTGTTAATCATACAAATAATTAAACAATATTTTATTTAACTTAAAAGTTATAAAAATAATTATATTCGCAGCCCTTCATTAAGGGTGGAGATGGGTGAAACGTTGGTCGTTTTTCGAGAAAAACCTCTCATTTACGATTTTTGCAGAAGAAATAATCATGACCTTTCATTTTATCGTCGTTGATTTTATGAAACCTTCTATGTGGCAGTATAGAGGTTAATTTTTCAGGAGGAACAAAAGTTAATTAAATCAATAGCCCTACACTGATCCTCGATGATGTCATTGATGCCATCATATTGACCGACGTTTTCTACCGAATTATCTAATATTCTTATGTAGACCTATTGAAAATTAATTAATTTTTCTTTCTTCCTGAAAAATTATACTCTGTACTATCACATAGGAGGTTTCATAAAATCAACGACAGTACGTTGGTCAATTTTATCAACAGTAATCTCACTAGAGGTTTTGATTTTATCGATAAATCTGCGAGTGAAGTACGAGCAGATTTATGTAGAGAAAATCAGAACTCGAGTGGGATTTAATTGACTATTACACGATTAGAAGAAAGTATATAAAGATTAAAAGAAATAAAGTACTCTAATACAATAAAATATTAATTGACTTACTGAAATTCTATTTCACTAATGTTAGCTTCACCAAAACGTTTGAACGGAGCCGCCATTTTCAGTCGACTATCTACGCGGGAAACAAATTACGATCGCAAAGCATGTTTTATAGTACCGTAAAGAATTTTCAGTTTGAAATGTTGGCAAACAAAGAAACAAATGCTAGGATCGTGATAAAAACAAACAAGTGCTAGGTAAGCGATAAAATTAAACAAATGCTAGGGAAGCGATGAAATTGTGCGATAAGCAGCCATGATTGGTTGAAAGACGCCCTTTCGTACCATTTTATTGGGCAAAAGTAGTATGACGTAGTAAAGGTGTAATAGTCAACATAATCATTCTCAAAATTCATGCTTTATGTAGGCCTATATTTCACAATTACAAACAGGTTTTTGTGACGAAAAGTAGACATTTTAGAGCCATTTTTCCAGATTTCTATTTTTGCTGCATCATTTACTCAACATTCAAACCATAGACTCGCAATAAATTTCATACTGTAAGTTTAAATTTTTATACATGTTCCGAAAAGTGTGGTTAACGCATTCCTGTCAAGGCGTGATAGTGGAGGTAAAATGCAGTACATTTAATCCCCCGAGGGTACATCCAAACGTTATTAGTTGTCTAGATATCTAGTTATTATCATATTACACTTTTCACAGGGGCGGCTCGTCCATAAGAGCTGCGGAGCTGCAGCACTCCCTGCTTTGACAGGAAAATAAAAATAATATTTATTTTAATTTTTAGAAGAATTGTTACAGCTTTTATTGGTAAATTGCTTTATATTTCATCTGGCCGGGAATATGTACTATTATCTTATGCATAATCTTTTGCGCGTCGACTGTATTGGAATTAACACTGCATTCAAAGTCGTCCTGGGATCTGCAGGGTGGTCAGCTCAGAGAAATGTGTCTTGCTTGGTCAGGGGTAGAGAGGTGAAGGGGAGCAGAGGAAAACTGCCGCTGTTTAAAACCCATATTTCGTGCAGTGGTTGCAGAGCCAACAACACCTCTATTGTAATGCTGCGTCAAATGGATTCTCTATTCCCTTGAAACTTAATGACAAAATTTTTATTTTCTTTTCACATACTTATTGTTGTAGAATCTTATCGAGTTAATATAACGAAATTAATATTCTCTTTTGCCTTATTATTACGTATATATCCAGCCTCCAGCAGAACCTAATATTTGCCTTAACTCAAAATGATTGCACGAGTAGAATCCTTTTGATATAGCACGTTACGAAAGAGACTTCTTTTCCAGTTTTAGAAAATTGTTGACCATCAGTATATCTAAGTGTTGCTTTGGTGTGACGTCTTAATACCGTAACTTAACCAGTGCAAATGTGCAAGCATGAGTGAGTGTGAATTACAGAATATTAATTTTATTTTCCCTTGCGGAGAATATTGATGTAATGAAGTGAAATTAAAGGGTCGTCCGTTACCCGATTTAAATCTTACTTAAGCTTCATCCAGCCGAAATAGTGCATATATGTAAGGAAGTATAACAATGAAATTTACGCTAAGCAATTGTGGTTACGTGGATGTGAACAAAAAAAAAATCTGTATTCTGTTTTCCTTGCCTCCACTTCGGTGGTGATGCTGCATGGACTAGGAGTGGTGTGACAGATTTAGGACATTTGCCCCTAAAAAGCAAAATGCATGATTCTTCGCAGTCTCACCTGAAAAATGTTACATTAACTATTTACAAACTCACACTGCTGTGCAATTAAATGAAACGAACAGAACAAACATTCTCAAACATAATCAAGAAGTGATAAAAAATCGTGAAATTATAAAAAAATTGATTGTATCAAATTTTGTGGCCAATATGAACTTTCCCTTAGGGGACATGATGAAAAAACGATTCGAAGAACCCTGATGTGTTTCGTGGGTTGCTACAATTCGTGAGTTTCTAACGAGCCTCTCAAAAATCATTTGGAACACGTCACTGTTTAAGGTTATTCTAAGACAATTCAGAATGAACTGGTAGATTGTAAGTTGAGTGTCTGCGATCTGAAATTCAGACTGAAATCGATGGTATTAGTTTTTCTTAGGGATTAGCAAATGGTCCTACAGACATCTCCCAACTAAATCAGGAAGTTGTGGTTTTTCGATATGTAGTGCATTTATTTTTGTCCTATACTTATTAGTAATGGTACCAAGAAATGAAATTTGTATGTACCGAAATCTACTGCAGCTCTCCCAATCCACAAGTTCACGAGTCGCCACTGACTTTTTATATGATAGTTTTCAACCTGAGATATCTTGAAAATTAATAACTTGTGGATATACCGTTGGAGAGTTAAATATACTGCAATTTACCTTCCCTATCACAGCTTAACAGGAATACGATGAATTACAAGTCAACCTGTACGCACCATCTAAGAATTCTAAGCAATGGTGTGTCAGCTATGTTTCCTACGAGCTATTTGTATGTGTCTTGTGGATTTTTTACTTGAACACATGTCCAGGATGATTTACTACACTTAACTTAGCTCACATGTACACGACTTACCTTCGTGGATTGACCTTCATTAGGAAATGAAGGTGAGATAAGAGCGACTGTGAATGTGTACTGCATGAGATATTGGGAAAAATGTTCCGTTACTTTCTTTTCATTATATTCAAAATATGAAACTGACTGAGGGTCATCTTATTCATAAATGTAATCTGTATACATTGACAACAACTCAATTATACACCGAGTGGCAGATATGATTATTCCAGGAGAACTCATGCATGAAATGGATGCACTCCTCTCCACTACTCCCCTCTATTTACAGTTTTATTTATATCACTTGGCTTCCAGTTATTATATTATGTAACTGTAAGTGTCCCAAGCAAGAGTATTCGCTCTTTTGTGTGCAAACTACATATTTTGAATATGTACATATATGTAACTTCAATACATTCAAACTCAAATTTAAATATAAATTATATAACTCTTGTATTTAGCCTGTAAGAAAGGACGAGCTGAAGTAATACTGTAATGAGAGAGAGAGAGAGAGAGAGAGAGAGAGAGAAAAGAACAAATGAAAGAAATAAAGAAAGAAGCTACGAAATAGAGGAAGGAAAAAAGGATAAAAAATAACTACAGATCTATGTGGACGGGTGTATAAATAAATAAATAAATAAATAAATAAATAAATAAATAAATAAATAAATAAATAAATAAATAAATAAATAAATAAATAAACGAGTGAACGAACACGCGAACGATCGAGAAATCAAGGAAACAAGCAAGAAAACAAACAAGGGAAAAAGAAAGAAAGCAACGGAAGGAAAGAAAGAAAACAAAGGAAGGAAAGAAAGAAAACAAAGGAAGGAAAGAAAAAGAAAACAAAGGAAGGAAAGAAAAGAAAACAAAGGAAGAAAAAGATGAAAGAAAACAAAGGAAGGAAAAGAAGAAAGAAAACAAAGGAAGGAAAGAACGAAAGAAAACAAAGGAAGGAAAAGGAGAAAGAAAACAAAGGAAGGAAAAGAAGAAAGAAAACAAAGGAAGGAAAAGAAGGAAGAAAAACAGGAAGGAAAAGAAGAAAGAAAACAAAGGAAGGAAAAGAAGAAAGGAAACAAGTAAAGAAAGAAAGAAAAGGAAGAAAGAAAACAGAGAAAGGAAGGAAAGAAAGAGAACAAAGGAAGGAAAGAAAGAGAGAAAACAAAGCAAGGAAGAGAAGAAAGAAAACAAGCAAAGAAAGAAAGAAAAGGAAGAAAGAAAACAAAGAAAGGAAGGAAAAAGGAAAAAGAAAACAAAACAAAGGAAAGAAAAAGAAAACAAGCAAAGAAAGGAAGGAAAGAAAGAAAACAAAGAAAGGAAAGAAAGAAAGAAAACAACGGAAGAAAGAGAAGAAAGAAAATAGCAAAGAAAGAAAGAAAACAAAGAAGGGAAGGAAAGAAAGAAAACAAGGCTAGAAAAGAAAGAAAGAAAATAAAGGAAGGAAAGAGATAAAGAAAACAAAAGAAGGAAAGAAAGAAAACATGCAAAGAAAGACAGAAAAGGAAGAAAGAAAACAAAGAAAGGAAGGAAAGAATGAAGACGAAGGAAAGAAAGAAAACAAAGGAAGGAAATAAAGAAAACAAAGGAAGGAAATAAAGAAAATAAAGGAAGGAAAAAAAAGAAAGAAAACAAAGGAAGGAAAAGAAGAAAGAAAACAAGTAAAAAAAGAAAGGAAAGGAAGAAAAAAACAAAGAAAGGGTCAAATGAAAGCAAACAAAAGAGAAACAGACAAAGAGATAAGAAATAAATATATAGATAAATAAATAAACTTAGTTTTCCTTTGAAATGTAATTACAAATACAGTTTAATTAATAGTGACAAGGAAGGTGGAAGATTATCTAATTTGCCATTTTACTCCCGGTTCAGATATTCCACAAGGCTCCTACGTGCTCAAACAGACATCGACTCTCAAGTGATGTAACTATACTGACCTGACCTAGTTGTGGTTGTGCCGTTGGGACTCGAACTGCGGACTTTAGCTCTAGCATCCACAACTCATTGCAGATATGACTGTCGTCATAACTTATTGAATACACAAAACTGAGCAAAAAGTACTGATGTCTGGATCTGAACCATGAAATATTTTACAACCTAAGAGTAAATAATTATATGCAGTATTTAAAAATTAAATGACGTCGCAATGTATGGAAAGCAATTATACCATTTTACACACCTACTACCTCGTCTTGTAACAACCGTCAACCGACGATTCGTAATATTAACAGAAAATATGCCTAAAGGAGCTTCAGTTCTACAAAGACTCGGCAAATATAAACCGAACATAAGGCCTCTTACCGGTTTTCAATGGACTCGGTTATTTTAGTGTAGTCTACATGCTTCACTTCCACGTATTGTTGGGATGCCTATGGAATAGGGCGAAGTTTATAGTATCTTGATATCCCTTGTCATGTTCGGACATTGCATGACACTAATGTGCACTATTATCTTCATGATTCTTTAGTTACACATAAAGGTGTATTATTTTTATAATCATAGTTATGTATTGATTCCATGAGCCGGCCAACATGTAAATACGCTTCATAAAATCAATATTGCTAGTGATAATACATATTAACGTAATAACATTGCTTACTGGAGCTTCCAGGAAACCAGTAATATAGAAATAATGATTTTCATGTTTACAGATAAACATTTTTATACTGATTCGCGAAATTACACGGTGAATCGTAAGTAATGTCATTAATTTCAGGAATTATCCTTTGAGATATTTCAAGAAAATATTTAAATACAATTTATAAAAATTATTTTATATGAAATATTTCATAGCGTGTTTTGGGAAAGCCATTGATTTAATCCCCAATGTGGTCAGTCAGTTAAAGAGAGCAGTGTATTATGATTATAAATAATAAAAAAAAATAGTTTTGTCTTTTAAAAGTGCAGAAATTTGATTCGAACAAATGTAACTTTTTGTTTAGAAAAATAATTTTAAAATGTTACATTTATTCGGATCAAATTTTTGCACATTCAAGGGACAATTTTAGAGCACTACAGATAATAGTCTTCAAATTAAACTCACTACAAATATCTTATAAATGAGATTATTGACTTCAAACTCACAGATAACACACATCAGATGATCTTCTTTCTCATTGTTATCAGCTTGCATCATTTACCGCTGATAACGCCACATACAAACATTGTTGCCACTAATTATTGAATGACCCATGTATAAAACAATTTTCATCTCGAAAAGAAGTAAAAACGAGCAAAATTGTATTAAGCTTTTCGTTTGAAATATCTCAAAGAACAACCCGCTGAAATTAATGACATTACTTACGGTTCTTCATGTATACTATGCTATAAGCTGATACCGGAATAGACATTGGGGATCGCTCGCCTAAATGTAACCTACGCCCACGTATGTAAATTGGGAAAGATAAAAATAAAGAATTTAGAACTGAATCAGAAACGAAAAATAGATATTAAATGAAAGAAAATATTAATCAATTATTGATTGAATAAATTGAATAGCTGGATTAGTGGAAATGTATAGATTTATCGACGGAAAAGAGTTTATTCTGTAACAGTCCTTGAGATATGATTTTTTTCTTAAGCAGACAGGCAAACAGAGGCAGGGTTAGTTATGTAATTTCCCGCGCAATAATCTTCATACTGACCTTGACTTATAACCATATAATTACTGAATGAAACCATACACTCTTTCAACATAATTCCTGACACATCTCTCCTCAATATAAAGAAGTCTTAAAATACATATAAATCTACTTATCTTCTCAAAATAAAAGCGATATCTTGCAAAGTAAGTACGGGCTATTCCATCTCAAATCGACCGAAATATCACAATGGTACATACTAATATAATAATAATAATAATAATAATAATAATAATAATAATAATAATAATAATAACAATAATAATAATCATAATATGCTAATTAACAATAACAATATGTATTATTTATTTACCACATCTCATCTTTATATTACGAGATGTTTTATAAATGATTCAATAAATTATGAAATAGTAGCCTATATTTTCCTCCTGACTTGTCGCATATTATGTTGGTAATTAGGATTAGTATGATCTATTATTAACATTTATTTTGTCTGGCAACATGAAATTCATTGCTTTAACTAAACAGTTTACGATTCACAAGACCTAACCTAAAAATGTGTTTCATCACGTGAAATGATTAATACAAATTCCGAAAACAGAACACCATTTTAAAGTGTAAATAAATAAATAAATAAATAAATAAATAAATAAATAAATAAATAAATAAATAAATAAATAAATAAATAAATAAATAAATAAATAAATAAATAAATAAGCCCACTACATTCCATAAGAGCAAGGGCCTCCTGCATGAAGAAGGGTGAGATGTCCTTATACGGATGTATGTTAGGATACTGGAGGAAATATTTAAAATGTATAGTTTACTTAAAATACTTAAAAGTATTTCCTTTCTTGGAGAAGTCGCTGCTATGCTTTTTCTTCTCTTGGACATTTTAATAGAAATCTAAGCACGAAAGAATTTCATTAAAATGTCAATATATTTACGTGCATGTTTCATACCAAGTAGGTCTACAAGCTATTTCATATTTAATTACACTTACCTGAAAATAGACTTGAATTGGAATCACAACGCAACAGAACTGATTTGTGTATATTGATATTAATATTAATACCGGTATTACTAATTAAAGTCGCGACGCTGTTATTCCCGGCGTGACTCCTCTTCTTTGCTTAGGAAGTGAAGGCTCTATAAAGTCTAGGTAGGTAGTATCGTTCGCCATTTTTGTTTTTTCGTTGCCGAGCTACCATACGAGGAATCTATTTGCCACACCGTTAAACATTATCATGTCGTAGCTCCTATGATAATAAATCAAACGCACTGTAATTCAGCAAATAATTGAGCGGCAAATAACGTCTTCGTGTGCTTTCTGCGAACGCCAACGAAAGAGCCAAAATGGCGGGCGATTATATTAAGTATTTATCGAGCCTTAAGAAATGAATAACGTCTTCATCAGCGAATCACAAGACGCACACGTTTAAATGTAGCCGACCTGCAACGCGATTGGCTGCCGGAAATTAGAGCGACGGGACTATAATTATTAATTCATAAGCCTAGGTACTTGTATTCTCATCAATTTACTGGAAATCGAAGTTATTACTGCCAACATAACAGTTAAAAATAAATGCCAGTTGTAGTATTTGTCAGTACTCGAAATTCGAAACGAAGTTGGTAAAAGAAAATTCAACTTGAGAGCTAGAAAAACACTACTGCGTGTTCAGTTCGAAGTGTGTCATGGCTCGCTGTATGTCGTCATGTGGCTAGCCGGTGAGCCTACAGAATTCAATCTTCCTACACTCCCGCAGAGGCGTATTACCTAAATGCGAGAGAAATTGTCTAGCAAGTACGGCGTTCATTCTGAAGTACGCAGGATACCCACGGACTCTGGAAGTACGTACCGATACGTGCGGTAACGCCGGTAGTGGCAGGAATGTGAACTGTTTGGAAACACGTACTGAGGTGAGTTCTTTTCTTACTGTCGGGATATGGCGAGAGGGTTAAGACGATTACTTACGTATTTGTTGACATTAACTTCGACGGTCAACATGGACACGGAGCATTTGATTTGTATTGTGGAATGTTGCGGTATGCAACGGATGATAACAAATACCCTGCTTACGACTAGCCCGCGCAAAACACAGTTCGAAAGAGGTTATGGTAGCACACAGACCGTACAGACCGCCATCTGTTGCTACGACGTTCAAGTTATACCGTACACGTTCTCAAGTTCAGATTGAACGCCTTGATTAATAGGCAACTTCTCTGATATACGAGGGGATCCAGGAAATAACGACCGTTTTGTTGTAATAATTAAAAAAATTATATTTATTTGAAAAAAACAAAGTCTGTTACATAACTGAAGCTTCCTTTACTTCTGTACATAATCACCACCTACATTTAAACATTTGTCGTATCTGTTCACTAGCTTTAGAATTCTCGTGTTATACTCCTCTGCCGCCAGTTCATTAAGCCAGGTGTTCACTGTCTTCTTCAACTCTTCATCACTTCCAAAACGCGTACCACCCAGAAAGTCTTTCAGCTTAGTGAAAAGGTGAAAATCGCTAGGAGCAAGGTCTGGACTATAGGGCGGATGATCACAGATTTCCCAACCGAATTCATCCAGCAATTCTCGAGTTGAAGCAGCAGTGTGCGGGCGGGCGTTGTCGTGAAGAAGCACAACTCCTCTCGAAAGCATTCCTCGCCTCTTGTTTTGGATGGCTCGCCGTAGTTTTCGTAAAGTCTCACAATAACGATTTGCATTGATCGTAGTGCCTTTTAGCATGAAATCCAGCAAAAGAACACCTTTGCGATCCCAAAAGACAGTAGCCATGACTTTTTGTGTTGAGAGAGTCTGTTTGAATTTCCTCGGTTTCTTGGGTGATGAGGGATGATGCCACTGACGTGATTGGCGCTTGGTCTCTGGGGTGTTGTGAGACACCCAGGTCTCATCACCAGTCACAATTTGATCAAGAAAGGCGTCTCCATCTGTGTGATATCGCATCAAGAATGTCAATGCTGAGGCCATTCTCTGAGTTTTGTGTTGGTCACTCAGTTGCCGTGGAACCCATCGTGCACAGATTTTGTGGTAGCCAAGATGTTGCGACACAATTTCACCAAGCAAAGAACGAGAAATGTCAGGAAAGGTAATATGCAATTCGTCGACCGATGTGCGCCTGTCTTGCAAGATTCTGTCGTTCACTTTAGTCTTCAGGTCTTCTGTGATGAGTGATGGGCGTCCGGGTCGAGTTTCATCTTGGACATTTGTTCGCCCATTGTTGAATATTTCGCACCATTTTCTCACATTTCTTTCATTCATTACAGTATCACCATACAGTTCTTTCAATTGCCGGTAAATTTCTGCAAGTTTCAAATGTCGGGCATTCAAAAATCGAATCACACTCCTCACCTCACAGTCGGCGGGATTATCAATCACGTCGTTCATTTTGAAGTAACACAAAATGCACAATGGCGACTTGTTGCAACCAGTACTCACAACATTATGAGAACACATGTTAAGGAAGCCAGTTGACCTTCAAACAAGGAAGGGGAGTCAGCTGCGCGGCGGGTATGCGCGAACGGTCGTTATTTCCTGGATCCCCCTCGTAAAAGCTGAAACTCGCTTCAACTCGCTGACTCACAACAGTGACGTCATGACACACTTTGAAATGAACACCTAGTATAATCCACCAGCATATGTAGTAATAGGGAAAATGGTTACATTTCACCCTTAGGGTATTAAGTAAGCTGACCCGGACTATAGATGCATATTTTATAACTGCAGCAATGGAGGAAATGTATTCTTATAACGTTTGAACCTAGCTCTGGGGTTTCGACGAACTTTTTTATTCTCGGGAGGTTGTAGTCCTGTAAACTGAGGCAGCAAGGTAGGGTATCAAAAAGAGGTTAACACCTGGCCATCGAAAATCAAACATTGCCTTCAGATAGGAACTGGACGAGTGCAGGGCGTGTCTGGTAAAGGCAAAATGTTTGCTCATGCTCCAAAGCAGAATGCAGAGGGTGTGGGGATTCTACGAAAATTTAATGCTGAGGTTGGTTCATTTGTTTGCGGAGCCTCCGGTATCTGCTCTGATTAGCACGAGTCCGTATTACGGACATGTGGCACGAAACCCGTACTTTGAAGGCGAAATGGTAATCGCACCGGCAGCAACAAGAGCAACACTAAATTAATTAGAAACCTCTACTGAAGCTAGAGTATGTACAAACACTAGTATCGACTGACAACAACAAATAATATTGTCCATCCATCCAAACACATACATACATACATACATACATACATACATACATACATACATACATACATACATACATACATACATACATACATACATACATACATACATACATACATACATACATACATACGGGCTATTCCATATGAAATCGATCAGTAAAAACCTCGCATTTTCTTATACTCTAATTTTTTTCCCTGTTTATACAAGGTGCTCAGGACACTGCATTTGCAAAAATATACTATCGAAAGTCAAACGGTTTTCGTATTATTGAGCGACAAATTTAGCGTATTTTATAAAAACAAGCCTCTTTCAGCGTTCAGAACTCTGGAACCATTTACTGCAGAACATTGAACGAGAGCTCATTTTGAAGTTGACATTTGGTAGGTAATGTTAAGAAGTAATCCTTATTTTTATTGTACACAGAGAGACAGATAATCTGATTTTACTTACTTTTAGGCTTTTTGACTATTTGTAAAAATGTAAAAAATATTGAGAAAAAACCTTGCATTATTAAGAGGGATTCGGCATTGTTTGCTTAGTGGTACGGCAATAAGTTTCGAGAGTATTAAATAGATTATTTTCACACGCCTGGACTTGAACGGCGCAGTACCGCACGCATTGGCCGAGAGCTGAAGACAAGCGAGCGTTGGACGTCATTTTACTCCTGTGTTTATGAAAACCTGTGATAAAGCTAGCACAGCCATGACTGAAAGTCGACACATCCCGTGTTTATGTCTCCTGGCCTTGCTTACCTCGGCTAGCTCCCGTCTCACAGTCAGCTGGTTAGTTCACGTGCGTACTATTTATTTTCTTTATTTGATATTTTCAATACTTTCTTATCAACGTACCATCAGTAAGAAATATGTGTTTATGTGTACTTTCAATGCGGAATCTAACCATATATTTTAAAAATATTTTTTCCTTGGCAAAGCAGTCTTAATGAGGAAAAATCTACATTTCTCCATTTCCATAAAAGTAAGAAAATCTGTTTATATGTCAATATAAACTTTAATTTCTCGGCATCAAAATAAATCATGATTTTGATCATTGGGTGAAAGGGTTTCGGAGCTACAACAGTTCAAAGTTGCTAATTTTATGAAAATACGATAAATTTAAATATTTTTAATTTAAGCACTATGAAGTTCTGATGCCTCAAACTTTGCACAAAGCATTGTATCACAGTTCTCTACGTACAAAAAGTTTTATTGTATTTAGAAATTGTAAGGTCAATTTTCTCTAATATTTCGGTCGATTTGAGATGGAATAGCTCATACATACATACATACATACATACATACATACATACATACATACATACATACATACATACATACATACATACATACATACATACATACATAAAACTGATTATTTTGGTTAGATTACGATGTATTTGTACCAAATTAGTTAAAAAATAGTGGAAAAAGTGAAGATGAAAAATTGCGTTCCTAATGGGTTAATTTATTTCAGTGCTAAGGGCCGAAGGAAGCATTTAAGTAGCAAATGCCTGTTGCTCAAAATTGTTAGCAAATTTTTACTTGATTAAATTATCATGCAATTATGCTGAACAACAAATTTTTACTTTTTGCCTTGCTCCGAAATAAAAACAGGTGAATATTACTAATATGTGTGCGCCCTAAATCTGAATTTGAAATTCAAGTTGCCCCATCACGTACCAATTTTCGGGGAAAATGTATTGAATTTTTATGATAAAACTTAAGTTATTTGTTTTTAATTTTTCACTGCTACTGATAAAATTACAATACACTAGGGATTCAGAATTCCTCACAATACTTGAAAAATGTGTATGGATACAAAATGATGTTACATAGTTTAAAACACGACAACAATAAAAATATTTCATGCGTATAATGAGAAAAATATCGGAATTTGAACTTACATTTAAAATAATTTTCTGGATGACTTCTGTTTATAACTAGACCAGGACTGTATTTTAGAAGGAACCAACAATAGTCTGCAAGCATGCTGGATAATAATGATCTTCCTTTATATCGCCTTTCCATTTCAGATATTTCTTGATGAAATCTTTCCCCATGCTCGTCGCTTACCGCTCCAAAGTTAGGAGGAAGGAAATTCAAATGAGAATGTAAAAGTGTAGCTTGAAAGACATATTACACTCCATTTTGTCATATGCACTTGACATGGTTTCCACAACAAGATTTAGAATTTTCAAGGAAACTTGAGCAAACGTCTTTGAAAGAGCACCATGTCATTCTTTCTGTAACGGAAAGTTTTTCCTAAAAAAAAAAAAAAAAAAAAAAAAAAAAGAGTCGGCTATAACTTTGTGAATTTGTGGACCGATGAAAATGTCCTCTTTTAATTTTCCTTCACTCAAACTGGTAAACTTTTCCTTTAAATACTGAAAACCACACCCTTATTTGTTCATTGCATAGACCTCACTTTGCACTGTTATGAAATTTACTTAATAGAAGGGACCAATATCTGTTTATTTATTAGAAGTACAAAAGAACATGGCAACAACCATAAGAAACCGGAAATAAGTCATAGGAACGAAGAACAATACATTCACTGTCTCTTCTGTTTAGAATCATGCATACTTCTACTCCGAATTATCTGTTATCGCGCTTTCAATTTCTTACAACTCTTCGAAACCGACATCAAGCACTTCTTTCTGTCCCTCATCATAGAACGTCTTTATACTCATCTTCCTATACTGTAGAAATACCTCGCCTCTGGAATTCGTTACCTAATGACGTCAGGGACTGCCGGACTTTAACACAATTCAAAATTAAATTGGACAATTTTCTCTTAGTTAATGTTTTTAGGTATTGCTAGAAGTATTGATTTGTGTTTTTTTCTTTTTTTAATCTAGATTAAAATTCCAAGTTTCTTGTTTGTGTTAGTTAATTAGTTAGGATACAATTAATTATGATACTTAATCACTCATTCAAAGTTTGTGTGACTGCAACCTGTGTATATTTTTGTGCGAGATCGTGCGTATTTGCTTGGTTTCCGCACAAAACCAATCCGGGTAAGTCTAAAATTTAGTATTCCCAACCTAACACACATAACAATTTCCCTCTTCTTACCGCTTAAGTAACATATTGATTTTACTGCTTTAGGCTTTTACATATTATTTTTAGAGACGTTCAATATAGTAATAATTATAAATTGAAACTTACCACTGCAATTTCACCTAAATTGCACTCTTAATTATTGTTTTTAAATATTTGCAAAAATTAAGTAAACTCTACAACTCAACTAAAGTTACTGCATTCGTGATGCAAGTAACATTAAGGAAACCGTGAAAAAATCAACAAGATTCCAGACTCATCATAAACTGGGCCTGCTGGAGTATCGTAAACACAGAAAACATTTTAAAGCAACAATGCTGAAGATAGATATTTTTGTTTTGCAAATTTGCCGTCATTGAACAGAAACCAAGATGGAGATTTCATTGCAACTAATTAGAAATTCCTCTTTCAGGTATGTAATAAACGATCTTCGCTCAAGATAATGTACGATACACGAGCGCTACGTTTTCTTTCAATTCTCGGAAATTAAAAAAGCTCAACTACGTTTCGCTTTTTCAAACTTTTCCTCGGACATGAAAACTTCAACATACCGCTCTTGTAACGCATATTACTATTGTGTGGCTTTACTTTGTTTATAGTGTTTTTTTCTCTTTCTCTTTATTTCTTGTGTAGCTTTATTTTGTATATAGTGTATTTTTTCTGTTTATTTCTATTATTGTATTTGTATTCCTGGTGTTGTGGAAGAGAAGGCCTGATGGCCTTAACTACACCAGAATAAATAAATAAATAAACAAACAAACAAACAAACAAACAAACAAACAAATAAATAAATAAATAAATAAATAAATAAATAAATAAATAAATAAATAAATAAATAAAATGCATTAGCTTTTGTTTTAGTTTATACCCCAACCCGCGCCAGATGTTTCCTAGGAACGCTTATCGAAAAGTGAAATCATAGCATATTTTAAAAACCTTACGTGGTAAGAAGGAAAGAGATGCATTTTCGGATTCAGCGCACATCAGACCATAGAGAGTGAAAGGAGTAAAATTCTTGTTGTTCAGTGTTATTTAATTAATTTATTTATTTAAATTTAAATATACAGAATAAAGAATATAATTACAAACAAACAAGAGAAATAGAAATAAAATAATACAAACAATATAAAACAAGAGATACAGTAGTATTAACAAAATTTGAGACCGAATGAGCAGCGCTCGTGTTCGGTCGCAGTTCAGATATAATATTAATAGGCCTATAAGAGAATATAAAATAAAATAAAATAAAATAGGACGCGAAAAGACAAAGTATATGATTATGTCTCGTGACCAGAATATTGTACGAAATAGAAATATAAAAATTGGAGATTTATCCTTCGAACAGGTGGAAAAATTCAAATATCTTGGAGCAACAGTAACAAATATAAATGACACTCGGGAGGAAATTAAACGCAGAATAAATATGGGAAATGCGTGTTATTATTCGGTTGAAAAGCTCTTATCATCCAGTCTGCTGTCCAAAATCTGAAAGTTAGAATTTATAAAACAGTTATATTACCGGTTCTTCTGTATGGTTGTGAAACTTGGACTCTCACTCTGAGAGAGGAATATAGGTTAAGGGTGTTTGAGAATAAGGTGCTTAGGAAAATATTTGGGGCTAAGCGGGATGAAGTTACAGGAGAATGGAGAAAGTTACACAACACAGAACTGCACGCATTGTATTCTTCACCTGACATAATTAGGAACATTAAATCCAGACGTTTGAGATGGGCAGGGCATGTAGCACGTATGGGCGAATCCAAAAATGCATATAGAGTGTTAGTTGGGAGACCGGAGGGAAAAAGACCTTTAGGGAGGCCGAGACGTAGATGGGAGGATAATATTAAAATGGATTTGAGGGAGGTGGGGTATGATGATAGAGACTGGATTAATCTTGCACAGGATAGGGACCGCTGGCGGGCTTATGTGAGGGCGGCAATGAACCTTCGGGTTCCTTAAAAGCCATTTGTAAGTAAGTAAGTAAGGAAATATAATTAAAATTACAGTTACAGAAATTATATAATACAATATTAATATAAGAGAAATATAGAAAATAAAAAAATAATAATAATAAAAATAAATAATTAAAATAAAATAGGAACTAAAATTTAAATTACAGCGGCAATGGAATTATATAATACATACTAGGTTCAAAAAGTTCCCGGAATTTGCTAGTATCATAGAAACAACGTACCTTAAACACTATTCTACAGCATTCCCTTCAAAATAGTTGCCTTCCGCAACAACACACTTTTGCCAACGCGTGTAGAGTTCCTGGAAGCACGCCTGGAAGCCATTTTGTGAAACCCGTCTTAATGCTCTCGTCGCGTTTACGATAACCTCTTCAGCATTGAATCTCCGTCCTTTCAGATGACTTTTCAGACGGGGAAACAGAAAGTAATCAGGTGGTGAGAGATCAGGAGAGTATGGTGAGTGATCCAAAGCAGTTATGTTGTGCCTGGCAAGAAAATTCTTTACAATAATTGCGCGATGAGCAGGTGCATTGTCACGCATAAGGAACCAGTTGTTTTCTACCCACTTTTCTGGACGTTTCCTTCTCACTGCGTCCCGGAGGCGACGGAGGATTTCTACGTACAATTCTTTCGTTACAGTACGACCTTCTGGAATAAACTCATGGTGGATGAGACCCAGAGAGTCGAAGAAAACTTCCAACATAACTTTGCCTTTGGAAGTGTCCCTAGGAAATTTTGCTTCCGAGGAGATGTTTTTGATTTCCACTCAGATGACTGTCGTTTAGGGACTGGGTCGTACAAGTAGCACCAAGTTTCATCACCAGCAATAATTTTGTTTAAGAAATCACCATCTTCATCAGCCATACTTATCATGTCCCCAGCAAGAGTCATTCTTGTTTCTTTCTGTTCTGCCGACAACATTTTCGGAACTAATTTCTGAGACACGTAATGCATGTTGAGAGGTTTGTGAAGAACATTGTGTACACTTCCGACTGATATTCCGACCTCTGCTGCTATCTCTTTTATGGGTTTACGTCGTTCGTCCCTCACAACATTACGCACACGCTGAGCGATTGCTTCATTTGTTGCAGTTGTTGGTCGGCCGCTGCGTACGTATCGCGGCCACCAGAAAAGCGTTTATGCCAGGCATACACTTGAGTTTTTTCATTGCTGCTTCGCCATATGCTTCTTCCAACAATCTTAATGTCTCTGCAGCAGTTTTGTGTAACAAAACACAGAATTTGGTGTTTGTACGTTGCTCTGTGGACATAATTACAAAATGCGACGAACAAACAAAACACTATGATAAACAATTGCCTACAACTCAAAACCAACAATCGCCATTATCAACAAACTTTGAGGAAATGACATCATGAATGTTACCAACAAAACAAATGTATAATATCCCTTGTTATATATTAATACGAAAAATGGTAGTAAAATTCCGGGAACTTTTTGAACCCAGTGGTATAATATTAACACTAGAGAAGAATAATATCGCACGTGAAAAGTAGGACTATATATATATATATATATATATATATATATATATATATATTTCAAAATTACAGAATACAAATATAATTAATTCATACACATAGGCTATACATTTATTTAATCAAATTGAAGATATTAACACGTTTCTAATTTTCTTGTTATACGTTAGTGGGTTAATGTTAGAAGTTCTGGGTGTAATTTAGTTAAAGCATTGTACAACCGAGGGCCAAAATTAATGCTATGCTTTAGACCAGCAGATGTTAGACATTTAGGTTCTACTAATGTTAAATTAATATTTCGTCTTGTGTCATAATTATGTGTCTGTAATACAAACTTATTACGATTTTTATGTTTTTTAACAGCGTATACTTATAAATTTGTTCAATATTAAATACATTAAATGCAGAATAAATTAATTTAGTTGGATAATCGAAACGTTTCTTCAAACAAATTTTAATTATTCGTTTTTGTAGTAAATTTAACGGACTAAGATTAATTTTTGTACTTCCACCCCAGACAATTATACCATATTGAATGATAGACTGAATAATGGCCAAAAAAACATTTCGTAGAACTATAATGGGTAGGTAGCTTTGAAGATTAACGAATTTATAAATTGTTTTACGAAGTCTCTTACAAAGATAAGTAATGTGATGAGGCCATTTTAAATTCTGATCAATAATGATACCCAGATATTTGACATACGTGGCTTCTTTCAATGGTGGACATTTACAACTTTTGGGATCTAAACAATTTTCACTATACGATGAAAGAGTAATGGAACGGAGAAAAATTCTCTCCGGCGCCGGGATTTGAACCCGGGTTTCAGCTCTACGTTCTGACGCTTTATCCACTAAGCCACACCGGATTCCACCCCGGCGTCGGAAGAATCGTCTCAGTTTTAAGTTCGAACTCTTGGGTTCCCTCTAGTGGCCGCCCTCTGCACTACGTCATAGATATCTATGAACCTAGGACCGAGGTCCACACATGTGCTGAGGTGCACTCGTAATGAGTGACTAGTTGGCCGGGATCCGACGGAATAAGCGCCGTCTTAAATCACGAAGTGATTTACGCATATCATATATATATTATTTTAATGTACCGAAGTACATATGACATTTCCATGCAGATATTCTGCGTCATCATACGATGAAAGAGTAATGGAACGGAGAAAAATTCTCTCCGGCGCCGGGATTTGAACCCGGGTTTTCAGCTCTACGTGCTGACGCTTTACCCACTAAGCCACACCGGATTCCACTCCGGCGTCGGAAGAATCGTCTCAGTTTTTTAAGTTCCAACTTGGAATCCGGTGTGGCTTAGTGGATAAAGCGTCAGCACGTAGAGCTGAAAACCCAGGTTCAAATCCCGGCGCCGGAGAGGATTTTTCTCCGTTCCATTACTCTTTCATCGTATGATGACGCAGAATATCTGCATGGAAATATCATATGTACTTCGGTACATTAAAATAATATAAATTTTCACTGTGTATTATTAGGCTATATTCATCGCTAAATTTAAGTTTTGAACACTGGCAGCTGTTAACGAAGAAGGAACTAAAGTTGATTTAGATATATTTAAAAAAAGTAAGTTGGAATTAAGCCATTTTTTTTAACAATATTAGCACCTATATTAGCATTTGATCACGAATTTGCTCTAGGCGCCTCGCCAGTCATTTGTCTCTCTCCAGTACGTAGCTTCTGATGAAAAAAGTCAAATGTTTCTTCATTCTATAGCTGTTTGTGAAACCATTTAGCAATAATATATTAATTTCGTAGCATTGAGAAGTACAGTCGTTGATGAATATTCACCGGGAACCCGTTATCACCGACCTACTCAGTTGTATCGCCATGATAAAGAATGAATGTGTTTATTATGCCTACACAAGTTAGCCTTCATTAAGAACACACGTGGACGTTAAGTAAACAAATTTACTGCGCTACGACGATACGGAGTTTGAGGAATGCGTCTGCAAATTACAGAGGTCATCCAGAGTATTCCCAGCTATAAATTTCGCATTCTAATCGTACACTTGTTCAGCGTGTTAAAAGTTTTGTTACTATGGGGAAGTCTTTTTTTCTTCTGATTTTACTAAATTAGATATCCAACAAGGAACTTGATTAACTCTGGGAATACAACCATGCGCCTGCAGTGTGTTTCAAGTAGTACACCGTCCTTAAATATTCCTGTAATACGTATTATTGCAGGTATGTGTGTAAATATGTACATTGTACGAGTATGTAGGGTGACCACACGTCCCGATTAATCGGGATTGTCCCATTTTTGAGTCTTGAAAAACCTGACCCGACTTTTTTCTTTTAATAAATGGGCTTATGTCCCGATTTTTAGCGTAAGTTTGCAAGTTACAAACTTTTTACAAGTATACCGATAAATTTTACCTATAATACTTGCATACTGTCGACACGGAAGATATTTCTCTATACCAGTGATGTCAAAGCAAACTCATTTTTCTGACCTTGACGTCGTGCGCGGGCAGCAAGCGCTAAGTATGGAAAGAGGAAGTGTTGTGTATATGAATAAGCAACCTGTTGGATTAAGAAAACAGTGGTGCACAAACTTCAAACGGAACGTGAAATTCTATGTCGTTATTTTTATATGGCTTCTTTTTGTTTAATATTATGTATATTATCTGTAAAACAAAAGTACTAATACTGATTTCTTAATATTGCACTTGTGTTTTAAATCTTAATAACATAATAGAGAGTTAAGAAGGAATATTCACTTAAATTCCATAGTAGTATGATATTATACTGTATTAAGTGCATAAAACACATCATTCATAAAGAAAGTGACATTCCAAAGAAAGAGATTGAGTATGACATGATGAGTTGGAATTTATATTGATGGTATCTTTAGCCTTACAAAAGTAATAAATAAACTAATCAAAACAATATTACAGTACAAAGCAAAGTTACCTAGGTACTGTATCTGTTTTAAGTGTAACTAATATTACATAACAAAACTCCTATCGCATTATGCTTTTAAGGTGACATTTGTAAGCAACTTCCTATCATCAGAATATTAAATTATTTTCTCGAAATCTACTGAAGCTATAGAGCTGACACTTTTACAACACATGGGCACATATCTTTTGCTCATGATGTAGCAGTAGTTGCTTTGTTAATTCATTTCCTTACAAACAATTTCCATGCGAATATTTTCAAAATTTTCAATACACTATCTTCAGTAATACGCATATACGGTATATTAGATTTACGAAAACATTCTGTAAGGCTACTAAATAAATAAGCCTATACCTGAAAATTTCACTTTTCTATACTAAAAGTTGAGAAAACACTTCTTTTGAATAAAAAAATCAAACTTGTGAAAAATGAGCATTTAAAATTAAAACTTACATTCTTATAATGCACTTATACTTCTAAGGCAAATCTAAAAATTAACATGGATACAGTTTTAATAAGTTCTCTTCCCTTTATCTATTGAATCAGTGCTGGCCATCCCTGAATATAGCTCGACCAAGCGGCATATACCACCTCTTTCGTCTTTCTCTTTCCTTTCCGCTGTAAAGCGTTCAGGCTCTCCTGGCCTCTAAAGCGCGTGCTTGCTCCTGTGGGCATCAATTGAAATTCCTGCTCTCTACTATAGATTGTATCAAGGGCGTATTTAGGCCTAGGAAAATAGGCAGCTTCCTTGGGCGGCAAATTTGAGGGGGCGGCTTTTAGGCTATTACTGTTAATTTTGTTTACATTTTTTTTAAATTGTATTCATAACTCTTTAAAAGAGTGCATGAACTTAAAACAAATAGCTTACTACTACAATAGTGGAAAGTAATGATTAATAATATGCATGTGGTTAGCAAAAGCGTCGCCATTGCCATCTAGCGACTCGCTATGATAACAAATACATAGGCTAGGCTATACTTAAACTTAATGAGAAAAATGTTAGTTTGGTATTTAAGAAACGTAATAAGTAAATAAATCCAAAGCTCTTTCTTTTTGCGATGAAAGAGTAATGAAACGGAGAAAAATTCTCTCCGGCACCGTGATTTGAACCCGGGTTTTCAGTTCTACGTGCTGATGCTTTATCCACTAAGCCACACCGGATACCCATCCCGGTGTCGGACAGAATCGTCTCAGTTTAAGTTCCAACTCTTGGGTTCCCTCTAGTGGCCGCCCTCTGCACTACGTCATAGATGTCTATGAACGTAGGACTGAAGTCCACATATGTGCTGAGGTGCACTCGTTATGAGTGACTAGTTGGCCGAGATCCGACGGGTTAAGCACCGTCTTAAATCACGAAGTGATTTAGGCATATCTTTACTTTTGGTTTTGCTTAATTATATATTATGCATGTTTTTATCCCCAAAAATGCCAAAACATGCAAATATTCACGGGAAAAGTACACATATTTGGAACCGGGAAGTAATGAAATGGCTAAGTACTAAGTTTGAGCTATGTCCTATGTTCCTATAAAAACATGCATTTGCAAGGAATTCTCGTCTTTAGTGATGATAATGCTATTGCTGAAAAAGATGAGTACGGTCGATCTTGATCGATAGCGCGTCAGAGTTACCTGAAAATTCGACAAAATTGAAGTCACAACCTTCTTTAGCTGATGACGTGTTTGTTCTATACTCCCTCACAGCCAAAACCTCCGACGAGAAAGGCCTCTTCAAGCTCCCAAACTGTAAATAATTAATAATATTTAACGAATGAAATATTTTGACCTTGAATGTAACAAAACGAAAACGACATGATGCAAATGAATGACTTTAACCTTCATACACAAAGCTAACAGAGATATGGTAACACGGCGCATGCACCTTACATAATCGTGATATATTTGACAACCTTTTAAAGCAAATAATTCACTAAGAAATACTTCGAACTTCGATCATGTATCTCGTACCCTTCACATATATTTAAGGTTGGATGATAGTGCATGTTTAGTTACCTTGACAGATAAGAGGTGATGTGTATATTACTTGACAGCAGATAAATACTGCCTCGTCAGCACAGCGTTGGGTCATGACCAAAGATAACAGAGCTCATGTGTATTGTATATGGCTAAGTAACAAGGGGTTGATTATGGTGCCCGAGTATCGTACGAGAGCATATGAACTCTTTCCTCCATTTGCGTGACTCTAATTATTGTATTTTCCTGCTCACCACATTTGTTAATTGGTCTGCAGGAAAGAGCAGCCCTATCTTATATATCTATCTGTAGAGGTCGAAGGTCAATGGCATGAATCGTAGAATTATTACTTAGTTAGTAGAGTTATTATCAGTGGCTTAGCCAGGAATATAAGATGACAGCTGGAATTATCACTTGACAAATTTGCCTATAACTTACTTGCCTATGGCTTTTAGAGAACCCGGAGGTTCATTGCCGCCTTCACATAAGTCCGCCATCGGTCCTTATCCTGAGCAAGAGTAATCCAGACTCTACCATCATATCCCACCTCCCTCAAATTCATTTTAATATAATTCTCCTATCTACGTCTCGGCCTCCCCAAAGGTCTACTTCCCTCCGGCCTCCCAATTAACACTCTATATATGCATTTCTGGATTCACCCATACCTGCTAAATGCCCTGCCCATTTCAAAAGTCTGGATTTAATGTTCCTAATTATGTCAGGTGAGGAATACTGTGTTTCAACCACGAGAAAGTCTCCGCCGGATGAGACGAAGGAGGGTAATGCTGTGAATGAATGTTGACGTCATAAGATCTCATAAGGTCACACACGTGGGTACTCTTATCTCTATTGGCTAGCTCTCACAGCACAAACCATAACATTGATACAGGCATATTGATACTACCCTAGTTACAAAATTAGATCACAGTTAATCTCCTGGTCTTTTAATCTCTTCATACAGGAAATAACATATGCAGGAGAGCGCATGGTTTTTAAACTGGCGTTATAACGGTAATATTATTTATCTACTTCGTTCCAATAGATGAGGCAATAGTAAGCACATTCCATTCACGGTTGATCTCCTGGTTGGAGAACAGTACAATATGTGCAGTTCTGTGTTGTGTAACTTTCTCCATTCTCCTGTAACTTCATCCCTCTTAGCCCCAAATATTTTCCTAAGGACCTTATTCTCAAACATTCTTAACCTATGTTTCTCTCTCAAAGTGAGAGTCAAAGTTTCACAACCATAAAGAACAACCGGTAATATAACTGTTTTATAAAGTCTAACTTCAAGATTTTTTGACAGCTGACTGGATGATAAAAGCTTCTCAACCGAATAATAACAGGCATTTGCCATATTTATTCTGCGTTTAATTTCTTCCCGAGTATCATTTATATTTCTTACTATTGCTGCAAGATATTTGAATTTTTCCACCTTTTCACAAGATTTTTATTTAGTAAGGTTATTTTACGACGCTTTATCAACATCTTAGGTTATTTAGCGTTTGGATGAGACGAAGGTGATAATGCCGGTGAAATGAGTCCGGGATCCAGCACCGAAAGTTACCCAGCATTTGCTTATATTGGGTTGAGGGAAAACCCCGGAAAAAACCTCAACCAGGTAACTTGCCCCGACCGGGAATCGAACTCGGGCCACGTGGTTTCGCGGCCAGACGCGCTGACCGTTACTCCACAGGTGTGGACTCTTCACAAGATAAATTTCCAATTTTTATGTTTCCATTTCATACTATGTTCTGGTCACGAGACATAATCATATACCTTGTGCCTTCGGGATTTACTTCCAAATACTATGAAATTTAATAGTTCTATATGCAACAAGTGGATAATTTTGAAGATTATGACATAAGTGAATGTTCGTTGCACGAACTATAATGAATGTCATAATAAGATTATCCACGAAGTGGATACAACATTTTATGGCATCTTAGCATTATAAATTGTAGGAAATAAATTATGAAAGAAATTCGGGATCCGTAGCTGACAAATTGTCTTCATATGTTCGTTCGATTAGTTGCGCCTGGCCAATGCATTGAGTAAAGAGAAATGGATGACCTTGCAGGCTATGTTACAAAAGTTCCTTTATTTTGTTCATACAGTTTTTCTGAACAACAGAACTGTTTTATGTGATATTATAAAAGTTATACAAAATTGTTAAAGATTGGACATAAATGGTACGTTACCATGTGACCTGCATTTCATTTCTTGTTACACGACGCGTAGAAGATATCCAGACGAGTTGTATGAATCCCCCATCCAAGCGTTCCGGTAACATTTGTAGGGCCGCGTTAAGTAGCGAGCTGGACTCCAAAGTCCTGATTATGAGGTAATCGCGATAAGCGAGATGTTTTGACAACATTGTACAACAGTTAGTACTAGCGTACAAAAAACATTTGCTCTATATCCGCAAATATCCGTATATTGGAATTCCGATGAAAACAAGACTACGCTATATGCAATATAAAATAAAAATATAAACTAGACTACCCAACTTGAATATTGTGTGAATTAGCAAGTAAATGCAATTTTTACATTCTTGAAAATATATATTATATACAGTATATATTCATAGTTTTCTGCTCAAGAGCAGATTTTTCAAAGCAAACCCAGCGGTTTCAAATCTTTCCTATTTCCTGCCTTTCTCTTAGTCTCTGCATATATACAGTAT
This sequence comes from Periplaneta americana, assembly GCA_025594305.2. Taxonomy (NCBI): domain Eukaryota; kingdom Metazoa; phylum Arthropoda; class Insecta; order Blattodea; family Blattidae; genus Periplaneta; species Periplaneta americana. The sequence goes on along the minus strand of JAJSOF020000025.1, from coordinate 23,550,202 downwards.
ATATTTATTCACACAGCAAATGAGTATATACCCGGTGGCAGTGGTAACTAATTACGCTCAATGACATTAATAATACTAAATACAACTAATAATAAATTACTACTACTACTACTACTACTACTACTACTACTACTACTACTACTACTACTACTACTACTACTACTACTATAATAATAATAATAATAATAATAATAATAATAACAGGGAGCATCCTAAATTAAATGAAGCAGGATCACTTAAAATAACATTTAAAGTAAATCTAACCTGTATCTTAACCCTAAGTTCGAACTAAAACCCACGAGTATAATATGTTCATACCTGCACAAGTACCTTTCAGCACTACATTCATTTCGCTGTCAACTCACTCACTTCACTGGTACTACGACACATTTCACTGATTCTATCCTGATTTCACTAAGGGTAGGTACACGTTGGAGCAACGATAAAAGAAACTACCTAGCGACGCTTTGGTATTATCAAAGAATCAAGTGTTCATATCGGAGCAACGAGGACGCGGGAAGCGAACATTTTGATTTATCAGTAGAAGATATTCTATACATCCACTTAATGAAATGAAAGAAGATAAATAGGAAATATCAGCTGCTAAGTTCAAGGTTAATATAACGTACAAAATTAAACCCGTTTCTCATCCCAAAGATAGTATAAATTCGTTGTGCTGTGATTGGTTATTGTGATCACATAATGTATCACGAATAAATACACAACTGATCAATTTGCCAATATCTACAACAATTAATTTAATATGCCGAAATAATAATAAATCTATTAATATTCGGATATATTGATAACCACCGGTAATTATACAGATTAATATTATCTTAATCAGAGATCATATGAACGACAAGAGCGAAGAAAATGGAACTTTTCTTTTTCGTCGCTTTTATCGTGTATCTTCACTTTATCGTTACTCCAATATGCATACCTCAATGACAATGCATGCTTCAATTCTCTCTGATATAGCATCGCTGCTTCTTTTATCGTTTATCGTCGCTCCAACTTGTACGTACCCTAACACTTCAAAAACATTCCACTGTTCAAATACTTTGCACTGCCACTATAAACTATAAAACTTCACTGACACAAAACACTTCACTTACACAACACACTTCAAACCTCACTGACACAACATACTTCTTCACTGATACAACACTTCAAATAACAAAATATCAATTACACCCTTTAAATAGTGTGTATAATATACCACCATCTATTAGTGAAATCCTTAAGCCTATGATCCATGTATCTTAATGCTATCTATTATCTGATACCAAGTGTGGTTAAATGCGACAGGCTCATGTCTGTAGATTTACTGGCATGGAAAAGAACTAGTGCGGGACAAAATTCCGGCACATCCGACGACGCTGATATAACCTCTGCAGTTGCGACCGTCGTTAAATAAAACATAACATTTAACATTACCTGATACCTTCTTCTTCCTTCCGTTCACTATTCCTTCCAGTGCATCCTTGAGTAGCCAGTTCCTTCTTAGTCAGTGACACAGCAGTTTCAACATTATTCTTTCTTCATCCAGTCTTTACAGCACAGCTTCATTTATTATTTAGTTTGCACAATTCACAAGCTTAATTGTTCTCCATATTCATATTTCAAACGCTTATAGTCTCTTCTCTTCTCTTCACTTCGTCGTAATGTCCATGTTTCTGCCCCATACAATGCCACACTCCACACAAAACACTTCACTAGTTTCTTCCTTATTTATTTCTCCAGAGGTTCGCAGAAGATGCTTCTTTTTTCATTAAAAGCTTCTTTTGCCATTGCTATTCTCCTTTTGACTTCTTGGCAGGAGTTCTGTATCATGTTATTGTTAATTTTAGCCCATGATTAGGGCCAACTTACGATTTAGATCGATCTGCTTCCTTTATGGAAATATTTTCACCAGGTCCTTGTGATTACGTCCAGTAGACAACACTGCAGTCCCCTGATGTGAATCCCTGCACGATCTTGCATCCCCGCAATACAATTTATTACATTACAATGACCATAGAGCGAGATCAAAGGTCATCTCAAACAAGGCGAGAGTTCAATGCAACGGTATAATTCTCACTTGCTCGATATTCCATGACATTAGACCAGAGGCAAATAAACTACGAGAAGGGGGCGGAAAACCGTGACCAGTGTTGCCGATTCAGCGATTTTCCCGCTAAATCTAGCTTTTTTTGGATAACCGTCTCGCGGGTAAAATTATATTATCCCGCTTAGCGGGAAAACTAGCAGTTTTTAATCTTTAAAGTTTCTGAAATGAAATTCATATTACCATTATTGACGGCTTTCATAATTATATTTAATTCGTTCAGTGTGTTTTGTGAAATAATGGATGTTTTAATATAGTGATAATTCCATATATATGTTACCGTTAAAACCCGAAATCCGTCAAAACCAGTTTCAACTAGTAAAAACTAGCTTAAGCAAATATAGATAGATACAAATTTGTTTGGTAAAAGTCTAAAAAAAGAACTAAACAAACCAAACCTAACCTGTTATTGATTCTAGATCTTACGAAATTTCACTTTCTATCTATCTGCATTTTTAAAACTAGTTTTTACTAGTTGAAACTGGTTTTGTCGGATTTAGGGTTTTAACGGTAACATATAGGCTATAATGCAATAAGAATAATTGAAATATGTTGTGGCTGGATAAAAGTGTGCAATATTCGTTACATTGGCGGCGGATGTCGTTATATTGGCGGATAGATGCTCTATATTGATTATTATTATTATTATTATTATTATTATTATTATTATTATTATTATTAATAATAATAAGTGCACATTAAAATCTAGAGATGTTTATTAGAAAATCGCGGGTTTTCCAAAGCCATCTAGCGGAATTATATGAACAACTGTTGGCAACATTGACCTTGACGCAAATCAGTGTGCGAAGGGAGAGAAGGATGTAAGGATTCATGGATGAAATTTGTGATGGACATTTGAGGGAAATTTTCTCTTCAGGAAAAATTTTATAATCTTCGTTTTCTCCGCAAAAAGAAGATAAATTATTTACAGTGTTGCCATACTAGCAGTGGCGGCTCCTGCGTATTTCTTATATAGGAGGAAAGAATTAACAGCACGAAATGATACCTTCTTGAATAAAACATGCTACAAATTAGCCTACATTTAAGACCAGGTAGTGTTGGGGTTGGCCTTCTGTATAGCAATAATATGTTCTTGTAAACTGTTTCCAAATTTTAGAAAATATATTTCTTTTCACTTCCATTCATTATTGAATAATTGCACAATTAACAATTACAAGGAAATTTCCGTGTTAGAACCTCATTTTCTGCATTACACGTCTTGGAAGAGACTTGGCTACTAACACAATCGGAACCGTTTTAGTTTGAAATGGGAATGGTGTTTTAATCTGATTAAAGTGAGAACACTGACCCAACCACGTGGTCTGTGTTCACCACATGTTGATTTTACAAGATCAGTATCAAAGGTTTTGAAGAATGTCAGGTCTTGTGGCATTGCCCTGTCTAGTAGACAATGAATGGAAGTGAATTTCAGGGGCCAAAGACCTCAAGTTGTTTGTGGTCAAACTACTTCTCTTTGTTTTATATAAACCGTAACTTTAACTTCCAAATATCCTTGAAAGATTCAAACATGTTTTTGTGGTCATCATGGACTTTGTTTCCAGTACCGTACATGAAACCATATAAAGTGCAATGAATAATATTTATTTATAATTTTTAAAACCCACTAGATCTTTCAAGCTTTGCGTTAAAACTGTTTTTATTGAAACTCCTCCTAGATGTGTTATAGTCTGGTTGAATGCAAAATCGTTAGATGGCCCGGTATTGCGAAGCTTGCTGCAGGACTAGTCGGTTTCATTTCCCGCCCATGGCTGATTCATCAGGATCTCCTCTGGATCCGTTCATTTACTTCAGCTTTGATGCTTCTTTCTCCGTGCTAATGCGCTGTTGTCTATTTGTGTTAACTGCTTGTAACGCAAATGGATTCATGTTCTTCCACACAGACAATCTCGCATCTTTCTCACAGTTTTCTAGCAGCACATGAGCGCGCGTCGTTTAAAACTCGATCAATAAGGTTTTCTTATAACTGTGAACTTAAAAATTATCGAATCTTCCTCGAATTTCAAGAACATATTTTATTTGGTATTTACTTTCAAAATTTCCCATCATATATACGCAGATTTGTAAAAAAAGCGTTTCCGTACCCATGTTTGTAAATAGAAAAAAAACGTAGTTGAGCGTTTCCCTTCCCTCCCCGAGGAACCGCCACTGCATACTAGCAACGCTAAAATCCACCGCATCAAAATATAATTCGTACATTATTTTGGAATACATCTTTTATTAATATAATCTGAAAGAATATCTAGATATTTAATTAATGTAATCTCCATCTTGGTTTCTGTTCAATGACGGCAAATTTGCAAAAATATTATCTTCAACATTAGTTGAAAATATTAAAATGTTTTATTTCCGTTTACTACTAGTCTCCCCAGTTCAGGCTGTGAACAGCTTTTAGTTTGACTGTTAGTGTTTTTCGTCTGATTAGTGGTAGTGGGTCGTGACGCAATTCTTAGGTTCACCACTTGTTGATTTACACTGTACGTACAAAGGTTATGCTTTCATTGGTTGACTACATGCATCACGCACATGCAGTACAGTATCACGTTGTTTGTGGTCATCAAGGACTTTGTTTCATACTTACATTGCAAGGATATTCAAATGCTCATTTGATGCAATGAATTAACTAAATGAAATTTCGTGACAGATGGATGGAGTGGTGGACCAATTCCTTGGCCTCCATTTAAACCCACTAGACTTTTACTTACTATGTTAAACTCTTATAAAATAAGATGTTAAAACTTCGCCCCGTAAAGCAGTAAAATCAATTCTGTCATCAAGTCTCCGGATGCAATGCGACTGCGGTTTTATGTATGTATCCATGCTAATGGAGAATATTTTGAATTCTTGTAATTTTCAGACTTTTCCTATTGTTTCCCATGATATGTATGGAAATAAAGCGTTTCCGCATGTTTGTATAAACATATTTTCATTCTCTACATGTGAGAAATATTTACCTTTCTTTTTTTTAGACCCTGTATATCTTTCTGCATCCAACGCTGGGTTAGTGTCCCTCCAGTATTCACGCTTTTATTATCACTACACAGTACTTTTAGAAATAGACCTAGTTTCCATTGCATAAAAGTTGTTTATATAGTGTTTATACTTTTGTATATATTATGCATATATTATTTATCTATTTTTATATTCATTATTATTCGTTTAAATACGGTATATATTAAGCAATTTAATCTTAGGTAATAGCAAATATATTTGATAAGGGTCTTGCATAGTGCAGATTAGATAGACAGGGAAGATCAGAAGCCAGACAAGTGACTGAGCTTCTTGTTACTTTTTCAGGCATCCTCTCAACATGACTCATAGCGGTAAAAATTTGTTCTCCAAACCGACACCATCCCCCTCAAGTTCACGTCAAGCAGGTAGACCTATTGGAGTCCAGTATTTCCTTGTCACTCAGAACTTTGAAAGCCCGGGAGAAATCTATAAAGAAAGGGTAAAAAACCTTCAAACAGAATGACAAAATCCATGCTACTTTTAAAAATTAAGCACGGTTTAGATAATCTACCCACGGCTACTCTATAGTCAACTGTACCGATATTTTCATATCCACATTTACTTTTTAATTAACTCAGAAATTTACTTGCAAATGGTTTTTAAGAACCCGCAGGTTCATTGCTGCCCTCACATAAGCCCGCCATCGGTCCCTATCCTATGCAAGATTAATTCAGTCTCTACTGTCATATCCCACCTCCCTCAAATATATTTTAATATTATCCTCCCATGTACGTCTCGGCCTCCCCAAAGGTCTTTTTCCCTCCAGCCTAATTTAGTGGGCCTACCTGTGAGAATTTCTCACAGTTTAGCAACACTGATTATTTACTTTTTTTTTCTAAAATCCTAGGTATGGTTACCATGAGAAGAAATTCTATAGAAATTCTAAAATAGGAAGACATTGCTGAAAAAATGAGGACTTTTTAAAAATTGGTATGAACAAAATTAAAGATAAAAACAATGGCTCACCTTAGACAGTTTTCTCACTAGTTGCTGGATCAGTATTACATCTGTATCCTACTTATCGGTGGAGCCCACTTTGTGCACAAGAGCCTGAAGATACAAACTTCTATTTTGTAAACAACTAACTATGGGACTGTTCACAGGACATGTCCTTGAAATTATATTTCACCATGATGAGACCTCTGACTGTCTCCGTTAGCATGCGATTTCGTTCTTTTGTCCATTGAGCAGATATTGGGGAAAATACTCTCTCAACACTTCCATTGTAACTTGGGATAAATAAATAGAATTGACATTTTTTAAGAGTTCTGAGAAAGTTTCAGTGCTCACAGAACTATTGGAATTGAAGAATTTGCATCAATTTTATCTAAATTTAAATCTTTGTCCAAATTAACTTGATTGCCATATCTGTACATTGCAGAATAAAATTGATAAAATAGCTTAGAATCAAGAATAGTAACATTTTTAGAGTAGTGTATAAGAATTCAATGCATGTCAATAGGTCATCATATTTTATGATTTTTATGTGCTCCAGTTTCAACCATTGAAAGCAGTTGTCACACCTGTGGAGTAACTCAGCGCGTCTGGCTGTGAAACCAGGTGGCCCGGGTTTCCCGGTCGGGGCAATTTGGTTGAGATTTTTCCGGGGTTTTCCCTCAACCCAATACGAGCAAATGCTGGGTAACTTTCGCTGGACCCCGGATCATTTCAATTATTCATATTTCAATAAATAACCTAGATGTTGATAAGCGTCGTAAAATAACCGGACAAAATTTAAAAAAATTTTTCACAGGTTTTCACAATTTGTTTAATATTCTATTTATTTTCAATTTCATTTTAATTTTATTTTGCTAAAACATTTCAAATTTTTTTTTTATTAATTAATTAATTTATTTCTATTTTGCTAAAAATTGTAACATAAAATATAATATATACAGAAAAACTTTAGCTCGCCCCTGAAAGAGTACAACTCGTGCTCAGGGGCGGATTCCTGAATTGAAATTAATAAGTATTTAATACAATTTGTCTTATGTCTACTATGCAATTATAATATATAGGCCTAAATTTAAATTTACAATTTTTCAATTTTTATAAAATCCATACATAACTTTTTAAATTTAATATTAGAACTATTAGAATTTACAAGATTAGGATATTTAAATATAAATTTGTTATATATTCTTGGGCCTAAATTACTACTATGATTAAATACTGTAACAGTGTTGCATTTTGGTTCAAACAATTTTAAAGAATTCATACCTTTTGTTTCATAACTATGAGAATACAATTCAAAATTATTTCATTTTTATGTATAAATTTTTTGAATACAATATAATAAATTTGTCTTATGTTATGTAGGGCCTACATTAAAGTCTAAAAACAAATTTTGAGATGGAAAATCAATAGGTTTATGGAGACATATTTTAATTATTTTCTTCTGTAATAAATAAAGTGGATTAAAATTGGATTTAAATGGCTACCCCATCCTATAATTCCATACATAATTACCGATTGAAATAAAGTTAAATATATTGTGCGTAATAAACTTATTGACAAGTAATTCCTCAATAAAGAAAATAATATACTATTTTACGTAATTTATTACAAAGGTAATTAATGTGTTGGTTCCATTTTAAATATTATCGAAAATTATGTCTAAATACTTAACTTCAGAGGACTCTTTAATAATCGGACATTTACGCTGTATAAGACAACAATCAGAATTATGTAATTTAATACTTAATATAGATGTAGGAGGTTACCTGCCGGACAGGATAAAATGATTAAAAAAGAGGACATGCCGGATGGATGGTAACCCTAATTCTAGGAAACTGGAGATAGACATATTGAGATTCTGATTTAATAGAAAGAGAAAAAGATAGATGATTTAATGATAGAGAAGTAGGTCTGTGGTTGAATAGGAGAAAAAGGGAAATTTACGTAAGCCCACCTTTGTGCATTTCATTGCGACGATTTCTACTTATTGAACACACTATAAAACTCCACGTCTTGACATTCACGTATGTTATATATAGCTTTTCATCCGATAACAAGCTGCATTAGCGCGGATTTATTGTGCTGCGCCAAGATGATACTCTCTCTTTCGCCTCCTCAATTTCTTGCTCCATAATCTACATCCTCTTTCCATCTTTAGACTTGATACATTCTTCTAAACCCTCGTCTCTCATTCAACTTTCTTCCGCCCATTACTTCCGTATTACCTCGACTCTTTGTTAGATCTCTTCTTGAATCCTCCGACTCTTCAGGGATCTATTCTAACCTTTTATACCCTTCTTGGTACTTCAAGTCTCTGTTCACACCCGATCGACCTAGAAGGCAATCTTTTGTTTTCATAATGTGCTACGGAGGTGATAGTGAGTGTGCGAAAAGAAAATAGTTCTGAGAAATAGTCTTAAACATTTTTGTAAAGTATATTAAGTCCTTCCCACCAAATTTACCTTCTTCTTGATTAAAAATTTCCTTTTCGTATCAACACTTCCTTCAACTTAAGAATATCTCAAAGCAAAAGGCAAATTATGAAGGCAGTATTTTTAATATGCTATATAATATGTTGACTGAAACAGAGCGTAAAACGTACTTGTATTTGAGTATGGATTTTAAAACATATAGTAAGTCCTTTTCACGAACTGTATTCAGTTTTGGAAGTGTAAAGGAACACAACTTACGGATTTCCTAAACCATGAACGGATCCTAGAATTATCACCTGTACATAACACACTGAATGTTATTCAACGTGGAACGTTGTAGAACACTTTTATTATATAATAATACATAAACTCAATAATACAGTTGTATGAACACGTTTACCCCTTAATACAACTGTATTATTGATTTTATGTATTACTATAAAATTAAATTAATGATCACTCTACAATTACTGACCATAGCATTTCTCAATGTAACTTTTATTATAGTTGAGTGAATTCACATTTCTTTTTTAACAACTCAGTTTTTTTAGTTTTACATTAAATGTTGAATTGGATTTGTAATTGTATTTTAGTCGATGATGTGAATAAAGTAAGTAAACTTTTTTAACTTTGCTCTAGAATATGTCATTCGGAAAGTCCAGCATAACAGATATGGTTTGGAATTGAACGGGTTACATCAGCTGCTTGTTCATGCGGAAGACGTGAATATGTTAGGAGAAAAAACACAAAATATTAGAGAAAATACGAGGCCTGTGAAGAGATAGGTTTGGAAGTAAAATCCCGAAAAGATAAGAGTAGATTATTATGTCTCGTGACCAGAACATAGTACGAAATGGAAATATAAACATTGGAAATTTATCCTTTGAAGAGGTGGAAAAATTCAAATATCTTGGAGCAACTGTAACAAATATAAATGATACGCGGGAAGAAATTAAACACAGAATAAATATATACTTATGGCTTTTAAGGAACGTGGAGGTTCATTGCCGCCCTCACATAAGCCCGCCATCGGTCTCTACCTTGAGCAAGATTAATGAAGTCTCTACAATCAAATCCCACCTCCCTCAAATCCATTTTTATATTATCATCTCATCTACGTCTTAGTCTTCCCAAAGGTATTTTTCCCTCCGGTCCCCCAACTAACACTCTATATGTATTTCTGGATTCACCCATACGTGCTACATGTTCTGCCCATCTCAAACGTCTAGATTTAATGTGCCTAAAATGTCGGGTGAAGAATACAATGCGTGCAGTTCTGCGTTGTGTAACTTTTTTCATTCTCCTGTAACTTCATCCTTCTTAGCCCCAAATATTTTCTTATGAACCTTATTCTCAAACACCCTTAATCTCTGTTCCTCTCTCAAAGTGAGAGTCCATGTTTCACAACCATACAGAACAACCGGTAATATAACTGTTTATAAATTCCAACTTCAGATTTTTTGACAGCAGACTGGATGATAAAAGCTTCTCAACGGAATAATAACTGATATTTCCCATATTTATTCTGCGTTTAACTTCCTCCCGAGTGTCATTTATATTTATTTTGTTACTGTTGCTTCAAGATATTTTATTTTTTTTACCTCTTCGAAGGATAAATTTCCGATTTTTATATTTCCATTTCGTACAATATTCTGGCCACAGGAGTGTAATAAACATTATTACCAGCCTGAATTATTGAAAAGATTTTGGCCGCAAAAATGAAATGCTTACTTCAAGCAGTCCGTGGCAGTCAAACGTTTTGGGAACCACTAGCATAAAGTGTAAAAAATAATAAGTGAAACACGCATATTAGAAGTAAATTGACATGGAAAGTATAGATGGTTTGTGGAACCTCTGGAAAAACTGATATGTATGAAAAGCTCATGAATGCGAAACATATATAGGATTTTCTTTACTGTACTTAGAATATAAGAAATAATTTTACGATCTTGGTCCTCCGGTAATTGCAACATGAACACGGTGAGCACTCCATCAGCTTGTTTCCTGAGCGATCTTGTCCAAACCACGTGATGACGTAATGAGCAGACATGATCCATGATGTAATTGTCTTAATTAAACCACCTGTACCTGTCCCAGCACCGCCAGCTTAACGTGTAATTGAAAAGTTGAGGTGTGTGAGCTTCTGATGAACAACGGTGCATTAGCTGTGTCATTGTTAATTAGTGTAAATGTCATAATTGATATTTCATTTTGGAAATGGAATGATTACTCGTGTGCGATGGCCTTAATATCAGCATGACAGCTCATAACAATGTATGCGCAGTTCCTCTCTTCTTCTGGGCACTGAACCATGTTATTGGGTTTAATTTTTTCGCTCATAGATATTGAATACGGTTTTAGGGTACTGACGCAGAAGATGTAATTTGTATTAACCGACAAGTTGCATTGTTATTAATGTCCATATGCTTTAGCCTTTGTTCGTGTCAGCTACAATTGCTTTGTATCTTCATGAAGCAGAGATAACACAATGTTAGTGTTCCCGCTGTATAGTCTGTAGCGATGCAAAAGCATAACGCTGGACTAGCGAAAAAGAAGGTGAGAATAATCTAGTCCGTGTGTGATAGTTGCGTACAAAGTCGAATATACAGTGTATTTATTTTGCTAGGGCTCGCTCGCGGAAGCTCAGTATATGCGGCGTTGAACAGTGCAATTCCCCACACGAGGCCCGCAGAACGGTCGCTTGAGAGTCAAGAACAAGATGAATACAGGGGGTGGCCCGGGAGGAAATTTTCTCTCCATCGCATTCATTTATTTTATTCCATAGATCTTACATGAGCAATGAAGCTTTAAGATTGTGGAACAAGTCAAAATTTTACAATATTACAGTTACAATTTTTACAGTTTTACAATTTAGTAATTTTCTACAATTTTTACAATTTTGTGCAATTTTTTACAATATTTTGGCGAGATGTAGTGAGATGAGGTGAGGTCCGAGGATTCGCCAAAATATTACCCGGCATTTGCCTTTTGGTTGGGGAAAACCTCGGTAAAACCCAACCAGGCAATCAAATCAAAGGGGGGTAATCAAATCAGAGGGGTTGCTGCCGAGGACTCGCCATAGACCATCCGGCTTCAGTCCCACGGCTGTGTAAAACCTCGGAAGAAACCAAAGACCAAAGGGGGATCCAACCCAAGCCCGAACGCAGCTCCGGATCAGCAGCCCAGCGAGTCTGCCGACTGAGCTACATCGATGGCTCTACTAAAAGTATACAATACATAGCCAATCAGATTATTAAATTTACAAACGCAAACGATCATTCATCAGTTGAGCTATATGTATAATACAAAATAAGTTAATTAAATTTAAGGCATAAACAATTCATAAACAAGGGATGTCCCCCTCCCGAAAATTTTAAACTAAAAAAATTAATTTACACAAGATTATACTTCACTTTCATAGATTTTTCAGTAACTAAAATAAACTGTTATCTTGATTTTCAGGCAATTGAAGACATTATTACAAAAACAACTTTTTATTATACAATATTTTCTTTTTCACATCTTCAGTTGGCGTATATTGTATAGTCCACACGCCAAAAATTACATTGACTGTGTTTGAACTCTATTTTACTCATAATTGAACCGTTCAGAGCAAAAGTGGTGTAAGTCAAAATTGAGTAATGAGGTTTAAAGTAAGAATTCTGTAAAATACAGCGCAAAGTAGCAATTAATATGTTCTTCTTGCTATCCACTGGCTACTAATAGTTTAAATAAATTGAACATTAATTGCTACTTTGCGCTGTATTTTACAAAATGTTTACTTTAACCCTCATTACCCATTGTTGACTTACACTACTTCTGCTCTGAACGGCTCAATTATTCAAAACAATTTATCCCTGTGATTTCTTAACTCCATTCGATGTCGGTATTTCGTCTGTTCTCTACTAGGAACAATATTCTGAAATCATCACTGGATACGAAGATTTTATTACTCTAAATCCTCTACTTTCAGACGAACACTGACATCCATTACAGCAGAACTAAAATAACCGCTCCAGTGTCTTTAAAGTTTAAACCTTAAACTGTCCTTCGCCTCTACTGGGTGTTCAGTTCAAAATGTGTCTTGGCTCGCTGTATGCCGTCATGTGGCTAGTTGATGAGCCTAGAGAATTCAATCTTCCTACACTTCCGCAGCTCAGGTGTATAACCTAAGAGGCAGAGAAGATGGCTAGCAAGTACGGCGTTCATTCTGAAGAGAACGTACCGATACGTACGATAACGCCGGTAGTGGCAGGAATGTGAACTGTTTGGAAATACGTACTGTCGGGATATGGGGAGAGGGTTAAGACGATTACTTACGTATTTGTTGACATTAACTTCGACGGTCAACATGGACACGGAGCATTTGATTTGTGTTGTGGAATGTTACCGTACGCAACCGATGATAACAAATACCCTGCGTACGACTTGCCGGCGCAAAACACATTTCGAAAGAGGTTATGGTAGCACACAGACCGTACAGACCGCCATCTGTTGCTACGACGTTCAAGTTATACCGTACACGTTCTCAAGTTCAGATTGAAGAACGCCTTAAATAATAGGCAACTTCTCTAACATATCAGCTGAAACTCGCTTCAAATCGGTGACACAACAACAGTGACGTCATGACACACTTTGAAATGAACACCCAGTATTAGTCAGCCTACAACTGAACCCATAAATTTCTAGTGCGTTGTGCAACGAAAGCAGAAGCGATAATTTGATTGCATAGACTTGAGTGGCGACCTGAAGGACACTGCTGCAATCTACTCGAATTGCAACCACTTGGAATTCTAATTTAATTACCGGCAAAGATTCTCAAAGCTTACAGAGAGAGAGAGAGAGAGAGAGAGAGAGGAAATTCTAACTAGAACGTAAGTTATTGAGATGTAAATTTCTTCATCTATACACACAAGTTGCCTTTCCGTGTGTTTATTTATATTAAGAGCGTAGTTTCTTACAATTGCTTAATTAATTAGTATGCTGAGTTGTAGCATAAACAACAGGAAAGCTACACAAGATTATAGGCAAATGTCTCACGCGGTTATTCTGTCTCATTGAGGCCCGGTTTTATAAATACGGTTAATCTAAAGATTATGTTAAACCTAAGTTAAACCTAACCATGAGTTTAACTCAACGTGCCGTATTACAGAGTCTCGGTTAAATTAAACCGTAGTGGAATACGATTGGTATTACTGCTAGGAAAACAAATAAGACGATCGCAACTGTTTAATTAATTAATTAATTAATTAATTTAATTAATTAATTAATTGCAGCCTGAAAGAGCAGAAGCTTGCTAATACAAAATATATCACAAAATTAAGAGAGTTCATTGAGCAATAACATTAATAAATGGTAAAATAATTGTAATAATAGGATCTAGGCTTTTAAGGAACCCGAAGGTTCATTGCCGCCCTCAAAGAGCGGTCCCTATCCTGTGCAAGATTAATCCAGTCTCTATCATCATACCCCACCTCCCTCAAATCCATTTTAATATTATCCTCCCATCTACGTCTCGGCCTCCCTAAAGGTCTTTTTCCCTCCGGTCTCCCAACTAACACTCTATATGCATTTCTGGATTCGCCCATACGTGCTACATGCCCTGCCCATCTCAAACGTCTCGATTTTATGCTCCTAATTATGTCAAAGAATACAATAGTTCTGTGTTGTGTAACATTCTCCTGTAAATCCCGCTTAGCCCCAAATATTTTCCTTAGCACCTTATTCTCAAACACCCTGAACACCTCTCTCAATAACATTAGTAAATGGAACCGGTAAAAACTGTTTTAAAATTCTAACTTTCAGATTTTTGGACAGCAGACTGGATGATAAGAGCTTCTCAACCGAATAATAACACGCATTTCCCATAGGATCTATATACAAATAGAAAATACAAAAGTACATAAATATTAGAGTATCAATTTTTAACTCAATTAGCTTAAACAATTAAATAATTAATCTGATTTGTTTCTTAAATCTATGTGTGTTAAGTGTACTTAGCTCAGGCTAAGCTCTAATTAATTCATTATATATTTTGGGTCCAAAATTTCTGCTGTGTTTTAATCCAGCAGTTGTGTGGCATTTGGGAGTATTTAGCAAGAAACTGTAGTTTTGTCTCGTATGGTATTCGTGAGGATCAAATTTAAATTTATAATTATATTATTGATTTAAAATAGCCGACGTTCATGGAGAATCTTCATTAAGAAACATCTTTGTTCTTCGATATCAGAGAGTGTATCATAAAAAAAACCTGAAGAGGACCAATATCGCGTACTTCAGTATGCTTGTCAGACTTAACCTCAAATAGTTTCTTAACGCTGGCTACCAACGTTATACTCCCAAACACAATGCGACCAAACTAAACCATGCATGACCATCCGAGACGTAACTCCATACAGAATCAACTGAGTAATGAAGTAATAATATTAGAGTGCGTATTTTATGTGTTGTCTAGAATATTTATGAAATAGAATTCAGTCAAACAATACAATTATTTTTACGAATCTAGTAAAATTAGGCAAACTGGAGCCAGAAAAAACATAAAGGCAAAGGCGTGCTCTTATACCAACAATATACCCCGGCCAATAAGTGGATCCGGAATCACAAGGCTCTTTCCTGTAGTGAGAGGAGGGAAGCAATCAAGATGAATGCGAACGTGTCAGCTGTGCGTAGTGTACCTGGCAGGTCTTCGGGCAGTAACCTCTGTCGACGTTGTGACAGGGAGGTTGAAACCCTTGCCCATGTCCTGGGGGCCTGTCCACACGGTGAACTTCTACGAAATACGAGGCATCATACAGTAAGTTCTATAATAGCAACTGCCTTAAGGAACAAAGGTTATTCAGTATATGAAGAAGTACACGGCATATCCAGTGAGGGAAGTAATCGAAGAATTGATATAATTGCATTTAAACCTCCCTCTCTTGAAGGTTACATCATAGACCCTACTGTGAGATTCGAATCACACGAACACCAGCCAGAAGAAGTACACGAGGAAAAAAGGAATATATATGAACCTTCCATCAGTTTTTATAAGGACAAATACCATCTGGAATCCATCGTCATTACGGGACTAATGACAGGAGCCCGTGGGACCATACCCCGGTTCCTAGTCGACTTCTGTAAATCTTTTGGCCTGCATAAAAGTATTTTAAGAGATCTAACAATTGCAGCACTCAAAGGTTCAATAGCTATTTTCAGGCATCATACATATCGACCATGACTATTTCGCATCTTCTTGACGTTACTTCGTTCAATATCATGTGTTTCAATATAATTCAAATTGTTTATTTTTCACTCTAACAACAATTTATCACTAAGTCTCAAGGCATTTACTCTATTGTGTCATGGTACTCTTTGTCGATGGCAACCTATAGTGGTTACAGGAAGAAATTAAGTAAATAATAAATATTAGTGTGTTTATAAATCAGGCTCCATAGTAAATCTTACCAGGAGACTGTCTGCCACACACAGTACAATGCGAAATAGGTTTATAGTAGATTTACGGACACATCCGAAATCTTCCATCGTTTTCAGTTTGTCTACTACCAGAGGAAAAATAGCGCGGAGCAACTAGTAACTGATGAGAGATTCAACAGAATGTTTTCAAAAATAAACAAGAAATCATTTATCTTTTCAAATAATCTTTAAATTCAAACCCTAAAACACATATTTTTGCACTTTATCATTTTTCTGTTGCATATTGTATCCGAGTTCCAATTTTTCGAAACAAGGTTAGGACTATAAGCATAATTCTGAAGGTTAAGACTGTCTGCTTCGAAAATCTCAAAATGTTTTAAAACTTATGTTCATTTATGTATATTTCAAAGTGGTGCACTTTATGTCGAAAAATTCTTGGCCGCCGTGGTCGTTCAGTAATATTGATCACTCACATATTGTCACTAATAAGTTCTTGGAAAACATCTGCAATATCCGTGTGTATTGCGGGAACCGCCATCTTGCACTGTGGAGCCTTGAACTGCAGTTTAAACGGCAGAGAACTGCCGACCAAGTTAAACTCAAGTTAACTCAAGATTAACTGGTAGTTAAGGTTTATAATACGAAGCAGAACGAAAAACTTCAGTTTAAACTGAACGTAAGGTTTAAACGGTGTTTATAATACCGGCCCTGAGAGACAAAACATTTTGAAGAAAACTTACTCTAAGTACAGCTATGTGTTATCCGTAAAACCGATCACCTCAGGCAAAGATATGGGCTGTTTCCCATTTTATACGCTGTTTTTTGTACAGAAGGAAACTTCCCTCCATTGATTAATATTAGAGGAGAAAAATTCGCTCCGGTGCCGGGGATTGAACCCGGATCCTTGGTTTTACGTACCAAGTGCTCTCACAATTGAGCTACGCCGAAGTTCAATCCACAGCACCGGATCGAACCCCTCTCCTCCAATGTTTTCTCTTCGTGGCCTGACTCCAAGTTGGGCATGTATGTTGACATTTTTTTTTGTATACGTACTAATCAGTAATCATATTATATTGTGAATCACAAATAATAGTACATTGTGCAACGAGCCTATAATGAAGGTAATTAAGAAGTGAGTATGGATATTTATGAAACGAGCGCAAGCGAGTTTCATAATTTTCATACGACCTTCTTAATTACCATTATAGGCGAGTTTCATACGACTTTTTATGCTCGACCATATTTCTAACTTGATATTATTAATTTTATTTGTATCTGAACTTGAGCAATGTTCCGTATGTTGTGAGATGTGCGCAGACGCGAAAGTATTGATTTTTTCCGAGGAACAGATGTCCACATTGACCTTACTAGGCCATAAGAACCTACAGAGATAACATTGAAATTAAATTAGACATTGAAAAACGAGATGACAAATTGAATTTATTTGAATATTATTTACAATTAACGCTAATTATTATAGTAACAGAACATAACCTTCTGCGACAGTATTGGATTTCCAGCCTCCGTGACTTTTCGCTAATTCTCTTTCGATTGCATATCCGATAATAATCGATACTTGCGGTTTTATAACAAGTAGAAAGCTGACCTGTCATTGGCTGAACAGTTGTAACCTGAGTCGTCATTGGCTGAAAGACCTGACCTTTAATGAGTAGGTGTACTTTAATGACATGCATTAAAGGTCTGCTACCAGGTGTATAATTACTACATTTCGGCATTGTCGAGCATAAACTCAATTCTGTTCCTACATCCATTTAAAAACCACATAAACAATATATATTCTCGAGACTATACAACAAACTATTCAACTTTGAATGCATTTTAAAAATTAAATTGAATGTTTATTAAGCTTTTATGTTTACTATACAGTGTACATATTCTCAGCCTGATCGGGACAACACGGCTCCTATCGCTTGTGTGACGTACCACGTTGGCTAACGTCACCATTTTAACAGAAAGCCTGACCAGATTGTTCGAAAGTCAAGCGCTTGAAAGTTTCTCTTTAAAAGGCAAAATTAAGTTTCCTCAGCGGCAACTCACCAGCACGCCCGCCGACAACGTTAGTCACAGCTTTACCGGTTGGAAGATAATTTGTTCACTCAGTATTATTTTGTGATGTGTAAAGCTATTAATGTTTCTACAAGTACATTTATTTATTTATTTATTTATTTACTTACTTATTTAATTATTATTTATTTACTTTATTTATTATTTATATAAGTATTTATTTCTTTAATTATTTCCTTTAATTTAAGTATTATTTATTTGTTATTTATTTACTTATAGGTGTGTACTTACTTATTTATGTATTTATTTATATAAGTATTTATTATTTATTTATTTATTCATGTATTTATTTCTTTATTTCCTTGCTTACTTATTTACTTATAGGTGTGTACTTATTTATGTATTTATTTACATAAGTATTTATTTATTTATTACGACCAGTTACTTACGTATTTATTTATTTATTCATTTAATCATTCATTTTATTTATTTATTTATTTATTTGCTTATTTCCTTGCTTGTTTGCCTACTTGTTTACTTATTTATTTCTCTATTTCTTTACTCATTCATTTTCATTCATTCATTCATTCATTCATTCATTCATTCATTCATTCATTCATTCATTCATTCATTCATTCATTCATTCATTTTTTATACAAACTTTAATTACTTTCTTTAGTACTAAATGTAATAAAAATCATCGTATTATTGTTTTAGGTTTATTTTTGTGGTTAGATGTAGGGTGTGCGCACACGGTTCTGAACTGACAGCTTCTCGTTCGTTATATTGCATTTAACTGAACTGGCGTTTCTTGCGAGTTTTTATGAAAAAACGGTACCAATTCTTATTATATTTTATGTTCGACCATGCCGAAATGTAGTAATTATACACCTGGTAGCAGACCTTTAATGCATGTCATTAAAGTATACCTACTTTAAAGGTCAGGTCTTTCATTTGACGACTCAGGTTACAACTGTTCAGCCAATGATTCAGCTTTCTACCGTTATAAAACCGCAAGTATCGATTATTCTCGGATATGCATCGAAAGACAATTAGCGAAAAGTCATGGAGGCTGGAAATAATACTGTCGCAGAAGGTTATGGTCTGTTACTATAATAATTAGCGTTAATTGTAAATAATATTCAAATAAATTCAATTTGTCATCTCGTTTTTCAATGTCTAATTTTATTTCAATGTTATTTATTCTCATGGCCTAGCAAGGTCAATGTGGACATCTGTTCCTCGAAAAATCAATACTTTCGCGTCTGCGCATCTCACAACATACGGAACATTGCTCAAGTTCAGATACAAATACAATTAATAATATCAAGTTAGAAATATGGTCGAGCATAAAAAGTCGTATAAACTTTGATGGTAATTAAGAAGCTCGTTGAAAATTATGAAACTCGCTTGCGCTCGTTTCATAAATATCCATATTCGCTTCTTAATTTTCATTATAGGCTCGTTGCATAATGTACTATTATTATACATATATTTCAGTAGATTAATATTTATGATATATTTGCTTAGTAATTCAATGATACTTTATTGCGTCAGTATGAAATGTTAGTCAGGTAGTGGTTGCTGGTGGTTGGCACGTTCTTTCTCGAACAAAAGCTATGAGGTGGTTTGTTTACGTGTCTTTTCTTCACGGCTGAAACAGACTTTGGATGAAGCCGGATGTAGAGATTTGCGACAGAATCATCTCCGATATCTTTCTGTAGGATGATGAATGGGTTTCATTTCAAAGTGTTTAAAATGGAGAATCAAACTCCGGTAATCCGGTCTATTGACAGCTAGTCTCCTGCGAGATACATCACCCACCCATCTCGCTACTGAAGACAAGGAGATGAGAGGAACTTGGAAACGTTGATATATAACTGATGTGATTGTTATCTTTACTTCTTCTCTCCTGGGGGCGGTTGTTCAGGGTTGCCATACGTACGACTATAGTCGTACACTTACCAGGGGGCGTCAAGTGACTACACTCTCGGGCGTGCGTACAAACCAGGGTTGTTGTAATTTAACCCGACCCAAAAAAACCATATGGGTTTTAAAAAAAAAAAACCCTTCAATAAAACCCGACACAAAACCCAAAAAAACCCATATATTTATTTCTCGTAATTTAATCAACATACAAAATATTACAAAAAGGTGCATCATATTTATTTACTATAACAATTTGTCAGCAGAAGTTATTAATTAGGTAATGTTTCATTATAAAGAAAAAATTACTTTCATCAACACGGTGTTTTATTGTAGAATGGTATTGATATTAACTACATCACAATTCAGTCCTTCTTAACATGCAGAAATCTGTAGATCTTCACTAATTTCTCAGCTTTTTCCTCTCCTAACTTATTTCTTAACTTTGACCAAACAAGCCCATAGGTGGAGAAGATTCTCTCGATGGATGCAGTGCTGGCAGGGCAAGAAATTAAACTTTTCACAAAGCTAATAAATCCTGTTGGCAAGTTCCCCTTTTTTGTTGTTTTCAATTCCATTATTTTCCACCATTTTTTGGACTGAACTGTTGTACAACTGCGTCAGAAAACATAGTAGCAGGAAAATAATCAGAATCAGCAATCCTAAAAGACATAACACTTGTCACCCACTCTGGATGAATCTCTATGAGCCAATTTTCTGCACTTTCCTCTTGATCTGCAGTTATTCTTGCCCCTCTGAATCTTGGATCTAACATATTAGCAAGATAGTGGAAGGGCAGGCTGCCAACTTAAGAATATTTAATAATAATTTACCAATCTTTGCTTATTTAATTTACCAGTTTTTGCTCATGAAGTAGTTCTTAGAATATGTTGGTGTTCTGAATCACTTAGTCACGAAATTGAATATTTAATACGCATTAGAGAAAAACCCAATAAAACCCATAAAAACCCAAAGAAACCCATAAAAACCCAGTAAAACCCACTGGGTTGGGTCTTTTTTTTTAATACCCGGGTTTTTCTCAACCCTGGTACAAACCCTGAAGCCCTGACGTACGGCTGCGGGCAAGGGAAGCTGCTTCCACAGTGGCGGAGCTAAGAACTTGTACTATATGTGAAGCAAATTTGTGATAAGAATATAAATTAACTTCAGTTTTTAATTGAAGTACACTTTCACTGTTAATTGCACTATACTCAAAACACTACTCTACATAATTTGGTACAGTTAACTATATACGAAATAAATTTTTGCATGTTTGCACAATAATGAAACAAAACAAAATATACACTTTTATACAGATTAACATACTACGAAATAAAACTGTTCACTGTTTGTCTCCTTCTCATTGCTATACAATTCAATTAACAAAATAAAACAACAGTACAAACGTTACTATTCAAATGCAATTCTGTAATATTAGTACTTTTTCTTATATATCAGAGATCCTCGGCGATTTTTGCAGTTTTTTGTTAGTAAGCAGCTTTTCAATTCGTGGAGCTTTTGTTTTAGTACCAGCCAATCGCAAACATGCTTTCAGTGTTCATCACTTAGTTGGCTCCTGTGACGTGACTTTGTAAACTTCATTAAAGAAAACAGTGTTTCGCATACGTAGGTTGTCCCGAACATGCACAACGTTCTTGCAGCGAGATTTTGTAGTTTAGGAAACCTTTCTCGTGGAAAACAAGTATAGAAATGGTTAATACTTTTCTGTTTTGATACTTATCCTTTAGCTCAATATCGCTTTCTAAATCAAGTATTTCTAATTGTGGTTCAGCAGGAATATCCAGGACACTCACTGAAAAGGTGTTGTAAATATCTGAAATTGTTGTTCAAGTTCTTTAATTTCTTGATATCTGCGTTCGAAGTCTTCGCACAATTGTTGCATTATTCTTAATATATTCTTTCAAGACTTCTAACAAGTTTCCCATGTACATCCATAAATAACGCAATTTCATTCCTAAGTGGGAGAACACGTTCCAGAACTTTTCCTCGACTTAACCACCCTACCTCGGTGTGGAAGAGTAAATCCTCACACACACTGTTAATATCATCAAGCAGTGCCCTGAACTCCATGTGATTAAGTCCTTTAGACCTTATGAAATTAATTGTTCGCATAACAACATCCATTACATTGCTAAGGTTCATGTTTTTAGCACAAATATTCCTGGTGCAAAATGCAGTGCACCGGTGCCCCCAAGCGACCTCGATAGGTTCCACCACTGATAGACTGCAGTGTACAACTGTACTGCCCGCAGTGGAAGCCGTAAGCAGACCTGTACGCCCTCTCGCGTTCTTGACTCGACCTGGCGGAGCCTGACTTACGACTATTTTGAACAATTTTACGAGGTACGACCGAACTCTAAGTCGTACGAAATTTTGTACGACTATTTTACTGAAGGGACAAAATTATTTTGGAACTCACAATATCGGACTATAATTTAAAAAATAACAGTTAATTTGCCCCTTTTCTAGACAACTTTCCTTCATTCAGTATGTCATTGACTAATATCCCTGATCACACATATAATACTTATGCTTTAAGGGGATCAAAGATGCTTTGAAAATCAATATGGTGACTGCATTTGCCATACAAATCATAAATTCGTCATCTTGAGCTCCAGGTTTCAAGTACGGTGCTGTTATATCAAAGTAACACGTGTTCAGAGATCTGCTAACTTCAATATATTATGTTCAGCAATGGAAATATTTTTTTGAATTAAATAAGTACCGCGCTAGGAGTAATAAATCCAGGCGCGCTGACATTTTAGCGCTGTCGGGTTTGAGTCGACTGCAGATCAGTGGCGGTTCCTCCATGGAACAGAAGGAACAGGCTGTTCCCTTCCTCCCTGCCCCCTTAACTGAGATTGTGAGATATACTTCATTCTAATGGATAGGCCTACTTGTAGTTTTCGAAAATCGAAAACAGCTATCGTTAGCAGGCTTATTGCAACGAAGTGTAAACGACTTGAGCCCTTCTCGTCTGCTGTGCGTGATGATGTGAGTGGGAATTGCAAGCAATGTTTTCTCCGAAGCAGGCTCGAGCGGACACGAACTTACCCGAGCATCGCTGGAAGCTGTGAAGTTACCTCTTCCCTCACAGAGTATTGAGAAGTGTGGAATATACTGTTTCATCAAGCTAGTTTATTTATATAGTGATAATTCGGAAAACAATTAAGTTCGAAGAGTTTTTCGTGTGACATAATATTGTGTGTGAAATTATACAATAGTTCCTAAAAAAAATCCGTACGATTTACAGATTCGCGGCTGAGTTAAATCTGACGAAGTAATGGCAATGGAACAGGTGATCCTGCCTGTTCCAACTTCAAAGAGAGAGAGAGAGCTCGAGCGCCCTGATGCAAACCAAGACAGCGAGTGTTGTGTTATCGATCAGCTGAAGTCGAGAGCGTTTAGTTCGATCAATTTTGCTGAGAAAAGCGCGGTTATTTTGAATGGCAAACCTACTCCTCTCCTTACAGAACTTAAAACTAAAACAAAATCTTATACAAGACATTTTCAAAATAGTTACTGTAATTCTGTGAAATGGTTAACTGGATGCTCGTCAAGCGGTAAATTGTAGGTTTAATTTAGGTTTATTTATTTTTAGTTAACGGTGTTGTATATTTAGGTATAATAATAATAATAACGATAATACAATATCATTAATTTGTTTTATATTAACATATTCTTTTTCTAATTAAGTTGTAAATGAAGTAAAATAAAAAAATTGGTAATGTTGCTAAATCATAATACAGATTATTATTATTATTATTATTATTATTATTATTATTATTATTATTATTATTATTATTATTAGTGTTGTTTCTGACCTGTTCCCCATCGAGAAATAGCACCGCACGCCACTGCTGCAGGTGGATTAATTTGATGTAATCATCAGCTGCCTCACTGATTGTTATTAAATATCTGCCGTTGCGCCGGCCAAAGATAAAGTTTCTGCTGGCTTTCAATATAATAATGTTGTTTCCGACGAAGCGTCATCATGCATGCTTTACCGAAAGTTATAGTGTTGATGAAGAAATGGTAATTTTAATGATAAATCCCATTGTGGATATCAACTATAATTACTAAAATTCTTGATTGGATGAAGAAATGGATGCTGGAATAGAAAAGACTGAAGAATGCTGGGTTTGCAGTGAAAGATGTGCCCTTGGACAGAACACTATACTAACAGCCAGGTTATGAACCGACTAAACAGGAAGTAGATGGAAGGGCGAGAGGAAAGTGCGGGTTAGAGGGATAGCCTGTGCAGTGATGACACGTTGAGTGTGGGGGATGGAGGGGAGAACGAGAACGGAGCTTTTCATTGGACCTCGCGTGAAAATGTCGTCTGCTAACGAAATCTGGCAACGGAATCACGGAGACAGTGTAGCCAAACTTCCCAGTTCATTTGCAATACCACGTGCATTACCAGTCGCATTTCATACCAGCGTCATTAGCTCGTGCTTTCTTAAAAACAGTAATTTTAATTACTAATATTGTTGATAGTGTTATCGAGAACTGTATACAGTAGTTATTTTAAACATATCGGTGACAAACGCTGAACATTCTTTGAATCTCGTGCCACTATGTGGCAATAGAGCTCAGAAAGAGAGCAACAGAACGTTGCTTCCGGTTTAGTCGGTTCATAACCCGGCTTTTAGTGTATGAATAAATGAATATAAATTTATAGGCCTATGGGTGTTATGTGAAATATATTTATGCGCACTATCTATAAAATAGTAAAATGATGAATGTACGACAATTTTATGCTAAAGTACGACATTTTTCATAAGTTGGTACGACGATTGCGTTTCATTTACCTGGCAATCCTGGCTGTGGTTCAGTTGCTGGAGTTTCGAGCAACTACTTCAGTACGATCTAGTTCAAGTCCCGGTAGAAAAACAGACATGTATTGGTTTCTAACCTGGAATTGGTACTTTCCCATTGTGTTAGTTTTGTCTTGCATTGCGCAATGCAGACTACATAGTACCATGAATGCCTAGCGATTAACCACAATACAAATTGAGAAAAACGCAAAGGGAGAGTAACGGTGACCTAACTTTATCAGTGTGTTACTCTGAGTGTTCGTTATTTTCACAATGTCTCAAAGCATTAGAATAGTCTTAGAAAACGTAGATTTACTGAAAAATGGGAAGAGAAATGTGTTATTTTTTGTGTTGTTTTTGTTGGTTATTTAACGTTTGGATTTACAGTTAAACAGCAATATGGTATTTGAAGCCTAATGTTCTTTTGTATTGTGGTCACAAAAATTCCGTGTGGGTAAGTGCCGATTTGTTTAAATCTCAGTATATAAAAATGAACTTCCTGAGGGAAAATTTAATTTTCAATTTCAGTAATTTCAAACATTATTATTATAGTATTAATTCATTTAATGTTTTGGCCAAGGGCAGGTCTTTCACTGCAAACTCAGCTTTTTCCAATCTTTCTTATTTCCTGCCTTCCTCTTTGTCTGTTCATATTTATTTATTTATTTTATTTATTTATTTGCTAATAATTGTAACATAAAACATAATATAAACAGATAAAACTTTAGCTCGCCCCTGAAAGAGTAGAACTCGTGCTCAGGGGCGGATTCCTGGATTGAAATTAAGAAGTATAGGCCTATAATACAATTTGTCTTATGTCTACTACAAAATAAGACTACATAAATTTAAATGTGCAATTTTTCAATTTTTATAAAATCCATACTTACTTACTTACTTACAAATGGCTTTTAAGGAACCCGAAGGTTCATTGCCGCCCTCACATAAGCCCGCCAGTGGTTCCTATCCTGTGCAAGATTAATCCAGTCTCTATCATCATACCCCACCTCCTCAAATCCATTTTAATATTATCCTCCCATCTACGTCTCGGCCTCCTTAAAGGTCTTTTTCCCTCCGGTCTCCCAACTAACACTCTATATGCATTTCTGGATTCGCCCATACGTGCTACATGCCCTGCCAATCTCAAACGTCTGGATTTAATGTTCCTAATTATGTCAGGTGAAGAATACAATGCGTGCAGTTCTGTGTTGTGTAACTTTCTCCATTCTCCTGTAACTTCATCCCGCTTAGCCCCAAATATTTTCCTAAGCACCTTATTCTCAAACACCCTGAACCTATGTTCCTCTCTCAGAGTGAGAGTCCAAGTTTCACAACCATAAGAAGAACCGGTAATATAACTGTTTTATAAATTCTATCTTTCAGATTTTTGGACAGCAGACTGGATGATAAGAGCTTCTCAACCGAATAACACGCATTTCCCATATTTATTCTGCGTTTAATTTCCTCCCGAGTGTCATTTATATTTTTTACTGTTGCTCCAAGATATTTTAATTTTTCCACCTCTTCGAAGGATAAATCTCCAATTTTTATATTTCCATTTCGTACAATATTCTGGTCACGAGACATAATCATATATTTTGTCTTTTCGGGATTTACTTCCAAACCGATCGCTTTACTTGCTTCAAGTAAAATTTCCGTGTTTTCCCTAATCGTTTGTGGATTTTCTCCTAACATATTCACGTCATCCGCATAGACAAGAAGCTGATGTAACCCGTTCAATTCCAAACCCCACATAACTTTTTTAATTTAATATTAGAACTATTAGAATTGACAAGATTAGGATATTTAAATATAAATTTGTTATATATTCTTAGGCCTAAATTATTATTATAATTAAATACTGTAGCAGTGTTGCATTTTGGTTCAAAGAATCTTAAAGAATTCATACCTTTTGTTTCATAACTATGAGGATACAATACAAAATTATTTCGATTTTATGTATGAATTTTATTAATACAATATAATAAATTTGTCTTATTTTAAGAACATTAGAGTCTAAAAACAATTTTTGAGATGGAAAATCAATAAGTTTATGAAGACATATTTTAATTATTTTCTTCTGTAATAAATAAAGTGGATTAAAATTAGTTTTAAATAAGCTACCCCATGAAAGCCTGACGCTGGATTGGTCGAGGAAGCCCCAAACCTTGGCCTGCTCGTTCCCCAAACTTAAATGCCCTAGACTTTTGCTTATGGGGACACACGAAGGAACCAGATCAATTCCAAAGAGTGCGTGATTCCTTAAGCCGAAGGGCAGAGGAATGCATTGTTATGAATGGACGTCACATTGAGTACCTCCTATGAACAAGTGTTCAGATCTCAGAAAGTATGCGTTGTAGGACCCATGTTTATTAGACATTATTTTCTTGTTTTGGTGCATACTAGCACCTCCTAAAATATTGGATACTTTTTTTAACATCTTGTATAATATTATTCAACCTTTAAATCTATTTGAGTCCACACCTGTGGAGTAACGGTCAGCGCGTCTGGCCGCGAAACCATGTGGCCCGGGTTCGAATCCCGGTCGGGGCAAGTTACCTGGTTGAGGTTTTTTTCTGGGGTTTTCCCTCAACTCAATACGAGCAAATGCTGGGTAACTTTCGGTGCTGGACACCTTCATTTCATTCAGACGCTAAATAACCTAGATGTTGATACAGCGTCGTAAAATAACCCAATAATAATAATCTATTTATGCTCGACCATGCCGAAATGTAGTAATTATATAATTATACACCTGATAGTAGCCCTTTAATGCACCTCATTAAAGTACACCTATTCATTATAATTCAGTTGTTCAGCCAATGAGAAATCACCTTTGTACTGATTGTACCATTATAAAACCGCAAGTATCGATTATTCTCGGATAGCCTATGCAATCGAAAGACAATTAGCGAAAAGTCACGGAGGCTGGAAATCCAATACTGTCGCAGAAGGTTATGTTCTGTTACTATAATAATTAGCGTTAATTGTAAATAATATTCAAATAAATTCAATCTGTCATCTCGTTTTTCAATTCTGAATCAATTTCCAGGTTATATCAATATTAATATTCATTTATTCTCTAGATTATATCAAGGTCAATCACATTCGTGCCTCGGAAAAAATCAATACTTTCGCGTCTGCGCACATCTCACAGTTCAGGTCAGTTCCGCTCTTCACTTACATAACCATAACATGAATACTTACGAATAATTTCAAGTTAGAAATATGGTCGAGCATAAAAAGTCGTATGAAACTTGCCTATAATCGTAATTAAGAGGCTCGCTTGCGCTCGTTTCATAAACAAACATACTGGCGTTTTAATTACTACCATTATAGGCTCGTTGCACAATGTACTATTTTACAGCATATATTTCAATTGTTAGCGCATATTTCGACAGTTTCTACTGCATGGTTGCATGCTTATTTTCAGGTTTTTATAGTGCATGAAGTTTAGTGGCCTAGTGATCAGTGTATGCAATAATGTTTATTCAAAATATGAGAGTTGTTGAACCACAAAATATAACTTTACTTGAAGCAAGCACACACTAAAACATTCGGCAACTAAGGAGGGCTGTTTAAGTTTGTCAATGTGACAGAGAGTGTGAGACACAGTAACGAGTTCTGAGGTATCTGTAAACACTGGATTCAATCCCTGTGCAATTAAGGAGGTAGGTAGTTACAATTTGTAACAAAATTGTTAAATGAATAATTCATCTGTAGGTATATTTATGACAGTCAAGGAGAAATGTCTTAATTTGTTTCCGTCTAGACGTGGCTTATTACCTACTGTCTCAAAACAACACCGAGTGAATAACAAGCTACTTTCGTGCACAGACGAGCAACAACCTTGACAGCTACGTACCTAATTCATTTCATTGATGTAACTGATAACCTTGAATGTTCTGCTATTCATTTGATGCATAAATCGTTATAAAAATGACGTACTTTGAATACTGAGAAATGTTTTCTGTAGCGTTGTGAAATAATACAGAAGGCATGCTGTAAACAGAGCCTATCAGTTTGAACTTGTCTTCGTGATTCAGGCTATAGATAATTGTGATTAGATTCGACCTTGCACTTTGGACGACGAGGTGAGTGGGGGTAGGGAGAGGGTGCAAAGATCAGCACCTCTCAGCGTGATCACGGTGATTTTTAAGCCACGCGTCACCTGGTTTAATCATCATTGATTGATTGGTACTTAAGCATCCTTTCAGGTGAGAATGAATGAATGTGCGTAAACACGAGTCTGGGATTAACTGCATCTCTGTGACCGTGCATGTCAACATGAAAAGTCGTCATCGCTCGCCAAATATAAACAACACAAACAACTGATTAAAAATATTCACTTGATATTCTGACGTTTACACCGTCTGTATTTGACCTACACTAATGAAAAAAAGAAAGGATTTTGTGAAATAGAAATTACACTGACGTCACAGAAGTGCTTACGTCATATCCGATAAACCTAACAATGTGAACGAGTCCGCATATAAAAAGGATGAACCGTAAGTAATGCCGTTCATTTCAGGAGGTTATTCTTTGAGATATTTCAAACAAAAAACTAGTACATTTTTTCTCGTTTTTGCCTATTGGTAGTAATTAAGACGCGAGTATGTTTATGAAACATTTCAAGCGAGTTTTGGAAAAGCCATTGATATACTCAGCGTCTTAATTAGCCATATATATGATAATTTCATTGACTTTTTATGCTTTTTTCTCATTGAAATTATTCATAAGTATTCATGTTATTCTTATCTGACTGGGGCCGGAACTGACCTTGTGCAATATCTCGTAAATTGTGAGATGTGCGCAGACGTCGCGAAAGTATTGATTTTTTCCGAGACACAAATGTCATTGACCTTGATATAATCTAGAGAGTAAAATAAACATTAATCTTGACATAACCTTGAAATTGATTTAGACATTGAAAAACGAGATGACAGATTGAATTTATTTGAATATTATTTACAATTAACGCTAATTATTATAGTAACAGAACATAACCTTCTGCGACAGTATTGGATTTCCAGCTTCCGTGACGTTTCGCTGGTTGTCTTTCGATTGCATATCTCAGAATAATCGATACTTGCGCTTTCATATTGCTACAAAGGTGTTTTCTGATTGGTGGAACACCCGAACTTTAATGAATAGGTGTACTTTAATGAGGTGCATTAAAGGGCTGCTACCAGGTGTATAATTACTGCATTTCGGCATGGTCGAACATAAAAAACTTTATAATACATTTTTTCTCGTTTTTGCTTCCTTTGTTTTATATGAAACATTTCATAGCGTGTTTTGGAAAAGCCATTGATATACTCAGTCAATTTAAGAGAGCCATATGCTATGGTAATAAACGATTGAAATAATTTTAGTTTTGTTCTTTAAATGTGCAGAAATTTGATCTGAACAAATGTAACATTAACAAATTCCGTTGCAGAGCGAAAAATTACATTTGTTTGCATCAAATTTCTGCACATTTCAAGGACAAAACTAAAATTCTTTCAATCATTTATCATCACAATACACTACTCTCTTAAATTGACTGAGCATACTGGGAATTCAATCAATGCCCAAAACACGCTATGAAACGTCTCATATAAAACAATTTTTATCTAGAAAAAGAAGTAAAAACCAGCAAAACTTTATTCGATTTTTTTGTATGAAATATCTCAAAGAACAACCACCTGAAATTTATGACATTACTTACGGTTCACTTTGTATACATAACTTACTTGGAAGAGTTTATTGTGATCCATAGGAGGTTTGTAACTTATTAAAAATTTGTTATTCACTTGTGCGAAAGCATTGCACATACAAATCCTAACAATACAATCAATATAAACAGAAGAACGTTGCTATGACATTTCCTTTGCATCAGTGCATATGTCCTCAATAAAAATAGCTCCAACAAACTTCAATAAAGGTTTTATGAGGTCCCGGTTCGATTCCAGGTAAGAACACATTTTTTTAAAGGGAATGTTCCTATGTTCATGTCCTTGTTACTAGTTTTTCCTTTTTACCTTCTTTTATTTTCTATCATCCTATCATAACACTTGTTCACATTTTTTTAGTTCCCCGCCCCCTCCTTTTGTGTGTCTTTCATCAATTTTTAGCCACTTCACGCCCATCTTTTTATTCCGTTTGGTTTAGTGCCAACATACTGCTAATAACAACGGGTTTTTCTTTTGAATCTCCATCGAAGCCAGGAATCAATCGATCAGTCATAAAGAATAGCTTTACGTAACGATCCCAACAGTAGGTTTTTCCTTTCTCTCCTTCCTTCCACCTGAAGACGAAGAGAACCCGCCTTTCCCTAACGTTGTGTCTTAATTTTTGGTTGTGACAACCAGCAATGGAAAAAGTCCAAACCCCTCACCTAAACATTAAATAAGACTCTGACTGGATTTATAGAGCGTTACCAAATGTCTAAGTACTTTTTGAATCGAGCACACACAGAATAAAGGACTTAAAAATATTTATTTTAATACTTTATTTCTTTTTATATTATAAAAATCTCATTTTCACAAAAAATTGACTTAAGACCTTTTTCCTCCCGGCCACAGATTTGTATCCCTCGGGCTCCAATTATGTACCTCGGGAAAATCATGCATTTCTTTCCCTTAATGTATAATTATGCTATTAACTCTTTTTGATCTTCTCTTCTCTTCTCTTCTCTTCTCTTCTCTTCTCTTCTCTTCTCTTCTCTTCTCTTCTCTTCTCTTCTCTTCTCTTCTCTTCTGCATTTGGTGATAGAAATGGTGTTTAACATGAAAGTTGAGTACTCGCTGCCTGATTACCTGACGTTCGACTTACAGTTCGGAGAAACCTCGGAAAAACCAATTAAGTCAATGAGCCCAAGTGTGAATGGAACTTCGCCGATCAATAAGCAAACACACTACCACCAGTGTTGCCAATTGGCTATCACTGAATCCCTCTAGACGGAACTTAAATATAAGCTATTTTTGATCGAAAAAAGCTCGAGGTTCATAAAATACTTTACACTCAAGTAATTCAAAACTTCATTTATAGATAGTTTATTATATATCACATGCGTTAATATTGAATAATTGAAACTTCATAGAGATTTTGTCAGGATCATCAGGGTCAATGTCTGGATACTCACTTTTTTTACTTGGTTGTTTAACGACGCTGTATAAACTATGAGGTTATTTAGCATCGGTGGGATTGAGGAGCGATATGATATTTGGCGAGATGAGGCCGAGGTTTCGCCGTAGGTTACCTGACATTTGCCTTACGCTTGGGGAAATCCTCGGAAGAAAACCCAACTAGATAACCAGTCCAAGAGGGAATTAAAACCCGCGCTCGAGTGCATGAAGGCAAGCGCCTTAGCCGACTGAGCTACATCAGTAGCTGATACTCAATGTTCAATAGCAATGAAGAAGTACTTGCAGTGGCTTCAAAATCTCTGCTATTAAATGTACAGTATGTGAAGTACTGTGAGTCGTCACTTGATCTCTTCTTGTATGCAGCCAGGGTCAATAGTTTGAGATTAATATTTATACAATATTAAATAAATTTATCTAAAATTGGATTAAACCAACGAAGTTTCTCGCCTGCCAAGCGAAGGAAATAAGCTAGATTCCCCACTAAGCGGGATGGAATATTTTTTGCCGCTAATCTAAACATCAAAAACGCTAGATTTAGCTTGAAAAAAGCTAAATTGGCAACACTGGCTACCACCTCAGCTGCACCGGTGTATTCTATTCTCTTCTTCTAAGGGCTAAGACTTTTGTTTTATTGTCGCAGTCATTTATTTATTTATTTAGGCTTCGGATGAATTCATTTTCAATGTGCTGTCCTGGGATTACAACTATAATATGAAGAATAATATGTCATTACATTTAAAGGCTGGTTCACAATAAAAATTAAAGAACGAAAGAGAACGAGAACGGAAATTTATTGTTAAAATAAATAATATTTTTGCATTCACAATTGAATGGGTCCCTAGAATAATGTTGTAAGTCCGTTTTTGTCCATAGCTGAATTTTTGGCTGAAAACAACTGTTTATCGCACATCTTGAAACATGTGCTGCTATCGTCTTGTTGATATTCAACCATTTCGAGAGCTGATGTATTTTGATTGTGTTGCTGAGCTGAAGAAACGTTGTAACGCAAATAAAATGGCGGACAATCGTACTTGTAGCGTGCCACATGGTTTCATTTTCAATGTAAATAAAAAAGAAAACGTAAAATTAATATCATGCCATGGAAGGATGGTTCACAATAAACCGGGAACGGAAACGAGAAGAAACGAAATATTGTTAAAATAAATGTATTTAAATGTGAGCATTAAAAATGCTGAGAAGCTTCCCGGGGCCTGAACTGGTGAACGTGGAATTTAATTTAAAAAATTAAAAATTTGTATTGGCCTTATAGTTTGGTTTTAAAATAGTTAAACACTATTTAATCTGTATTACTCTCAATTTTAAATTTATTTTTGTCTAATAAGAATAAAGAAAAAGGTTTTTGTCAGTGTAATATTGATAAAAAATGCATTTAAGTTGTGTAATTTGTTTTCAAGTTCTTCAAATATAAATTTGTCTATTATTATTATTATTATTATTATTATTATTATTAATTATTATTATTATTATTATTATTATTATTATTTCGAAGATGAAGGCAATGTATATATATATATAAATTAAATATATGTAATAGGCTAAAGCAGGGAGATGCACGTTTTCATCACCTTTGACTTTTTAATGTTCGCTCTAGAATATGAAAAAGTTCAGGATAACAGGTAGGGTTTGGAATTGAACATTACATCAGCTTCTTGTCTATGCATTATTTTGACGAATTGTTTATTAAATACCTTAGAAAGACGAATTTTAATTAGTTGCAATGAAATCTCCATGTTGGTTTCTGTTTAATGACGAAAAGACAAATATATGAAAACCAAACATTGTTGTTAAAAATATTTTCTGTGTTTTATCCTTCAGCAGGCCGTGAAAAACAAATGTCTTTTTTTTCCCCAGTCTATAAATGAACTTAAAACAAAACGGTAATAATGTAATGATTTATTTTTCATTTTAATATTTTAACAATATTATTTATATAACATATTGCTGTAAAACATCTGCATCTGGAATTTGTTGATTTTTTACACGGCTTCCTTAATGTTACTTGTGAAACTTGGACTCTCACTCTGAGAGAGAAACAAGTTTGTTGAGAATAGACTTTACTTAAATTTTGCAAATATTTAAAAATGGAATAATTCACATTGCAATTTAGGTGAAATTGCAGTGGTAAGTTTTCAATTTATAATTATTACTATGTTAAACGTCTCTAAAAATAATATGTTAAAAGCCTAAAGCAGTAAAATGAATGTCGTTGGGAAGAGGTAAGAAGAGGGAAATTGTTATGTGTGTTACGTTGAATACTGAATGATATTTCAACTTACCGATTTGGCTCTGTGTGAAAACAAGAAATGCACGATCTCGCACAAAAAATATAAATGGTGTGAATACTTACTGAAGTATTAATAAAAAGTAAGTAGTACTGTCATATTTTCTAATATTTAATAACGTTTTAGTATGAAATAAACATATTTCTAATTTCATTGAGAAACTTTAAAATTTTATTCCAGGCATTCAATTAACGAGATTAAACTTAGTAGCAATAAAATAAATAAATAAAATAAATAAAAATTGTGAATGCTCACATAAAATTACATTATTTTAACCATTTTCCGTTCTCGTTCTCGTTGTTTTCGTTCCCGGTTTATTGTGGACCAGCCTTAATGCTGACACCACGTCATGTTTCTATCTAGTGTAATGCAGACGGGTAAGACTAAAGCTGTAGCGCTGTGGCGTTGTTTTACTCTCATTACATATCAGGACTGCACTTGATTATAATTAAATTTCATTCGTTCGCTGTGATGTGATGTGATGTTCTCTATCGCGTGGAATCAGATCCGTTTACACAAATCATATGCAAGCAGGTTCATAAGTCATTAATTAACCCGTAATCTTTCACTGACCTAGAACTGATAGCGCATTTAATAAGCGGGATAAAAGCATTATTTTACGACATCCTCTTTGTACAGCGGGTAATCCAGGCACCGCTGAGCACGGATTATGAAATGAGATGGCTTCATTACAATAGAGAGCATATAACAAGGTAATACATAGTAGCAGTTCGTGTATAAGGAATCCTGAAGTGCTTGGAGTGTTACGGTGTTGGCCTATAGCTCCATTTCCTTTCTTGTTGTTGTTGTGTGTATGCATTTCTTTCGTGTTACATCAAGACAGCTTACTGCAGTAAAATTTTGGAAATATTCGACATTTTTTCCTCCATTACTGTATCTTGTACAATAATGAAAATTAGTATGTGTAAAACACAGTCCTTCTGCTATATGAAAATAGTACATTATGCAACGAGCCTATAATGTTATGTTTGTTTATGAAACGAGCGCAAGCGAGTTTCATAATTTTCATACGAGCGTCTTAATTACCATTATAGGCAAGTTTCATACGACTTTTTATGCTCGACCATATTTCTAACTTGAAATTATTCATAAGTATTCATGTTATTCTTATCTGACTAGGGAGCGGAACTGACCTGAAATTGTGAGATGTGCGCAGACGCGAAAGTATTCATTTTTTCCGAGGCACGAATGTGATTGACCTTGATATAATCTAGAGAATAACATGAAGATTAGTCTTGATATAACCTGGAAATTGATTTAGAATTAACAACGAGATGACAAATTGAATTTATTTGAATATTATTTACAATTAACGCTAATTATTATAGTAACAGAACATAACCTTCTGCGACAGTATTGGATTTCCAGCCTCCTTGACTTTTCGCTAATTGTCTTTGGATTGCATATCCGAGAATAACCGATACTTGCGGTTTCATAATGGTACAATGGTGATTTCTCATTGGCTGAACAACTGAATTATAATGAATAGGTGTACTTTAATGAGGTGCATTAAAGGGCTACTACCAGGTGTATAATTACTACATTTCGGAATGGTCGAGCATAAAAACATTTACGATTCAAAAAAATTATTTAATTTTTTTTTTTTTTTTTTTTCCCCTGTGCAGTGATGAAGCGTTTCCCACATAACTCAAAAACTATCCAACATTCTGTGATGAAACTTTTTGTGTGTATTTATGCATTTCATATCTACAATATAATACAAGATCACTTCTCTACCTTTGAGAGATTGTCTGATAAAAAAATTAATTCATTTAAAAAATGGTCAATATCAGTATTTTCTTCTAATATAAAATAAAAAGAAATATTATTTATTAAGAAATGTAGTTGAAAGAGCTTGATACTGTACTCCAACCACGAGAAAGTCTCCAGGGAATCAGACGGAGCGGGGTGATGCTGTGAATGAATGTTGATGTCATAAGATGTCATAAGGTCACACACGTGGGTACTCATATCTCTATTGGCTATCTCTCAAAGCCCAAA
This sequence comes from Periplaneta americana, assembly GCA_025594305.2. Taxonomy (NCBI): domain Eukaryota; kingdom Metazoa; phylum Arthropoda; class Insecta; order Blattodea; family Blattidae; genus Periplaneta; species Periplaneta americana. The sequence continues at coordinate 23,514,013 of JAJSOF020000025.1, read as the reverse complement.
CGATAACACTGATATACACATTTTTATACTACCCTAGTTACAAAATTAGATCACGGTTAATTTCCTGGTCTTTTAATACCTCCATACAGGAAATAACATATGCAGGAGAGCGCATGATTTTTAAACTGACGTTATAACTCTAATATTATCTATCTACTTCGCTCCAATAGATGACGCAATAGTAAGCACATTCCTTTCACGGTTGATCTCCTGGTTGGAGAACAGTATTGTAAACATGAATTTCAGCAATGAAATAAAAAGAGAGAACATTTAAATTTAACAAGTTGATGAGTTATGAGGAAAATGGAAAACGCTTCATCACTGTACAGTAAACTGCCACCATTTCGAATTTTGAAAAAAAATATATATAAATAATTTTATGCTCGACCATGCCAAAATGTAGTAATTATATACCTGGTAGCAGTCCTTTAATGCATATCATTAAAGTACACCTATTCATTAAAGTTCAGGTTTTCGATTATTCTGGGATATGCTATCGAAAGACAACTATCAAAACGTCACGCAGGCTGGAAATCCAATACTGCCGCAGAAGGTTATGTTCTGTTAATATAATAATTAGCGTTAATTGTAAATAATATTCAAATAAATTCAATTTGTCATCTCGTTTTTCAATATCGAATTCGATTTCAAGGTTATATCAAGTTTAACGTTTAACTTACTCTCGAATTTATATCAAGGTCGTCGACATTCGTTGCCCGGAAAAAATCAATACTTTCGCGTCTGCGTACATCTCACAATTTACGAGATTACACAAGGTCAGTTCGCTCCCCAGTCACATAAGAATAAAATGAATACTTATGAATAATTTCATGTTAGAAATATGGTCGAGCATAAAAAGTCGTATGAAACTTGCCTATAATAGTAATTAAGACGCTCGTATGAAAATTATGAAACTCGCTTGCGCTCGTTTCATAAACATCCTCGCGTCTTAATTACTATCATTATAGGCTCGTTGCATAATGTACTATTTTTTAATCGTAAAAATATTTTTTTTTTCATATAGCAAAAGGACAGTGTTTTACTTACACCAATTTTTCATTATTGCACAAGATACAGTAATGGAAGAAAAAAATGTTGAATATTTCCAAAAATTTTACTGCTGTAAGCTGTACCTAACCCCTTAAGAAAATCAGGAATACAAATAAAAAAAAAATGAAAAGAGAAGAAGCTGTGTCTGGAAAGGAGTGAAAACTCTTATTCCACATATTTGACTGGAATCTGCTAACGAGACGACATATTATGTTGAAGGCTTCAGAAGCAATAAAAATTCCCTGTTTGTTGTTTTCCGAGTCGCATTTACTTTCTATACTTAATACTTGCATGATGTAACACTATCACGATATATAAAGCGTTACTAAAACCCGTGAATTATTAAAACAGGTTTTGATCAACTGATTTAATGCTAGATAGGGGTTGACAGTTTACATATATTATCTGATGGCAAAGGTCAACACGTCATTTGGTGGACATCGATCCGATAATAAACATTTTTACCCTGCTGTCTGTTCGGTATAAACAATTTACAAAATAAAAGCCCGTGTGGTGTTAGCATGGGGTGGCGTGCAATTACCGTCAACATGTTTCCGTTGCCATGGGGATCCGGGCTGACCGTGACCTAGTTCTGCACTTGATGTGACCTTCGTGCGTCGCTTGAAAATATCCCCCACCTGCTCCACCTGTGAATTCGCACCAGTTCCTGTCTTCTACCTGGTAACGATTTGTTGTCCAGGAGCTTTGGTATTCATGCGAATTGTACGCAGCAAACAGAGTTTTCCATGGAAGCAGCCATCTGCAGATAATTGTCAGATCTGTACATATGTCTACATCGTTAGTTTTTCCGAGACTTTGTCAGGGTACAAGGTTGCTCATTAAAAGGGGGTTGAAGACTGATTTCAGATCGATCCTGTGAGATATATGCCAATACAAACCGACTCAGAATGAATTTCTCCGAAGAAATCTTTAAATTAATTTCCATTATGCGCTCACCAAAAGTTTATGACAGTGGCACAATGTCCACCAGAATTTTTCTCCTTTCTATATAAATATTTAAAGAAAATAATCTGGCCTCAATGAGGGTTACCATAAAGATCCAGAATAAAAGGACTACATAATAATTTAGAAAGACAGGAATTGTTTAGTATAAAATTCAGAGAAATGCAAACTCAACAAAATCATCAATGGCCAAAATATAAATGGTAATGTAATATTTGGATTGAATCCTGAAGAATATTCAACAAAATTTTTTTGAATTTCAAAAAATCGGAGTCCGATTGCTTTTAAAATATCACATATGAATTTTGGGAGTGTGCCACGTGCACCAAACAAAAGACCAGAAACACTCCAGTGACTAGTGGGAATGTTATATTTCTCACTTAGATAAGGGATGCAGGACTCATAAATGGATTTCTTCTCCTCATCAACGTATTGTGCCTGCAGGGCATCCCTCTCAAACCGGATTGTAGGATCAAGAACTATTCCCTTAGATTGAGTCCTGTGGATGGCTACAATATCTGCTCTTCTGTTCAAATCTAAGGATGAAACGCAGTGGATCTCCTCGTGTACTTCCCATCCGCGACGCTTGAGGACATCAGCAATACCGGTCCTGGCCTTATGGTGTCGATTGTTGCGCAGCAGCTCTGTTTTTCGACAGAACCCCAACACGTGACCAAGAGTTTTCCGTCTCGTTGCAGCCGGGATGGCGACAACGGGTTGTGTTGAAACTTCTGCCGGGCACAGATCTAACCGCAGATAGACTGCTGGACATTTTAATTGCATTAATGTATTCTGAAATTGATAAATTTGCTTTTGATGACATCCAGGAATTTGCCTTGGGGCACTCAGAGTACAGGATAACACCATATGGTAATGCAGAATTCTTGCATATCTTATGTTATGTACTCGTTATGGCCATGTTCCTGATATCATAGTAAATTAAGCTAAATTGCAACAGCATCCAGTGAAAGGGCATCCTGGTAAGTTGCCTGTTTTGCGGTTTTCATGTGACCTCTTCTTATTTTTCTCTGGTAAGTCTCCTTTGTTTTATGCATGTTTTTCAAAGACTTGTTTCATGAAAACCATAGTACTCCATTCAGTTTTAATGTTCTGTTGATTGGCGTTGTCGTTGATTGCGTATCTTTTAAATAATCAAACGATTTTCGTTCCTGTCGATACGACAAATCCGGCCATTTCCTTTTATTTTTTCACTGACAAATTTACATGCTTTATAGCTGGGATTACGCAAAAATTTTGTATTTTAAGTCTTACTGTTTTGACATTTTGAATTATAAAAATATTAAGTGCCATTTTTATTCATTTTACAATTATCACAACTGCGCTATCAAACTGAAAACAATCTTTGTAGACATAGAACAGTGGCCATATCATGTGCACATGTTCCTGATATGGCCACTAGAGACTTTTGGAATTTGGGACTTTTTGGACAATTAAAGCTATTTTATGGGGAAAGGAAATTGTTTTAAGAAAGTCCATTAGAGTGAGAACGAGTAAGAAAGAAGTGGTTTACATTTTTTTCAAAATGGCGGCTAGAAAAATTCTCAAACCTTAGCATGGCCATATCAGGGACACCTACCTTACTTCGGTATATCATAGTAATATGATAAAGCATAAGTAATCACTTCGTGATTCAAAACGGCGCTTTGTTCCGTCGGACCCCGGCCACCTAGTCACTCGTAATGAGTGCACCTCTGTACATAGTGTTGGACATTGTGCCACTGTCACACATTCTGTGACACAGTACATGAGGCTAGGCCGCCAAATGGGAACAGAGAGGTAGAACTTAAACTGAGAGGATTTCAATCTGACATCGGAACTAGAATCCGGTGTGACTTAGTGGATAAAGCGTCAGCACGTAGAGCTGAAAACCCGGGTTCGAGTCCCGGTGCCGGAGAGAATTTTTCTCCGTTTTACCCATTCTTCACCATATACACCATTCATGTCAACTGATGCCCATATGGGCAAGCGCGCGCTTTAGAGCTCAGGAGAGCCTGAGCGCTTTACAGCGGAAAGGAAAGAGATAGACTAAAGAGACAGTATATGCTGCTTGTTAGAGCTAAATACAGGGATGGCCAGCACTGATTCAATGGATGAGGGGAAGAGAACTTATTAAAACTGTATCCATGTTAATTTTTAGATTTGTCTGAAAAGTATAAGTGCATTATAAGGATTCAAGTTTCAGTTTTAATGCTCATTTTTCACAAGTTTCCTTTTTATTCAAAAGCAGTATTTTCTCAACTTTTTACAGAAAGGTGAAATTTTCAGATGTGTTTATTTAATAACCTTACAGGTACTGAAACAATGTTTTCGTAAATCTAATATATCATAAATATGTATTACTGAAGTTACGTATTGGAAATTTTGAAAATTTTCGCATGGAAAATGTTTGTAAGAAAATGAATTAACAAAGCAACTACTGTTACATCATAAATAAAAGATATGTGCCCATGTGTTGTAAAAACGTGAGCTCTATAGTTTCAGCAGAGTTTGGGAAAATAATTTAATATTCTGATAATAGGAAGTTGCTCGCTAATATCATCTTAAAAGCATAATGCGATAAGAGTTTTGTTGTGTAATATTAGTTACAGTTGAAACATATACCTAGGTAACTTTGCTGTGTACTGTAATATTGTTTTGATTAGTTTATTGATTACTTTTATAAGGCTAAAGATATCATCAACATCAATTCCAACTTACCATGCCATACTTAATCTCTTTCTTTGGGATATTACTTTTTTATGAATGATGTTTCATTCACTTAATATAGTATAGTTTTACTACTATAAAATTTATGTGAATATTCCTTCTTAACTCTTTAATATGTTATTAACTGCCATATTAAGAAACAGGTCTTAGTACTTTGTTTTCAGACAATATAGATAATATCAAACAACAAATAGCCATATAAAATAACGACATAAAATTTCACGTTCTGTTTCAAGTTTGTACACTACTGTTTTCTTAATCCAACAGGCTCCTTACTCATACACATAATCCTTCCTCCTTCCATATCTAGCGCTTGATGCCCGCGCACGACGTCAAGGTCAGAAAAATGCGCTTGCTTTGACATCACTGATGTACACTGTAAAATCATCTAAAACTGCAGCGAGAGAAGAGTCCACATCAAGACACTCATTCCTTGCTTACTGCTCGGGAAGGAAGGACAGAATAAAATATATTTAAAATGTAACACGAGACGGTGGAAGTCAATTTTACAGTTGGGAGAACTGCGCATCAACTTGCTCCAGGTCTGGAAATTCGATAACCGCCGGCCGCTTCTCTGGAAGGTTCCTTCCACTCGTCTCCCCCCTGCATATTGATAAATCCAGACAAGCCTACTTCCTACGCAGGACCCCACAGGATGTCTTGGAGCGTCTCTCGATTACAGGCCTGCTATCTCTCGAGGTGGCTGCCGTCTGCCTTATCACGCACAGCGCTGGAACGAGAGGAACAGATGCTTCAGCTGCGTTCCTATCCACTGTCTGCCTTGGGTCTGCAACAACGTTTTATCGAGTTTCGTCAGTTGCCTATAAATGCATGGATTGTCTATAATAGTGGCTGGTTGCCAAGAATGAGCCACTGCCGTTTAAGTAAAACCATTATGTAAGATTGTGAATTTACGATAAATTGTAAAATACAAAATTTTCTCATTAGCCTACTTTGGTTAGTGAAGTGGTCTGAACATACTGTACTGTACATCAGTTGTGACTAGTGATGGAAATTTTTCCCTTATTAAGATGTTTATTATATTTTATTGGTTTTGCTAAGTTTTATAATGTACTGATTAAAAAAAGTATCAATTTTCCTAAAATATTTCCTCTTATTGAGTAATTTTAGCTTATTCTTTTTGCTGTTTTGTAATAATTGTACAGTCGTAGTCACAAATTTTTCTGAAACATTTTCCTCATATTAGGCAATTTTTTTATATATTGATCTTCTTAACTTTTATAATTTATTTTATTCATATAATTATACATTTTCTTGAAAAATTTACCTTCTTACGCAATTGTTTTAGTTTTTTTTAATTTTCTTAAGTTTTATAATTTATTTTACTAATATAATTATACATTTTCCTGAAAAATGTATACCTAACTGGCTATTTTTTTAAGTTTATTGCTTTTCTAAGTTTTATAATTTATTTTATTCACATAATTATAAATTTTCCTGAAAAAATCTTCCCTTATTGGACAATTCTTTTAATTTACCGATTTTCCTAAGTTTTACAATTAATTTTATTTACATAATTTATAAATTCTTCTGAAAAATGTTCTCCTTATTAGGGAGTTATTTTTAGTATTTTTAAAATTTTTATTAAGTTTTATATTTATTTTATTCATATAATTATAATTTTTTTTTAATGTCTCCCTTATTAGGACTTCTTTTTTAGTTTATTGATTTTCCTAAGTTCTATAACTTATTTTATTCATGTAATTATAAATTTACCTGAAGCATTTTTCCTTTACTAGCCAATTTTTGGAATTTATTGATTTTAATAAGTTTTATAGTTAATTTATTCATATAATTACAAATCTTTCTGAAAAACATTCCCCTGATTACGTAATTTTTTTTTTAGTTTATTGATTTTTCTAAGTTTTATAATTTATTGTAATCATATAATTATAAATTTTCCTGAAAAATGTTCCCTTTATTAGGTAATTTTTTAGTTCATTGATTCTCCTAAGTTTTATATCTTATTTCATTCATATAATTACAAATTTTCATGAAAAATATTCCCTTATTAGGCATTTTTTTAGTTTATTGATTTTCCTATGTTTTATATTTCATTTTATTCATATAATTATACATTTTCATGAAAAATGTTTCCCCTTAGTTTATTGATTTTCTTAAGATTCATAATCTATTTTATTAAATTTTTGCACGTTTAAAGTGAAAAACTAAAATCCTTTCAATCGTTTATCATAATACAGTGCTCTCTAAAATTGACTGAGCATATTGGGAATCAAATCAGCGGTTTTCCCAAAATACGCTATGACATGTTTCATATAAAACTTTTTTTTCTCGAAACGTAAGCAAAAACGAGCAAAATTCTATTAAACATTTGTATTTGAAATATCATAAAAAATAACCCCCTGAAATTTATGACATTACTTACGGTTCACCCTATACACACTAACCTCGCGTACTATAAATACGACAACCTCGCATACTATGAATACTACAATATCGCATACTTTAAATACAGGGACATCATTTTATTTTTACTTCAATTTTTATTGTATCTGAGTTTTGAATGTACTTCACTCCCACCCCTTCTACTAATGAAGTTCAACCGTCCTGCACACAGATCCAAGACCGCATATACAGTCATAGTAGCAACACGGTCATAATAAACAGTACGTTCCAAAAATATGTTCTCGTTTTCCAGTGACGAAAGAGCTTTCAATATTGAATCATTTTCGCACAGGTACTATCGTCCATTTGCTTACGTCGTATCCCGATTTCGCCCACCTGCTTTTATTCGCCAGCTAGTAGCTGGGCTGTCATCTTAGCTCTTTTGTGAGAATATTATTTTCTGTTAGGAATTGCACGTCTACGTAATATTATACAACTGTTTAAAACAACTTAAATAAAAGGGCCTTGTTAAGTAATTAACTGTCACGTGATTTCCTCCCTTTCTACGACCCTACGACATAACCACTTGGTCGGACAATAGATACTATGTCTGAGTAATTTTATTTTTCGGATCGGGCAGAAGTGAAGATTGAATTTACAGTACGTGAGGTACTCTTTTATAGAGTAGGTACAGAATTATTTCAACATGAGTTACTAGTTACGAAGGACGAAACTGGTAATTGGGATTAGGTACAATAGTCTATAGTGCGATAATATGCACATTAGAACTGAAGCCTGTATCGAAATGAACGGCCACCATTTTCAAAAATGTGTTTAAATATCCATATTATGATTATTTTTCAATTTAACTTCATCCTCTATATTGTACGCTAATGTGCTGTAGACAGTATAATATACACTTCATAATGAATACGTCCGAATGAATAGCTCAGTTCGTGAGTAAAAACACTCATTGTTAATAATGTACTGTGTTTTCATTAAACAAAAACTTAATGAAAATGATCAAACTCAAAATCGCGATATTTCCTAGTTTACATAAATGGATGAACTACTTTTCTTCCCTCTTATACCTAGTAAAGTGATTGTATTTTACGCCAGTATCATCGAAACCCAGTCGTGGAAGGGGGTAGAAAAAGGCATTGATCCAGAGGTATAGCCAAGTTAATATTAAAAATGTTAGTAAAATAAAATTATGTCCCTGTACAACCTCCCATTACTATAAGTGCAAGAATATTCCATACTACAAATGCGACAACCTCGCATATTATAAAGAGTGATGTATCTGAATTTGAGATTGAAATTTGAATTTAGTTTCTGTAACTGTAGGTACATTTCCAACTTACAACATGGATGTAATCACCGTATCACCTGCATATAATATAATTAGCTTAGATGTTTAGATTGATAGATTAGATTAGATTAGATTAATTAACTATTACTTCAGGAAGTCCCGAGTTAGCCTACTTAATGTATTTTAAAGTTCTTTCATAAAAACCCCATGTTTCATGATGTGGATAGGATGTTCCTGTAGACAGGGTTTCACGAAGAGCTACAACATATGCATTTGTGTCGTGCGGCAGTTGAACTAAGCTACTGTACTAACCCTACCACGTAAACTATTAATTAAAGCGTCGCTTTACCCTGAAGTTATGATGCTGTCGACTGCGTCCTGTTCATATGTTAATTCCGTCCTCTATACAATGACAGAGGTGCATATGAGGTGCAAATGCGCTCGATGGCCTCGACATGTTTTTAATTTCCTTCCCAGTCTGCCCTATATTTCAGCAACGCTGTGGAAACTGGCGTAAGACTAGGGCAGGGGTGCTCAACCTTATTAGGCCTGGGATCACCTTCATGAAGTTAGTTGGGTTAAAGATCGATTGACTTTACAGCCAACATAATGAATCCATCTGTCACATAAAACTACAACTACAAACTCTGCTAAATTTAAGCACACTGATAATAGAAAGGGAGGCAAAGGCTAATTGGGATTTCCCAGTCTCTGATCGGGTCAAAAACCCTGATAGAACTGATATTTAACCCTTGCGGTGAATTTCGTGAAGTCCAGAGGGCATAATTAGTGAAATTCACTCTCCTCACCTCTACGTTGGGGCCCCTTGGGTTCTTTTTAAGATGCGAAAGGGAGAGTGGTGTGCGGAAAGCAACGGGAAGGTACCGCATTTATCTTTCCCAAGAAAAACTGCAAACATTGCATGATTAAATGATATTAAAATATATGCTACAGGTGCTGAGTGACATCTATGAGCAGTATGGGATGAAGATAAATGCAAATAAGACGAAGACCATGGTCGTGGGAAGAAAAATACAGAAGATAAAGTTGCGAATTCTAAATTAGGCAGTAGAGCAAGTAGACAGTTTCAAATACTTAGTGTGTACTACTGGGTATTCATTTCAAAGTGTGTCATGACGTCACTGTTGTGATTCAGCGATTTGAAACGAGTTTCATCTTTTATGTCAGAGAAGTTACCTATTAAGCAAGGCGTCAATCTGAACTTGAGAACGTGTACGGTATAACTTGAACGTCGTAGCAACAGATGGCGGTCTGTAAAGTCTGTGTGCTACCATAACCTCTTTCGAACTGTGTTTTGCGCGGGCAAGTCGTACGCAGGGTATTTGTTATCATCGGTTGCGTACGGCAACATTCCACAGTACAAATCAAATGCTCCGTGTCCATGTGGACCGTCGGAGTTAATGTCAACAAATACTTAAGTAATCGTCTTAACCCTCTCCCCATATCCCGACAGTAAGAAAAACTCACCTCAGTACGTGTTTCCAAACAGTTCACATTCCTGCCACTACAGGCGTTACCGTACGTATCGGTAAGTACTCTTCGGAATGAACGCCGTACTTGTTAGGCAACTTCTCTGGCACATACGTAATACACCTCTGCGGAAGTGTAGGAAGATTGCATTTCTAGGCTCATCGACTAGCCACATGACGGCATAGAGCGAGCCATGACACACTTTGAACTGAACACGTAGTATAAGCAGTAACATGAGCTGCTGCCAGGAAGTCAAAAGGAGAATAGCAATGGCCAAGGATGCTTTTAATTGAAAAAGGATGATTCTCTGTTGTTGTTAATGTTATGTTTTATTTAATGACGCTCGTAACTGCAGAGGTTATTTCAGCGTCGCCGGATGTGCCGGAATTTTGTCCCTCAGGAGTTCGATTACATGTCAGTAAATCTACTGACATGAGCGTGTCGCATTTAAGCACACTTAAATGCCATCGACCTGGCCCGGGATCGAACCCGCAACCTTGGGCATAGAAGGCCAGCGCTATACCAACTCGCCAACCAGGTCGACTTTTCTGTTGATCTCTGGAAAAAAAACTAAGGAAGAGACTAGTGAAATGCTTTGTATGGAGTGTGGCATTGTATGGAGCAGAAACATGGACATTACGACGAAGTGAGAGAAGCGAATAGAAGCATTTGAAATGTGGATATGGAGAAGAATGGAACGTGTGAAGTGGACAGACAGAATACGAAGTGAAGCTGTGTTGGAAAGAGTGGATGAAGAAAAAATGATGCTGGAACTGATCAGAAAAAGGAAAAGGAATTGGTTGTGTCACTGGCTGAGAAGAAACTGCCTTCTGAAGGTTGCACTGGAAGGAATGGTGAACGGGAGAAGAGTTCGGGGTAGAAGAAGATATCTGATCATAGATGACATTAAGATATATGGATCATATGAGGAAATGAAGAGCAAAGCAGAAAATAGAAAAGATTGGAGAAAGCTGGATTTGCAGTCAAAGACCTGTCCTTGGGCCTACCTATATCATTTCCGCATACTTTTAAATGTATGAAAGAGAACATGCGTTTCGCATACAAATCTGGGCTGTATTAATACTCCAAAGATTTATCACGACGTGCAAGTTCAACAGCATTTTGAGGGAAATGTTTCATCACATTAACTTCCTGCATCTATGCTATCCAAAGATCTAGTTTTTGCTTAAAGCCTTGTATAAATGACATACGAAATATGATAGAGTGGTTTTTCCCTTGAAGTTCTTTGTTGAAGCCATTTAATTTAGGTGTTACATCAATTAAAAATGCAAGATCCAGAAACCATCTTATGTCATACAGTTCTGGGCAGTCTTCCTGTTTTCAAACTGTCTTTATCTCTTGTAGAAATTCCATGAATTTGCTTAGAGCCCTACCTCCACTCAGCTATCAGACTTCAGTGTGCAACAGTAGCTCCCCATATTGGCTATCCAACTGTTCTAATAACACTTTGAACTTCCTTCTTTGCAGTGATTTGGAGCGAATTGAATTCACAGTTTTAGTGACGGAACTCATAACATCTGCCATTTTCATAATCTGTCCACAAAGAACTTGACACAATACTAACAATACCATCCCATCGCATCTCCTCATACTCAACCTCTTTCACAATAGCCCTGCCAAGACTCTGGAATTCGCTACCTGCTAGCATCAGGGACTGTCGAAATAAAATTGAATTCAAACGCAAACTTACTAGGCAATTGGTCAGTAATTGAGACTCGTTTAGAAATGGTTTCTTGTAAATAGTTTCCTTAATCTATCACAAAATATTTCAATATCCGGTAATTTCATCACTATACAATTTTGTTATTCTAGGTTTAATTTGTAATTTAGTAAATATAAAATATTCTTTGTTTTTCTATGATAAATTATCTAGCTTTCATTAGTCAGGTAATCTTTTCGTACTTTGATTTTTATTGTAATTGTAATTGTAAATTTAATACTAATTGTAATTTTATTGTAATTGTAATTGTAAATTTAGTACCAATTGTAATTTTATTGTAATTGTAAATTTAATACTAATTGTAATTTTATTGTAATTGTAAATTTAATACTAATTGTAATTTTATTGTAATTGTAATTGTAAATTTAATACTAATTGTAATTGTATTGTAATTGTAAATTTAATATTAATTGTAATTTTATTCTTCATATTATAGTTGGAATCTCCTGGTAGAGGGGCAGAGAAGGCCTGACGGCCTTATCTCTACCAGGTTAAATAAATACTAATACTAAACTTGCTACTGCATGATACAGTTAAGTATGGAAGAGAACTTCGACAACTGAAGATCGACCCGACCAGTCGATCGCGATCGATAGGTTGAGCACCCCTGGGGAACACTGGCGATAGTTCACATTCTTACGGCTCCGTTCAGAGCGAAGCTGTAATTCCAGAAGTCTCTCTCCTGCGGCGAAACAGGGTCAACTGCTTTGCAAGAAGTGGCTGTAAATGAGTTCTGACAAGTGTTTCAGTTTTAATCGCTTGTCCACAGAATTAAAGTGCTGCATTGAGTGCTTTATTGTTTCGAAATCAATTATCCCACAAGACAAATAATAGAATGACCTACAAAGCTTACACTCGCCTTGAATTATAGAACCTCAGCATCGTAATGTTGACATTCAAGGTTTATTGTTTTACTTCCCGAGATTCCATGTTAATTATTATTATTTGAAAATTCAGTTAACTTACACATTCTTTTGGAGAATTGCGCTAACTCAATTCCTCTTCTTCTCTTGAAGATTTGTTCGTAACTCTTCTCGTTCTAGAGATTCGATATTAATAATTCTTATTCTGGACATTCCTGTCAATTATTATTCTCCTTGTGAAGATTTTGTGTTCATGTTTCATCTCCTGTTGGTTTTCTTCTAATTCTTACTTCCTGTTGGCTTGCTGTTAGTTCTTCCTCTTCTGTTGGCTTTCTTCTAATTCTTGCTTCCTGTTGGCTTGCTGCTAGTTCTTCCTCTTCTGTTGGTTTTCTTCTAATTCCTGCTCTCCTGTTGGCTTGCTGCTAGTTCTTCCTCTTCTGTTGGTTTTCTTCTAATTCCTGCTCTCCTGTTGACTTACTGCTACTTTTTCTCCTTCTGTTGATTTTCTTCTAATTCTTTCTCTCATTTGGCTTGCTGTTAGTTCTTCCTCTCCTGTTGAGTTTCTTCTAATTATTGCTCTCCTGTTGGCTTGCTGTTAGTTCTTCCTCTCCTGTTGGTTTTCTTCTAATTCTTGCTTCCTGTTGGCTTGGTGCTAGTTCTTCCTCTTCTGTTGGTTTTCTTCTAATTCTTGCTCTCCTGTTGACTTGCTGCTACTTCCTCTACTTTTTCTTGCTCCTTACTGTTGATTTTCTTCTAATTCTTTCTCTCATGTTGGCTTGCTGTTAGTTCTTCCTCTCCTGTTGAGTTTCTTCTAATTATTGCTCTCCTGTTGGCTTGCTGTTAGTTCTTCCTCTTCTGTTGGTTTTCTTCTAGTTCTTGCTCTCCTGTTGACTTGCTGCTAGTTCTTCCTCTTCTGTTGGTTTTCTTCTAATTCTTGCTCTCCTGTTGACTTACTGCTACTTTTTCTCCTTCTGTTGATTTTCTTCTAATTATTTCTCTCATGTTGGCTTGCTGTTAGTTCTTCCTCTCATGTTGAGTTTCTTCTAATTATTGCTCTCCTGTTGGCTTGCTGTTAGTTCTCCCTCTTCTGTTGGTGTTCTTCTAATTCTTGCTCTCCTGTTGACTTGCTGCTAGTTCTTCCTCTTCTGTTGATTTTCTTCTGATTCTTGCTCTCCTGTTGACTTACTGCTACTTCTTCTCCTTCTAATTCTTTCTCTCATGTTGGCTTGCTGTTAGTTCTTCCTCTCCTGTTGATTTTCTTCTAATTCTTTCTCTCCTGTTGGCTTGCTGCTAGTTCTTCCTCTTCTGTTGATTTTCTTCTGGCTCTCCTGTTGACTTACTGCTACTTCTTCTCCTTCTTTCTTTCTCTTCTTCTTTAGTTCTTCTTCTTGATTTTCTTCTAATTTTTCTCTCCTGTTTTCTTCTTCTTCTTCTTCTGTTGATTTTCTTCTAATTCTTTCTCTTCTGTTTTGCTGCCAATTCTGTCTCTCATGTTGATTAGCTTCTAATTCTTCCTCTACCGTTAACTTCAATATAATTTTTCACAACATGTTGATTTTCTTCCAATCCTTCCTCTCCCGTTGATTTGCTTATAAATCTTCTTCTGTTGACTTCATTCCAATTTTTCCTCTCCCGTTGATTTGCTTCTATATATTCTTTTGTTGACTTCATTCCAATTGTTCCTCTCCCGTTGATTTGCTTCTAAATCTTCTTCTGTTGACTTCATTCCAATTTTTCCTTTCCTGTTGATTTCCTTCTAATTCTTTCTCTCGTATTGTTTAGATTCTAATTCTTGCTCTACCGTTAACTTGAATATAATGTTTCATAACCTGTTGATTTCCTTCTAATTCTTCCTCTCCCGTTGATTTGCTTCTAAATCTTCTTCTGTTGACTTCCAAATTTTTCCTCTCCTGTTCATTTCCTTCCGATTCTTCCTCTCCTATTGATTAGCTTCTAATCCTTCCCCTTCTGTTGACTTCATTTTAATTTTGCCTCTCTTGTTGATTTTATTAATCCTTCCTCTACAGTTAGTTTGCTGCTAATTCTTCCTCTCCTGTTGATTTGCCGTTATTTCTTCCTCTTCTGCTCATTTCCTTTTAATTCTTCCTTTCCCGTTGGTTGGCTCTTAATTCTTCCTTTCCTGTTGATTTACCGCTATTTCTTCCTCTTCTCCTGATTTTCTTTTAATTCTTCCTTTCCCATTGGTTTGCTCCTAATTCTTCCTCTCCTATTGATTTGCTACTATTTCTTCCTCTTCTGTTGATTTTCTTTTAATTCTTCCTCTTCCGTTCCTTTGCTGCTAGTTATTCCTCTCCTGTTGACTTCATTCTAATTGTTCCTCACCTGTTGATTTTTTCTTCCTCTTCTATTGATTTTCTTCTAATTCTTCCTCGCCTGTTGACTTGCTACTAAATGTTCCTGTCCCGTTGGTTTGCTACTAATCCTTCCTCTCGTGTTGATTAGCTTGCAGTTCTTCCTCATCTATTAACTTCTTTCTATTTTTTTCACTCCTGTTGAATTCCTTCTAATTCTTCCTCTCTTGATTTTCTTTTCATTCTTCCTCTACCGTTGGCTTGCTTCTAATTCTTCGTCTCCTGTTGATTTCCCTTCTCACTCTTCCTCTACCTTTGATTTGCTGCTAATTATTCGTCTCCTGTTGAATTCCTTCTAATTCTTCTTCTCCTGTTGATTTTCTTTTCATCCTTCCTCTATCGTTGGTTTGCTACTAATTCTTCCACTCCTGTTGATTTCCTCCTAATTCTTCCTCCTCTGTTAATTTGCTACAAATTCTTTCTGTCACTCTGGTAAATTGAAATTCTGGAAATTTGTTAATTTTTCTCCCCCACCCGAAAATTATTTGCCAATTGTCTATCTCGTTCTGAAATTCTCTGCTAATGCTGCTACTCCTGGAGAATCGATGTTAATAATATTCTCTTGTTATTCGGTATTTAATGTTCTTGCTTTCCTTCTGTATTTCAATTAATAGGCCTATGTAATACAAATGAGAAATCTATTTCAGAAAAACACTTTCTGAACAAATTTTATTCAATATATAAATTAATTATTCAAATGAAAGAAGGTTATTTATGTTACAATAATTATTTCTATAAAATACACATCATCTATAGATAATACAGCATTACATAGGTCCGGAAACGCTTTATTTCCGTGTCAGAGCTTATTTTATACAACTAGTCCTCCCTCAGTTTACAAACAAGAGCTTGTAAATAAGAGTTTGTTTACAAACAGCTTGTGATCTGACTGTAGTAGTGTTTAGATCTGATTAGTGGTAGTGGGGTCGTGACGTAATTCTTAGATTCACCACCAGTGCTGATTTGCATCTGTACGTACAAAGGTCGAGAGACTCACTTCATTGCTCGACTGCATAGCATTAAACACGTAGTATCAAGTTGTTTGTGTTCATCATTGCCCTTTGTTTCCAATACCGTACAATGGAAGGGTATCAAATGCGGAGTTGACAGATGCTCTTTGATGTATGGGTTCACAGACGAAACATGTGCTTATGCACGATAGAGCTCCTGCTCATTTCTGTGTCAATGTGCGTCGGTTGTTAAATAAAAGGTCCCGTGACAGATGGATAGGAAGAGGTGGACCAATTGCTTGGCCTCCACGCTCTCCGGACTTAAATCCACTAGACCTTTACATATGAGGGCATTTGAAAGCTCTTGTTTATGAAAGCCCGGTGCAAGATGTAGAGAGTCTTCGCGCCCGTATTGTGGAAGACTGCGAAATAATACGACATTCCCCAGGGTTACATCAGCGTTTCCGGAATGCAATGCGTCAGCGGTTTGATGCATGTATCTGTGCTAATGGAAAACATTTGAATACTTCTTGTAACGCAGAGTTTCATGTGGTGTGTTCCTGTGTGTTTCCCATAATATGTACGCAAAGTTGTAGAAAATTAGTTCTAACATGGAAATGAAGCGTTTCCGGTCCCATGTTTATGTAACAAATGTTCATCCTCTATAATGTGAGAAATATTTCCCTAAAGTTTTGACATACCTTTTTGTTACACACTGTATATGATTTATATTAATATAAATCTCCATTATTTAAATACAATATATAACTTATATAAAAAGATGAAGACTGACAGAGAGAACAGAGCTGTTAAAACACATAGGCCTATTTTTCCTATTAAATTCCATAGAGTACAGCACCTATACAGAGAAAAGTCTATCTACAATTGAAGGGTTCAGAACCATTGTGAGCCAAGCGCCATTTACTAAAAGCATAGAAAACAAGGATTAAAATGAAGTTATTACCATAATTCAATGGAAACATATAGCAAGTAATATAAAGTATACACATTAAAACTAAATGATATGTCAATCTTCATTAAACTATGGTATTCACTTAACTTTAACCCTTGCTTTCTCCGTTTTTTTAATAATGGCGCTTGGCCCACTATGGCTCTGAATCCTTCAATTATTGAGTCAGATTACGCAAAGTAACATCAACGATTCCACTGATAAGCGTATGGTAAACTTACTTATATAAAAACCGCTCTCATTTGTCACCGAAAAGACATGATGTAACGTAATAGTACATTATGCAACGAGCCTATAATGGTAGTAATTAAGACGCGAGTATGTTTGTGTATGAAACGAGCGCAAGCGAGTTTCATAATTTTCATACGAGCGTCTTAATTACCATTATAGGCAAGTTTCATACGACTTTTTATGCTCGACCATATTTCTAACTTGAAATTATTCATAAGTATTCATGTTATGGTTATGTGAGGAGCGGAACTGACCTGAATTGTGAGATGTGCGCAGACGCGAAAGTATTGATTTTTTTTCCGAGGCACGAATGTGTCATTGACCTTGATATAATCTAGAGAATAACATGATGATTAGTCTTGATATAACCTGGAAATTGATTTAGAATTGAAAAACGAGATGACAAATTGAATGTATTTGAATATTATTTACAATTAACGCTAATTATTATAGTAACAGAACATAACCTTCTGCGACAGTATTGGATTTTCAGCCTCCGTAACTTTTCGCTAATTGTCTTTGGATTGCATATCCGAGAATAATCGATACTTGCGGTTTTATAATGGTACAATGGTGATTTCTCATTGGCTGAACAACTGAATTATAATGAATAGGTGTACTTTAATGAGGTGCATTAAAGGGCTACTACCAGGTGTATAATTACTACATTTCGGCATGGTCGAGCATAAAATAAATTCTCATTGATTGAACAGAACATGATAATCAGCCTAAATGATACGAAACAGAGTGTCCTCCAGAATGAAATATGAGCTTCAAGTGGGCCGTGATATTCGAAAGGATGGGAACCGCTGCAATAGACAAAGAAATTAATAGAGTTTGAAGTTACCAGTGAAGAGGGATTTCTAAAACACGTACAAAAAAAAAGAGAACGAATGATTCTACAGATTACAACTCTGGATGAAAAAGAAGAAAACACGTAAGGAGAAGAAGACGATGGTGATAATGATCGAAACGGGTAGAATTTAAATTCTGTTCTTGATTGTGTGAGGGCGTGTGAAAACGAGCATTGCGAGAGATAAAAAAGTAGGGAAGTTGAGCGTTAGATAGAAATGTTCTGGAGCCACTTTCGTGCAGGAAACGTTTACCCTGTGCAACAGGAACGCCTGCAATGGGATCACATTTTACAAAAATGCAGAGACAAATGCAAATCAGTGTTTTAAGCGTCGCGTCGCGGCGCTATCTAGCTCAGCAGCTAGTTGCTGTCGACGTAAATCCAATCTGAGGTGCACTGCAGGCAGCGACGACCCACTTCGCTTCGTTTTCATATCCTGCGCTCCAGAGTCGGTGTCCTATTTCCTCCATCGCATAACCCCGAGGAGATTCTTTTATCAGTTCCCTCTTGGAAGCGACGAACAAATAGACGAATCATTTTTATTTTGTTGAACCTACGAGTGCATTGCATTCCCTCTGGCAAATTTAATTATTTCTTTATTTATGCAGTCAGCGTTTGCAGTAGGGATGGGCAAACTTAACCGGTTATCGAAATAACCGGTTATTTTCATAGGGTTAACCGGTTAATTACCGGTTATTTTTGCTTGCCGGTTTAACCTGATAACCGGTTATTTTCCTCAATAACCGAACGATCGGTTATTTTTAAAAATAAACACTGAATCAAATATATTGTAAGCTTATCTCAAATTTAACATCAGTCGAACATAGTTTCTTTTATTATTCTGTACTCTAGGTAATATACTCTGTATAAAAATTGTCCTAGATAGGATAGGGGTTACTGCCTTACCTACTTCATCTGTCCATAGATGGCAAAATGAAATTCTACTTCGATTTAATGTCAATAACCTATGCCTATCTTAGTCGCCGACTTTCTATTATCGACTTATAAAATAATATCTGCAGGTATTGGAGTATTTGAAACGGCGACAAATTTTGACTTCAGTATTTATTGGTTATACTTGTAGGAGAATAGATTGCCCGTCGGAATGTGTCTTAATCAAGATTATTATTATTGTAACAATTATGGAATTTATGTTATTTTTTATTTATATTACCTACGACACTAATGTCAGTGAAATGAACTAAATGCAATTTCATTGCCTCTTATTTTTTTTTATTTTGTTTAAGGACGTCATTCATGATCTTCAGCACTTAATGACGTTCTTTCAACTGTAGTCTGGTTGTTTTACAGTTGATTGCTAATTGTTATTTGATTTCTATTGTAAATAACCTCTCATTTTGTTTTCCAGACTAATTTGCTGACTTTAAAATGTTAAAAAAAATAATAACCGGAAAATAACCGGTTAACCGGCTATTTTTGATGGGTTAATTTCCTTCAAGTTAAATTAATTTAAAAATAACCGATTATTTTCGGATAGCCTAACCTTCCATCCCTAGTTTGCAGGTGACAGGTTAGGTTAGGTAACGGCGGCTAGGTGCGGGTTAGGGACGACTCTTTGCACGTCGGCCATACTGAAGCCTATTGTGCACCCTGGATTTATGGGATGAATGAGGATGAGGTGTACCAGTCCACCGGCTGCATGTGACCCGTCACCCGTCAACATATCAATATGCACGAAAATACCTGTATCGTATTTGATTTTACTTGTTATATTTTTTTAAAGACGGTTTTTCCATATTTTAAATCTCAATAAAACCTTAAATATCCGTATAATGCATATACTTTAAAAACTAACAAATGTACCGTAGACTGTCAGCCCATTTGTCCGGAATTATATATTTCCAAATAGTTTTCCTCTAACACTTTTTTTTTTTCAATTTCCCACAAATTTACATTTCCTGATTTACGACCTTTAAAAAAACCGATTCAATTCGTGTTTTCATTCTGTCTAATGTAGTGTAAAGGTTAGTAATATTGTGATACAAATAATATAATTATAGTTCTTTTTGAGAATTCTTTTACAATTTTACTGAGCGAGAGGAAGATCGGTTTTTTGCGTCAACGTATTAAGGGAATGTTCGTGGACAAGTTTCTGCACAAAACCTGTCCTTCTCTCGCTCAGTAAAATTGTAAAAAATTCTCAAAAAGTACTATCACAATATTATTAGTATCACAATATTATCAACCTTTACCCTATAGAACAAGGATGGGCATCGTGCATCACTTGAGAATTAGTGCCTCACTGACCTTCACAGAGCTTATTGCTCTGAGTGACATCATCTTCACAGTCCCCGTTCCTCCCTCACGTAGCTCCTAGGCGTGGGCAGGTTCTATATCAGTTTCATAAGCAATATCAGTGATGGCATAATGGCATTATCAAAGCAGTGTGTACGCGTTAGAAAACGATTAGTTCATGAGAAATGAGAGGAAGAGTTTTTTTTGCTGTTTAGAAGGGGAGAACATACGATGTATGTTATGCTCGAAAATCATATTAGGCATTATTAAATTTAATATACAACGACATTACTCCTTATGTCATAAAGAATATGCTGAATTAGAAGGTAAGACAAATTAAATGTTATTTTTTCGTACTATTCCGAAGAAAATTTATGATCTTAACATTTGTATAATATATTAAATACGACATTACACCTTAAACACGCTGCATTAAAAGGTACGAAGAATTAAATGTTGTTTGTACGCATTATGTCCAAAAGAAATTTATAAAAAAATATCAAATGTGCGTAGAAGACGAAATATGATTTTCTGAAATTATCTTAGGTCGAGAACGTGCAAATCTATTAAGTAATCTTGATAAACGCCAGAATATTCAAGAAAATAAACGTAGACAACGTGATGGAATATTATTGGCTAGTTACGCCATTTCTCGCCTGTGATCTAAATCAATTCAATAATGGAGAAATAGTAAAGAGGTTTATGATTAAAGCTGCCGAATTAATTTGCCCAAATTGAATAAAAGTTTTCGAGAGTATCACGTTAACCAAGCGCTTTCCTAATAATTCGCCACTGACCGCCTTAGCGATTACGATAAGGTGACGCAGGTCACAGCAGTTTATATTTCCCATCCTACTCTGCAGTCTCCTCTCCTAGTAAACAAACTATTTCAAATCGAGTGCCTCACGTAACCGAAAATTGTGCCCATGTGTGCTATAGAAGAACCTTCTGTATATAGGTCAATATCTATACTAATAATAAATCTGTAGCCGAAATTTTTCTGGTAATTTTCGATTTTCCAAAAATAATTGGTCCTAACATATATAATTAACCACCCTGAAACCGAAAATCGCATTTTTGACATTTTTGTTTGTGTCTGTCTGTCTGTCTGTCTGTCTGTCTGTCTGTCTGTTTTTTTGTTACCTTTTCACGCGATAATGGCTGAACGGATTTCGATGAAAATTGGAATATAAATTAAGCTCGTTGTAACTTAGATTTTAAGCTATATGGCATTCAAAATACATTATTTAAAAGGGAGGTTATAAGGGGGCCTGAATTAAATAAATCGAAATATCTCGCTTATTATTGATTTTTGTGAAAAATGTTACATAACAAAGGTTTCTTTAAAAATAATTTCCGATAAGTTTTATGCCATGCAAAAGTTTGATAGGAGTGATATTTAATGAGATAAATGAGTTTTGAAATTAAAATAACTGCCATCTAAGGCCGTGTAATGAAATAATAACAAATGACTTCGTCTATAAGGGGCCTTGGACAGCAACAATCGAAACTATGAAAGATAGCCTACAGAAAATGTTTCTGTGTTTGTATGAAGTAATATTGGAAGCTAAATTAACCGATTTGTATAATTAATTATTATTTCATCATTGGAAAGTGTAGTTTCTCTAGATGGACATAATGCTATAATGTTATTACAGTAACTTCTGATTAATATAATATAATATAATATATTTCAATATTATAATAAATATAATATAATATAATGATGTAATGTAATAATGCAATGTAATGTAATGTAATATAATATAATATAATATAATATAATATAATATAATATAATATAATATAATATAATATAATATAATATAATATAATTTAAGTTATTTGAAGGGTTCAGAACCATACTGGGCCAAGCGCCATTTACTGAATATGTATACAACTTACTTAAGGGGCTCTTAAGGAACCCGAACGTTCATTGCCGCCCTCACATAAGCCCGCCATCGGTCCCTTATCCTGTGCAAGATTAATCCAGTCTCTATCATCATACCCTAATTCGTAACAAGCTGTTTTTTTACGGTGATGGGTTGTTAGCCCTTCGCCCAACCCCCAAGCTGGAGGACCACCCCTTATCGGCTGTCCACGACTGCTTATTCAATATATTCGCAGCTACCCTCCATCAAGCAACCTGAGGACGCGCCATGCCGTGGTGATAGGGACCCACCATACAAAACAAGGGTTAAAATTAAGTTATTACCATAATTCAATGGAAACCTATAACAAGTAAAATAAAATATACTTAAATCTAAATGATGTCAATCTTCATTAAACTATGGTTGCATGTAATAAAAATTAAGAAACATGTTAAAGGAATTGTCATTGCACCAAATGAGTGTCTCTGGACCAAAATGATCGCATTTTAATTATTTGGATGCAATTTAAATTAAGTAACATATTAAACGATTTATCCTTCTATCAAACACGAATGTTCCCTGGATCAAATGTCCCATTTTAATTATGTAATTACTTTATATTTATTTCTAACGGGTGCAGCGGAGCGCACGGGTACGGCTAGTAATTTCATAAATCGGAAAGCAGCCTGTCCGGATCTGAATTTCTTTTTTTAAAAGCCCTGTTCTGAACTCGTCCCACATATCGCAGAGTTGTTTTATTTTACCTAATTTATCAAGCCCCTCTCTCTGATTGGCTCCATAGCAAACCTAAACCTCCATGACCCCTTTAACACCCCATCCCAACCCCTTCGCAGCGCACCTGTCTCCCCTTGAAGAGTAGACCTTCTCCTCTGCGCCCCAGTTGTTAATATCGACTCGATTTCCCGGCCCTGCCGCGCGCGGGGTGCGATGGGGGCAGGGTGACCCCGAGCGGAGAGGCGCAGCGAAGTGTCAAGGGCACCCCTCGCCGCGCAGACACACGCCGGACCGGGGCGCATGTCTAACCCAATAACCTTGCGGCCGGCGTCATCCTCCGTCTCTGTCACGTACTGTATCTCTACAACGCAGCCTTCGACGTCACAGTGCAGTCCCCTCGCACGACAACGAACCAAGGCACTGAAGCCTGTCAAAGTGGCCCCACACACATAGATAGTGATGCTGTCCCTTTAAACAAATAGCGAAATATATGGAACAAAGGAACATTAAGGGCCGATTGTTTAAACAATTTAATCTTAGATCAGAGTTTAAATTGATCCTCGTTCTAGCTGAACTTCGAATTTTGTGCTGTATAAAGTCTAATCTGAGATTAATTTGTTTAAACTAAAGTCAACTTTGACTGAAGAAATTTCTCCGATTAAGTTAGATGATCCAAGTTCAGTTATTTCTTTTCTGTTTGAAATATACGAGTGGCAGATTGTGCAAATAGAACAACCATTATTATTAATATTAATAGATATGATAGTTACATATATATTCGTAATAGATCGACTATTGATCAGATTTTTTATATTCGACAGATAATGAAGAAAAAATGGGAGTATAAGGGTACAGTGCATCAGTTATTCATTGATTTCAAAAAGGCATATGACTCGGTTAAGAGAGAAGTTTTATATGATATTCTTATTGAATTTGGTATTCCCAAGAAACTAGTTCGATTAATTAAAATGTGTCTCAGTGAAACGTACAGCAGAGTTCGTATAGGTCAGTTTCTATCAGATGCGTTTCCAATTCACTGTGGGCTAAAGCAAGGAGATGCACTATCACCTTTACTTTTTAACTTTGTTCTAGAGTATGCCATTAGGAAAGTCCAGGATAACAGAGAGGGTTTGGAATTGAACGGGTTACATCAGCTGCTTGTCTATGCGGATGACGTGAATATGTTAGGAGAAAATCCACAAACGATTTGGGAAAACACGGGAATTTTACTGGAAGCAAGTAAAGAGATAGGGTTGGAAGTAAATCCCGAAAAGACAAAGTATATGATTATGTCTCGTGACGAGAATATTGTACGAAATGGAAATATAAAAATTGGAAATTTATCTTTTGAAGAGGTGGAGAAGTTCAAATATCTGGGAGCAACAGTAACAAATATAAATGATGCTCGGGAGGAAATTAAACGCAGAATAAATATGGGAAATGCGTGTTATTATTCGGTTGAGAAACTTTTATCATCCAGTCAGCTGTCGAAAAATCTGAAAGTTAGAATTTATAAAACAGTTACATTACCGGTTGTTATGTATGGTTGTGAAACTTGGACTCTCACTTTGAGAGAGGAACAGAGATTAAGGGTGTTTGAGAATAAGGTGCTTAGGAAAATATTTGGTGCTAAGAGGGATGAAGTTACAGGAGAATGGAGAAAGTTACACAACACAGAACTGCATGCATTGTATTCTTCACCTGACATAATTAGGAACATTAAATCCAGACGTTTGAGATGGGCAGGGCATGTAGCACGTATGGGCGAATCCAGAAATGCATATGGAGTGTTAGTCGGGAGGCCGGAGGGAAAAAGACCTTTAGGGAGGCCGAGACGTAGATGGGAAGATAATATTAAAATGGATTTGAGGGAGGTGGGATATGATGATAGAGAGTGGATTCATTTTGCTCAGGATAGGGACCAATGTCGGGCTTATGTGAGGGCGGCAATGAACCTTCGGGTTCCTTAAAAGCCAGTAAGTAAGTCCCTTTAAACAAATACCAAAATACAGTACAGTAGAACCCCGATTATCTGTCACCCTATTAACCGATTGTTGGATTGTCCGTCTTTCATTCTTTCCCTTTTTTGTTGCAGAAAAAACATTGAATACTGCACAATACATTAGTACGTATTTTTTTATAGAAAGTGATATTACAAGCCTTTGTCCTTACACATTATGATCTACTGTTCGAGTGACCTGTTTAATCTCTCTGCAAAACGTCTTCCAGAAGTCCCAAAAGAATACATGTTGTGCTAAGTACCGAAGAGAAGTCCATATAATTGGGCGGTTTTGGAAAAGAGGAACTGTGGTTCATCTCATATCGGAATACGAGATTAGAGTTAACTATGCGAGATTTAATAAAAAACAAGAATAAAGTGTATAAATTACTTAAATATGTAACATGAGACCTATACTTTTCTTATCTTTCCACGGAAATCCATCATAGGAAGTTTTCTTGACCCTTAGAAACCCGTCATTGACATTCATTCATTCATTCATTCATAGTGTTCTGTCACTGAAAACCCAGTATTCTCCAGTCTTTCCTATTTTCTGCCTTCCTCTTAGTCTCCGCATATGATCCATATATCTTAATGCCGTCTATTATTTGATATCTTCTTCTGCCCCGAAATCTTCTCCCGTTCACCATTCCTTCCAGTGAATCCTTCAGTAGGCAGTTTCTTCTCAGTCAGTGACCCAGCCAATTCCTTTTTCTCTTCCTGATCAGTTTCAGCATTATTCTTTCTTCACCCACTCTTTCCAACAGAGCTATTATACTTAAAACTTCTGATCCACTACCTAATGTGTTAAAACACATGACCACGGAGAAAATTACGAAACTGCATTACGCAATATTTAATTTATGAAAGTCTTCCATGATATGGATTATCCGATTTTTTCGATTAACTGTTCAGTCCACCCCCTTCATTACCACGGATAATAGAGGTTCTACTGTATATGAAACGAAGAAACATTAAGTCCACCGCTGTTAGCGTGTCAGACCGTGAAACGACCGAGCCCTGGTTCAAATCTTGATTAGGTTACCTTGTTGAGGGTTTTCCGGTGTTTTCCCTGAACCCATTAAGAGCAAATGCTGGGTAATTTTCGGCTCTAGACCCTGGACTCATTTCGCTGGCATTATCACCTTCATTTCACTTAGATGCTAGATAATAATAATAATATTAATAATAATAATAATAATAATAATAATAATAATAATAATAATAATAATAATCCGTGGCGCTACAGCCCGTGAAGGGCCTAGATCGACCAGCCGGCTGCTGGCCTCACGCCCACATGCCGAAGCAGAGGTGGACGATCATCCAACCAGAATGGAGGTATCGTGTGGTTAGCACGATGATCCCCCCAGCCGTTATAGCTGGTATTCGCAACCCGGATTTCGCTACCTATCGTAGCTCCCCAAGTGCATCACGATGCTGGGTGGGCACCGGTCCCATACACTGGCCGAAATTTCATGAGAAAATTTCTTCCCCATGAGGACTCGACCCAGCGCGCATTCCGTAACGCGAGTCCCAGGCGGAATGCCTTAGACCACGACGCCACGGCGCGGTACGCTAGATAATCATAGCGACATAAAATAAACTAATTAAAAAACATTAAGAAATAATGGTACAAGAATAACATACTTTCTCATTGTAGGTTTCGCAATAGTTAATTTCCTTTATCATGTTGCTGTTACTATTTATAATTTATTTTCAACTATTATTTAAAAGATAAAGTTAATTGAATTAAATAATAATAATAATAATAATAATCATCATCATCAACATCATAATCATCGTCATCACCATAGTTTTTTGTCCAAGGGCAGGTCTTTCAACTGCGAACTCAATATTCTCAAATTTCCCTTTTTTCCGCCTTCCTCTTACTCTCCGCTTATATCTTAATGTTATCTATCGTCTGATATCTTCTTCTGCACAGAACTTTCCTCTCGTTCACTATTTCTTCCAGTACATCCTTCGGTAGGCAGTTTCTTCTCAGCCAGTGACCCAGCCGATGACATAGTTTTACTTTTTGGTGGAGAAACCTAGTTTGATGCATAGTAATTCAAATAATGTACTTAAATTAATAAAAAAATGGTTTGACATAAATTATCTTTCTATCAACGAAAATAAAACCATAATTATTCCATTCTCATTATCTGAAAAATGTAACAAACCTCCTATATTAAGTATTAAGTTACATAACACTGTTGTCGACCTGGTTGGCGAGTTGGTATAGCGCTGGCCTTCTATGCCCAAGGTTGCGGGTTCGATCCCGGGCCAGGTCGATGACATTTAAGTGTGCTTAAATGCGACAGGCTCATGTCAGTAGATTTACTGGCATGTAAAAGAACTCCTGCGGGACAAAATTCCGGCACATCCGGCGACGCTGATATAACCTCTGCAGTTGCGAGCGTCGTTAAATAAAACATAACATTTTTTAACATAACACTGTTGCCTTATAGAATGTAAATGTCCGATTATTAAGGAGTCCTCTGAAGTTAAGTATTTAGGCTTAATTTTCGATAGTCATTTAAAATGGAACCAATATATTAATTACCTTTGTAATAAATTACGTAACATAATGTATTATTTAGTTTTATTGAGGAATTACTTGTCAATAAGTTTATTACGCACAGTATACTTAACTTTATTTCAATCGGTAATTATGTATGGAATTATAGGATGAGGTAGGTTATTTAAATCCAATTTTAATCCACTTTATTGATTACAGAAGAAAATAATTAAAATATGTCTTCATAAACCTATTGATTTTCCGTCTCAAAAATTGTTTCGGTTAACCGATGTTTCGGTTAACCGATGTTTCGGTTGATCAATATTCGGATAATCGATGCTTCACTGTATAATTGTTTTATAAATTCTAACTTTCACATTTTTGAGAGCAGACTGGATGACAAAAACTTCTCAACCGAATGATAACGGCCATATCTATACTACTAATAAAAGTGTAACTAATTTTTTTCTGGTGAATTTCGATTTTGCAAAAATAATTGGCGTAAATATGTATAATTAGCTATCCTGAGAGACGTATGGGTGAATCCAGAAATGCATATAGAGTGTTAGTTGGGAGGCCGGAGGGAAAAAGATCTTTGGAAAGGCCGAGACGTGGATGGGAGGATAACACAAAAATGGATTTGAAGGAGGTAAGATATGATGGTAGAGACTGGATTAATCTTGCTCAGGATAGGGACCGATGGCGGGCTTATGTGAGGGCGGCAGTGAACCCCGGGTTCCTTAGAAGCCGTAAGTAAGTAAATATAGACATGGGCAGTTAATTTTTATATTTTTCAATCTTACGTGGATTTCTGGGAGAGTGTAGTTTGACTTTCGACTTGAGCTAATTAACAGTTTCCTTGTTATCGAACTTTAATGATTGTTCAAAGACGATTAGATCGTAGACGTTTCATATTTCGCCGGTAGCGTTCTTTTAAAAGCTCCCTGTAGTAATCTTGACATTCCAGAAACAATATTTGGACTTGGTTTGGCCCGTGAATTACATCATCTCCCGTGACGGAGAACAGCGTGATGCCGCAAGCGTGACAAGGAGGGGCGCCCGCCCACTGTATTTTGGGAAGTGTGATGTCACGGCGAAGAGCGAGCCTCTGAGTGATGACGCCATTAAAAGGCCGAACTTCTAAACAAGAAAAGCGTAACAAACAGCTAGCAGTCACATGATGCATACATATGTATACTTATTTTTAAATGGACGGGAGATATTTAGCTTGTGATGCTGTGAAATAAAAATAGACACCATCCACTGTTCTGCATTCGCGGCCAAAGCGTTGCAATCCACATATTTCGAATGAGATTGGCTTACTTTCTCACTGAATGTCGTACACATGAAGAAGGATGTTGAAAAATCGGTTTAGACATTTCCGCAGGAGGAAAAATGTTTTCAGTCTGTCTTATATCGGAAGAATGGTTTTGATCAGCGGTGGCGAAAATGTAATCGTGCGCCGAGCCACTGTGTAACCTGCAACGTGCATAGCACCTATGGAGGGAGACGGACACTCGAAGGGGAAGTGAAGCAACTGTCTGTCTTATTAACGGATTTTCATTTTCCTTACGTCAAGCACTTAAATATAATTTTATACAGTACAAGGAAAACTAATGTTTAGTATGTGTAACTTGAGGAAAGAAAAGAACAAAAATGAACAATATCACAACCTAAGATTAACTTCTTCAGAATGTCTCTGACAAAGTTTCAAAATCAGGAATTATGTCAATATAAACCTCAGTAGTAGTTGATCACAAAGGTATTTGTCTGTTAGTCGTGATCTAAATTTGGTTTTTACTATTTTAATTGTTAAAATAATTTTTCACAAACGTAAATTGTAGGAACATGGCTTCATGAGAGCAAGCAAAAGAACGAAGCTTCGGATATTTATTTTTTGGTAAAGATAAGAAAGTTCAATATTTGTCAATATTACATCTAGCTTTCATTTGACACTTCATAGTAAATCAGTGAGTTCAAAATCAGAAGAGCTAATTGCATTATTCGTAGTCTGAAAAATTTATTTATTTATTTATTTATTTATTTATTTATTTATTTATTTTTTATTATTTATTTATTTATTCTGTTGAAAATAATTTTTTCCACAAACAGTACAAATACAATAATAGAAATAAACAGAAAAAAATACACTATAATATACAAAGTAAAGCTACAAAGAAAGAAGAGAGAAAAAAAAAAACATTTTTGGCACAAAGTAAAGCCACAAAAAATATACAGGTTTGTCAGTCACACAAACTGCAGTCACATTTGACGTACAGAGATGATGATGATGATATTATTATTATTATTATTATTCTTATTAATTTTATTAACACTAAATTTTAATGTTTCATCAGTAACATGTAGTATAATGCCGTTTTATGTTATACAACCGTTTTCCTCGTAATACTCGTGAACAAATCATACATTTAATATTCTCATCATATTGACAGCAAAAAAATGCGTCCTCCCATCCTATTTGAAACTTTCGTTTTTGTAGAGGTACATGGTTTCGAGAGAGACATATGCCACTCGCAGGTCAGAGACAAATGCAAATGGAACGGAGTTTGACTCCAGTGAGTGAGAGGGTGGGGTTTGGGGAAAGTTGAAGTAAGAGAAATGCATAGCTCTCACTGCGAGCCACAATGTCCTCGCGAGTCGCATTCTCGCCACGACTGGTTTTGATCATTCATTCTTTTGATAGGTTTGGTGATAAAATAGTCAAATAAAGTCGTTTTTACTGGAAATGGTGATATTTTCTGAAAATACCAAATATTTTGTCATCTAGTTACTTACTTACTTATGGCTTTTAGAGAACCGGGAGGTTCATTGCCGGCTTCACATAAACTCGCCAAGTCTGCTTTACAGGAAGCTTTACCTGAAAGCTAGATTTGCAACTTCAGAATTATAACACACTACTCTACAGACACGATGTGATCGCGGAGAAGGTTATATACTTAATAGATAACAGTTCTGTATAGTGCACAACACTTCATATTGAATAATTAGCAAAGCAGCATCTTTAGCACGATATGTAGTTTGTAGGCCACCCCAAACCTCGAACTCCACCCTTCTGAGCGCGAGACCTTATATACTCGGTCAGTTATGGCCTAATTTTATGAGTGAAAAAAATTAACAATAGATATTTGAGGAGAAACACTCGCTCCGGCGCCGGGGATCGAACCCGGGTCCTTGGTTCTACGTACCAAGCGCTCTGACCACTGAGCTACGCCGAATTCAATCCACAGCACCGGATCGAATTCTCCTCCTTCAATGTGGATTGAATTCGGCATAGCTCAGTGGTCAGAGCGCTTGGTGCGTAGAACCAAGGACCCGGGTTCGATCCTCGGCGCCAGAGCGAGTTTTTCTCCTCAAATATTAATTGTCAATATTACAGATATTATTCTGTAGGACAAATTAATAGAAAATCCATAATAATTAACAATAGGTATTTCAGTCATAACATCATACAATAACAGATGGAACTAAGAAGTAATTACATAATTAAAATACG
This sequence comes from Periplaneta americana, assembly GCA_025594305.2. NCBI lineage: Eukaryota > Metazoa > Arthropoda > Insecta > Blattodea > Blattidae > Periplaneta > Periplaneta americana. The sequence goes on along the minus strand of JAJSOF020000025.1, from coordinate 23,483,230 downwards.
AGTATTTGGTCCAGGGAGAATTCGTATTTGGTGCAAGAATAATTTGTTTAACGTGTTTCTAAATTAGTATTGAATACATTCCTTAACAAATCACTCCAAACCAATATAAATGTAGCGTGGATTGTGTACGAAGGTAATTTTTTGTGTTGGTCACATTGTGCATCTTTGTTTACGTATTCTTTTTTTTTAAAGATGGGACATGATTGCAGCGTTGCGATTGGAAAAAGAATTGAATGTCACATAGCGTGGTAGGCCTGTTGCTATGGTAACAACAGTTGAGTTCCCAAACTTACTGTTCCCGCGTGGGGAGTGCTTAATAGCTCTCTTGGCGACATTTATTGTGCACACAATGTTAGCATTGGTACGTTTCGTCTTTGATTCTCTGTCGATTTTTGTATTGTTTTCTTACCTTCGCGTCAATTGTCAATGAATGTTTTAACGTCTGCCATCTTAACGTCAGTTGCTAGCTTCCATCAGCTGGCAGCGTGGTAGTCCATATTGGCAACATAGCGCTGTAGTTCCAAGTTTGGCCGCTTAACTATCATGTCCCATCTTTCAAAGAACCAGGTATAAATAAAAACACATTAAAGTTAACATTATTATTATTATTATTAGTATTATTATTATTATTATTATTATTATTATTATTATTATTATTATTATTACTGTATCTCCAATTGGGGGTAGCCCTGTTTTACGTATGTATGCTAGGGCTATAGTTTTACACACACAAAAAAAAAATATAAGCATAAAGACAAATGGAAAAGAAAAATAAATCAGCTTACACAATGAAAACAAAACATAAACAATCCGTAATTTAGACATTGCGATTGCAAAGCAAACTAACATGGTACATAAATATTATTTTAAGAACCACAGGAAACAAATGTGGGTACATGATGAGCAAAAGAACGCCATTTCATGGCAGTTTGTAAAATGACTCTGATAATCTAGAAAATTAACAACTCCAGTGAGCTCCAAGGTAAAATACTAATTTTTACTTAATTTCTTTTATGTTTGGCCCAGGTGAAATAGGTCTACTTACCTTTTACGACAACATTCGTAAAAACACGGTTATGTTCCAAAGACAAAAAATTAAAATCTAGTAAAAATTAATGTTTTACCTGCACCAAATAAACTTTAAATATAGGCCTACATTACCGTAGCTCACCCAAATAGGTAATAAAGCAATAAAAATATGTACCGTTATCTTACTGAATAATTAATACTTCATATGTACTGCTTGTACAGTATATTTGTTAAATTATTCCATCTCTTACTGTCATTAGTTCATAAATGAACGCAAAGCAAATCAGAAATCAATTTCAATATCTTCAAATTGCATTAAATTTAACTACATATCGCTCATTTATCTTCAGTTTCGATAGTATATCAAGTTTTCAGTCCGTAAGGATCTGTTTTAAACATACCTTTATTATGTATTTGTGCCCAGTCTTCGATTCACTCAAGAGCTTCTGTAGTGACATAAAGCCTATGTCCATCTAAAGGAGATTTCCTCATACAAACACACAAACATTCTTTTTTTATAATTATAATACTGTATTTAGTATAGATAAACACATACAAATATCATCCATATGAAACGGGTTATTAAATGAATATTAATCCGATTGTTGTCCAAAGCCGCCTTAAATAAATGCAGAGTCATTTGTTTTATCCTTATTACTCCTATATTAATCTGAGCGGCAATGACATAAAAAGCATTGTTGTTTTAAAACTGATATATCTCGTTAAATATCAGTCGTATTAAAATTTTGCATAGGAAAAAACGTGTCGGAAACATTATTTAAAGTAACTTCTGTTATGTAACATTTATCTAAAAGCCAATAATAAGCGAGATATTTCGATTTACTTAATTCAGGTCCCCTTATAACCCTTTTAAACAAAGTATTTTGAATGCCATATAGCCTAAATTCTTAGACCCAACTTAATTTACATACCAATTTTCATAGAAATCGGTTCAGCCATTATCGCGTCAAAAGGTAACAAACATCCAGACAGACATACAAACAAAAATTTCAAAAACTCGATTTTTTGTCTCAGGGTAGTTAATTATACATCGATCGTCCAGTTCAAAAGTGCGACAACTCAAAAATTTCCATTTTTTAGTTATTTATACTAGAAAGCCCCTTTTGGAGCTCTTTCCGATTCAGTATTGAGATAAGTCATATTTACAACCAAAAAGAAAAAAAAAACTAAATAAACTGCTTTAGAAGTAATTATAACTATGGACTTTACTAATTCACTATTAGTACATTTCGAAATGTATTAATAATGAACTGGAAGATTGTGATAAACTCGTCCTGAATACTGACTCATTTCTAATTGTCGTGGTTATGAACCAGAACTCTGTTCCTTTCTAAGTGATTTATTTGAAACTTTCAACTGAAAATATCTCAAAACTAGTTTTTTTGAGTTGTCGCACTTTTGAACTAGACGATCGACATATTAACACCAATTATTTATGAAAAAGCGAAAATTACCAGAAAAATGTTGGTTACAGATTTATTTATAGATAAGACCCTTCTCCCATATTTTCTCGCGTGAAGATAAGAAGAAAAAAGGGATTTAATATGCGAAATACGGCGTAGTAAAAGAGTTTTTCTTCGTCAGGCTTCTTTTTTGTGTGTTTCTAAGGTAAAATATTCAGGCGAATCGGGCAATAAAGCTACCTTGTGTGCAAAGAACTCCCACGTGTTTTCTTTGTCACTTGCCACTGGTTCAAAGCAATCAGACTGCCCCGACACCCTTTTGAAGTGTGGAGACGTGAACTAAGGCTGTAAAAGCGTTGCCTTTGTTCACAGAGAAAAGCTCAGTAGCGGCCACAGAAGTTGAGTATTTTGGTGTGGAAGAATGTTCGATGAAGAACCATTTTCTGGTCTCCATGAAAAGACCAAGAGAAAAAGGAGTTCAGGAATTTACTTATGTAATTCTGTTATTCTGTTACTTTAAAGGTTTCAGACCAATGTTTGTCCAATAGTTGCACTATGTTTGGGGAGAGTCCCGGACAAACATCATGGAGGGTCGAACTCAATATTTTATATAACATTGCTTCACACTTCTTTCACTTCACCTTATTTGAGCTTCCCTTCCTTATCTTTTTTCTTCCTCGTGTTATTTTCTGCAATTCATGAGTAGATAAATACTTGGCTACGACACATTTTGCTATTACGAAGTCTTCCAAGAATTCTATTCTAAATTGAAATTTTTGACGTCTTTCTGCACCGAGTATGGGCCCTCTTTCCGACTTTCTGGGATCCGTGGCGAAATAACAGACTTTCAAATTGTTGTTGTAACAATATTAAGTAAAAAACGAAACTCCAAGGTGCTCATAATTTGTGTGTACGTTTTGTAAGCAATGTTCGTAAATATGATTATATCACCCCATCCCCGGAAGCAATAGGTTGGCTTAAACTAGATGAGAAAAGAAATTTACATTCACTTCTCTTTCTCGTCGAAATCCTAAACTCTTCTATTCCTTCGTACCTGTCGTCTCGCTTCACTTACCTATCTTCCCACCATAATCTGAACACACGCTCTCGTCATGAAACAATACTAACAATGCCATCATCCTCTTTCACAATAGCCCTGCCAAGACTCTGGAATTCACTACCTGCTAGCTTCAGGGACTGTCGAAATAAAATTAAATTCAAACTCAAACTACTGTAACGAGGCACTTGTTCAGTAATTGATTTCTTGTAAATAGTTTCCTTAATCTATCACAAAATATTTCAATATCCAGAAATTTCTTCACTATACAATTTTGTTATTCTAGGTTTAATTTGTAATTCAGTAAATATAAAATATTCTTTGTTTTTCTATGATAAATTATCTAGCTTTCATTAGTCAGGTAATCTTTTCGTACTTTGATTTTTATTGTAATTGTAATTGTAAATTTAATATTGTAATTTTATTTGTAATTGTAACTGTAAATCTAATACTAATTGTAAATTTATTCTTTATATTATAGTTGGAATCTCCTGGTAGAGGGGCAGAGAAGGCCTGACGGTCTTATCTCTACCAGATTAAATAAATAAATACTACTAATACTACTATGATATTTTCATTTTGTTGGTACTACTATGAGCCACAGCTGAATGCAATGTTATTAGTTATAATGGCTCCTGTTATTCTTACGCTGATGATACGGTGGTGATTTTCAATGGTTTAACTTGGGAGGACACTTATAAACATGCCAATGTAGGTATAAATTTGATCAAAAACTGGCTTGATGCAAATTTGCTATCTCTAAATATAACTAAAACTATTTTGGTGCCATTTTCTTTAACAGTCTCTGGATTGAACAAATTGAAATCACTTTCTCATTTAAAATTAATAATCCACAACTCATTTTGTAAACTCTCTACAACCTGTAAATGCCCTTGCCTGAAAGAATCTGTAGATGTGAAATACCTGGGAATTATTGTTGATCAACACTTGAAATGGGATAGACAAATCACCTTTTTATGTAATAGGATACGTAAAACAATTTACAAATTTGTAAACCTTCGCCATTACTTGCCTACTCATGTATTACGTTTGGTTTATTTGGCTATAGTTGAATCTGTTATCCAATATGGTATAATTGGATGGGGAGGCATTACAAAAACTGCTCTTTTTCCTCTAATTATGTTGCAAAAACGTATAATCAAAATTTGTTTGAAAAGGCGACTGGATTATCCAACAAATTTGATCCATTCTGAATTGAATGTTTTAGAATTGACCAAATTTATAAAAACTCTTTAATGAAATTCTATCATAAAAATAAAATGAAATTTGTAGCTCAGCCACATGCTCATAATACAAGACGAAATGAAATTCTTAAATTAGTTGAACCTAAATGTTTCACATCTGCTGCTTTACTACACAGTAGAAATTATGGTCCACGTCTATATAATTCGATAATAAAATTTCATCCAGAATTGACTACTTTAAGCAATGAAATTTTCAGATCCAGAATTAAAAAATTTATATGACAGACCTCCCTGTATATATATTATGTACCATGTATTGTAAAACAAGTTTATTTCTATCCTAAGTGTATTTTTCTATTTTATCTTGGTTACTATATCAACATGACCTGCACTAGTTATACTACTAATAATAATTTAATATTAATCCAGCAATCTAAACATCGTCTCTTTTTCACTCAGTTATTATAGTATTATTATTTACTAAATTTATTACAATCTTTATGTGAGCTTTTTTTCTTAAGTATTTTGTCTACAAAGTATGTGTATCTATGTAACGGAACTGTCCCCGAACACGAGCTTTGCTCTTTCGGGGTATTTTAATGTAACGTTTTTATGTATATGTTATTATTAAATAAATAAATAAATAAATATCATGTACAGTAGTGACAAAAAAACCAGACCGACTCTTGTAGCTGATTTCAGAGCCTTGTTCACTCCAGAGCGTCTGTGCATATTCCTTGGACCCGAAACCATCTGTGCAGCTGAACAACAGCCACGCAGGTGGTTACTGTTTTCGTCCGGTTTTTTTGCTACTACTGAGAAAATGTTCAGACGCGGCGCGACGCAACATTTTGTCAGTAGTGGCAAAAAAACCGTACAGTTTATTTAAGATTCGGTTGTGCAACTAATTTGCTAGCTTTTCCATGAAAGACTTACATCATTATAGCACTATTACATTTCTATTATAACAGCATAAATATGTTAGTTTTACTTTCAAGTGTTGTTCCACTTTGAGAAACATGGCCTTCCCGAATCAACGACCTTAGAGAAAGGAAATTCAAACGATGCCTGCTACTGTCTATTAAGAAAGTTCTGTTTTGATAAGGACAATATTATGAGGCAATAATTATGAAACAAATATTAATTAAAGAACGGATGACAAGACAAAGAGGTTAAGTAGGGCCTCTGGTTCAGAGTTGTCAGTCGTTACGACATACCAAGGACTTGATTCATTTGTATCACTAGAAAGAAGGAAAATTATTAGCATTATTCACCATTATCATCAAACCATTCCTCTTTACTTGAGGCTTAAGCGATTGGCTTATCATGAACTCAGTTTTAACTATCAGGAGATTCATATCCCCATGACCCCTTTAATTACTCTAAATTAATTAATAATTACATCTATCATAAATTCATAAATCAATCGACCTATTACCTAAAAGCCAAACTGGCTAGTCTCTTATATTGAGACAACTCATCCTGCCTAAGGTATTCCGTGGCTTTCCTAAGGCGTTAAGACAAATGTCGGGATGAGCTCTAAGAGAAATGGGCCACGGACCTATATGCCCTTCGCCATAAGTTCCCCTTTTTTCTAACAAACAACTTAATGCCCTAGTTCAGAGTCTATAAAATTACGAAATACATGTGCAACGTCACTCATGTAGTCACAATGCGAAAGGACAGGGAACCTTTCAATTTGCAGATTCAGAATTCACGGCGTCTCTCCTGGCGGTCTTCACCTGCCTTGTCATCAAACAACAGATGACAGAGTCTTCTCGACTCCTCCTGCATTGCGAAATGACACAGTTCATTTCAATGTGCAGATTTACACCAGCCATTTCCTCCTCGTTCCGTCCCGTGATCACTTTGATCACATTTCCGTCCCCTTCGCATATGTGGTACCTAAGAGGTTACGTCCATTTTCGGTTTTCCCCTTCAAAATTTTCTAGAAGTCCTTCAGTGGAGCAGCGTAACCCGGAGTGAGACTAGTGGCCAACAGGTTTGGAGCTCACATATTTAGTTTCTTGTAGCCCCGAACCCCTTGCAAGGACGCGTTTTGCGTACCTTTTAAATTTGTCCTCCCAATTCACCTATTTGAATTCAATTCAACTATCAAGAGTCAGAAAATAACTTTTTCAGGAACGATGTCTCTCTATTTTTTACTTTAGGCTTTTATTCCGTGTTTGTAAACAATGTACAATAGAAATTATTTACTACTTCCCTGATACCAATAATTTTCTTCAGCCTTAGTGATAATAGTAGTAGTAGTATTTATTCCATATTTATAAACCCTATTTTACATATAAGTACATTAGGGTTATATTTTAAACTAATCATAACAAATTGAAACTTACAGTCTACCATACAATAAATATACACTTGTAAGAGTGTAATATATATAAATTAATTAGATTAATGCCTTGAAATTACAATCGAAAAACATAGAGAATTTAACATGAATAGCATGTTGCACTTATAGATAATATTATGACACTTCGCTAATATAATACATACATACATACATACATACAAATACAAGAACGTATGTAGAGACATAACATATAGATACATACGGTGAATAAACATTAATTTGATTGAAGGCTTGAAATTATAATCGAAATAACTAGAGAATTTAACATGAATAGACATGTTGAACTTGTAGATCATATTAAGTCATTTCGCTAAAATATGTACTTGTAGACATAATATAACAACATGTAGACATTTATTTATAAATATACACATGCTTATATACATAATACATACTACATACACTCACACACAGATACTATATATATATATATATATATATATATATATATACACACAGCAAGATGTACGTCAGTAACAGATAATAGTGATAATAGAAATCACTACTTTTCGGATGAACTTTCTATCTAAATGCACACACAGAAGGCAACGAAAATCACAAAAATAATAAAAACTAACAAAGAAGATGTTGAGTTGAATTTCGGGAGGAGACACTCCGACCCAGCACTGCGACCTTAAAAGATCTACGGTGCTAACACTGAAGCTGGGCGCATTCCTAAACCCACACCGGTTGACTACACTAAGGTTCGGTGAACTTTCTGTGCATCGTCAGCCTGTGTTCGGGGAATGCACTGGATTAACGATGGAAATGGAGATGGGCCGGAAAATAGGTGCCTAATATGGGGAAACGGGAGAGCCTCGAGAAAAATCCCAACTGCGACCTTGACCGCCACTAGTGTTACTATTGATTTTTTACGTCAAAAACTTCACGCCTGAACGGTACGTGAACTGCATCACAGGCCAAAGGTTTGACCACTCAGAGACTGCATTGGAGTAATCGGATGTTACCAGTATGTCAATATACAGGGACATCATTTTATTTTTACTAACATTTTTTAATATTAACCTGGCTATACCTTTGGATCAACGCTGTTTGAAACCCCCTTCCACGACTGGAGTTCGATGATACTGGCGTAATGTACAAACAAATCACTTTACTAGGTATAGGAGGGAAGAAAAGTAGTTCATCCATTTATATAAACTAGGAAATATCGTGATTTTGACTTTGATAATTTTCATTAACTTTTTGTTTAATCAAAATACAGCACAGTATTAACAATGAGTGTTTTTACTCACGAACTGAATTCCATGTGGACGTGTTCATTATTCAGTGTATATTATACTGTCTACAGCACAATAGCGTACAATATAGAGAATGTAGTTAAATTGGAAAATAATCATAATATCATATTTAAACACATTTTTTAAAATGGTGGCCGTTCATTTCGATACAGGCTTCAGTTCTAATGTGCATATTATCGCACTATAGACTATTGTACGTAATTCCAATGACCAGGTTCGTACTTCGTATCAGTAACTCATGTTGAAATAATTCTGTACCTACTCTATAAAAGAGACCTTACGTACTGTAAATTCAGTCTTCACTTCTGCCCGATCCGAAAAGATAAAATTACTCAGACATGCTATCTACTGTCCGTCCAAGTGGTTACGTCGCAGCGTCGTAGAAAGGGAGGAAACCACGTGGCAGTTAATTACTTAACGAGGCCCTTTTATTTAAGTTATTGTATGGGTATAATATTACGTAGACGTCCAATTCCTAACAGAAATTAATGTTCTCAGAAAAGAGCTAAGACAGCCCAGCTACTAGCATTTACAGAGATGCGAATAGAAGCAGGTGGGGAAAACTGGGATGCGACGTAGGCAAATGGAAAATGATGCAATATTGAAAGCTCTTTCGTCACTGGAAAACGCGAACATATTTTTGGAACGTACTGTTTACTATGACCGTAAGGCTACTATGACTGTATATGCGGTCTTGATCTGTGTGGAGGACGGTTGAACCTCATTAGTAGAAGGGGTGGAAGTGAAGTACATTCAGGTACAATAAAAATTGAAGTTAAAATAAAATAATGTCCCTGTATGTCTTTGTGCTCTTAGTTACGGCATTCGAATAGTCTGTGGCTTTATTTATGAATGTCTAATAGAGAGTGGGGACTATGGAGAAACCTTGCATGTGCAATGTGCACCTGTTAGCTTAAAACGTTTGTTAAAACTGTGCATAGCTAAAAATTAGGTCACGACTAAGAATTATTGAATAATGTTTATTGCACTCTACAAGGCAAAGAATAAATAGATGTGATTGTGCACTGCCTTTGTGTGTTTACATGAATGCAGAGCAATTTATTGTTAAAGTGCATCTGTAATGTACGTAGCTTGTTCATATAGGGTTGTCCAATACTGCTTCAAATTTTTGGAAAGATGACACTGCAAAAAGCAGTTGAAAATACCAATCAGTAAATGACTTTCTCTTAAAGAAAAATTTTATGGGAATTATTCATTCCTCTGGATGTACATACCACTAAAACAAATTCATCCCAGTTAATTCGGAGGGTCAGTAACTGCAAAGATAATCCTTCAATAGTAATATACGTTACAAGAGCGGTATGTTGACGTTTTCATGGTCGAGGAAAAGATTGAAAAAGCGAAACGTAGTTGAGCATTTTTAATTCCCGAGAACATGAAAACAAACATACCGCTCGTGTATCGTACATTATTTTGTGCGAAGATCGTTTATTACATACCTGAAAGACGAATTTCTAATTAGTTGCAATGAAATCTCCATGTTGGTTTCTGTTTAATGACGCCAACTTCAGAACACCAAAATATATTTCTTCAACATTGTTGCTATAAAATGTTTTCTGTGTTTACTATACTCCAGCAGGCAGTGACATACGTCTGTCTTTCCCCCCCCCCCCAGTCCATAAATGCGAACTTAAAACAAACGGTAAGGTTATGTAATGATTTATTTTTCATTTTAATATTTTAACAATATTATTTATATAATATATTGCAGTAATAACATCCGCATCTGGAATCTTGTTGATTTTTTCACGGCTTCCTTAATGTTACTTGTATCAGGAATGCAATAAGTTTCGTGGAGTAGTAGACTTTACTTAATTTTTGCAAATATTTAAAAACAATAATTAACATTGCAATTTAGGTGAAATTGCAGTGGTAAGTTTCCAATTTATAATTATTACTATGTTAAACGTCTCTAAAAATAATATGTTAAAAGCCTAAAGCAGTAAAATGAATGTCGCGCTTAAGCGGTAAGAAGAGGGAAATTGTTATGTGTGTTAGGTTGGGAATACTGAATGTGGTATTTCACACTTGCCGCGTATTGGTTCTGTGCGGAAAACAAGCAAATACGCACGATCTCGCACAAATGTATTTTTCAGATAACAGCATTTTAAAGTTTCACATAGCAGTGAAAAATCCAATTAAAATCATTCTAATTTAAACTTATAGTATATATAACATATAATTTGTGCGAGATCGTGCGTATTTGCTTGGTTTCCGCACAAAACCAATCCGCGGAAAGTCTAAAATTCCACATTCACTATTCCCAACCTAACACACATAACAATTTCCCTCTTCTTACAGCGTAAGTGGCATATTGATTTTACTGCTTTAGGCTTTTAACATATTTTTAAAGACGTTCAATATAGTAATAATTATAAATTGAAACTTACCACTGCAATTTCACCTAAATTACACTGTTAATTATTGTTTTTAAATATTTGCAAAAATTAAGTAAACTCTACAACTGCACTAAAGTTACTGCATTCGTGATGCAAGTATCATTAAGGAAGCCGTAAAAAAATCAACAAGATTTCAGACTCATCATAGACTGGGGGAAAAAAGACAGACGTATATCACAGCCTGCTGGAGTATAGTAAACACAGAAAACATTTTAAAGCAACAATGTTGAAGATAGATATTTTTGTTTTGCAAATTTGCCGTCATTGAACAGAAAACAAGATGGAGATTTCATTGCAACTTTAGGAATTCCTCTTTCAGGTATGTAATAAACGATCTTCAACTACACGAGCGGTATGTTTTCTTTCAATTTTAAAAGCTCAAACTTTCCTTTTTCAAACTTTTCGTCGAACATGAAAACTTCAACATACCGCTGTTGTAACGCATATTACTATTATTTCCAAGAAATAGTCTGCCCAGGCATCCTGGGTTGCCAAAAACACAGAATAACACACATATAAGAATAATAATGATTACAGTAAATAATGATTACAGTAAATTGAAATGTGAACTAGGAGCTTAAATTTAAGAAATAATAAATTTGTACATTTATATTGTAACAATCACACACTAACGGATAGAAAGGGGCGGGGATTATGATATTCCGTATAAATGATTTTTCAGAATTGCCACAAACCCTTTAATGCTAGAAGTAATTATTTTTGGAATGGTATCATGAATTCCAAATGTTTTGATAGTGTTTACAGTTGATCATGGGATGGTGCCCCTCGCTCCGATTATTAAACCATGTACTTCCCAGGTGCCTTCCATCTGATATTTTTCTCGAAAATACGGAATAGTAGGCTCATAAATTTGTTGTTTCTCTTTGTTGACCTCAGATGGTTCGGTCTGGCTCATCTTAAATCTAACAGTTGGGTCCAGTATAAAGCCTTTACTATTAGTCTTGTCTAGAGCCACGATGTCCGCTCTTCTAATTCCGCCGCCTTCAGACGCAACGCAGTGCACCCCTTCATGGACCTCGAAGGATCTTTTTCTAAGGGCTTGTGCTATTAGTTTTCGGATGTTATGATGGCGTGAATTTCTCAGGAGTTCTCCAGCTGACAGGATCCTAGGACGTGTGCTAAGGTTTCAATCTCGTTGCAGTATCTGCAACGGAAACCGTCCAAGGATCTCCCACCGTCTCTCACTGGTGTTACGTTAGCATTCATCTTAATTGCGTCCCGCCATTCAGAGGAAGACAAACCCTCCTTAGAAAAAATCCATTTAACATCATTAACAAAATTTGGAGTAATTTCGTAATGAGAAAAGCGGAACTAGCTTTTTGAACATAATAAATTGCTGATGTTTGGTTTCTTTAAGGTGTACTTCACTCAAGGTCGATCTCAATTTTGATTTTTGAATTTTAATATTTTTAAAAGTGTTTGTTCACACACAAGTCGATGAGAACATCAAGATCATACGTTGAACTTGGCTATTTAAATCTGGATATTTTTCTCCTGATATTAATGTATTAAATATTATCAGATCTTTTTTCATTTTTTTTGTTTCATTTATTGTATTCCGTAGATCTTACATTAGCAATGAAGCTTTATGATGTGGAACAACTTAAAATTTTACAAGATTACAATTACAATTTTTACATTTTTTTACAATTTCAATTTCAATTTTTTACAATTTTTTGGCAAGATGTAGTGAGATGAGGTGAGGCCCGAAATTATTTATTTAGCATCACAGTGATTTCTTTTGACATATCGCGTAATAAGTAAATACAAGAGAACAATTTTTATTATTACAGTGTGTCATAGTGTGTAAACATCGTGTTGATTTTAATAGTTCTTATTTACTAAGCGATGTTGACATGTCTAAATTTTTATTGTAAAAAAAATCAGATTCCTGAATATCTGTTATGTGACCGTCGCCAGAAAAATACAGACAGTTGGCAACTAAAGAATGATGTAGAACTAGTATGTAAAATATCCAACGAATTTATGCCAACATTCTTTTATTTAATACCTGATGCATATTTTCCGATCAACAGTTGAAATGTTGCGAATATTTAAAAGGAATGTTACGAATTCATTTACAATTATTTTTATAACATTTTCTCTTCGGTTTTGTTCTTGTTTCAACGTCTGTCTGCAACCGGCTCGATCTGTAGACGCGTTTATCTGCTGATCCTGAGACGCACTCGGGCGTGGGTTCGATTCCTGCTTTTACTGATTATTTTGTTGGGGTTTATCCGAGGTTTTCCTTAACCGTAAAGGAATGCCATATAATCTTTGGCGAATCCTCGGTCTCATCTCGCCAAATACCATTTTTCTATCACCGATTCCATTGATGCTAAATAACCTAGTAGTTGATACAGCGTCGTCAATTAAAAGGTATATAACCAATAATTGTTATATTACCGGTTGTTCTGTATGGTTGTGAAACTTGGACTCTTACTTTGAGAGAGGAACAGAGATTAAGGGTGTTTGAGAATAAGGTTCTTGAAAAATATTTGGGGCTAAGAGGGATTATGTTACAGTAGAATGGAGAAAGTTACACAACGCAGAGCTGCACGCATTGTATACTTCACCTGACATAATTAGGAACATTAAATCCAGACGTTTGAGATGGGCAGGACATGTAGCACGTATGGGCGAATCCAGAAATGCATATAGAGTGTTAGTTGGGAGGCCGGAGGGAAAAAGGCCTTCGGGGAGGCCGAGACGTAGATGGTAAGATAATATTAAAATCGATTTGAGGGAAATGGGATGTGATGATAGAGACTGGATTAATCTTGCTCATGATAGGGACCAATGGCGGGCTTATGTGAGGGCGGCAATGAACCTCCGGGTTCCTTAAAAGCCAGTAAGTAAGTAAGTAAGTAAGTAAGTAAGTAAGTAAGTAAGTAAGTAAGTAGTAAGTAAGTAAGTAAGTATATAACCAATAATTATCCAGTATTGAAGTGCATATATATTGAACGATAACAGTTCGTTGAATATCACTTAAGCAAGATTTTTGTAATTTAGTGGATCAACGACTTAAAAAATTCGTTACTTGACCAAGGAGTACTGTAAGTTATTTATTTATTTATTTATTTACTTCCATTTTTACCTGCTGTCATAAAATATACACTACCGGTCAAAAGTTTTCGATCACCTATCATAACTATGGATTTTAATTATGTTTTATTTAACGACGCTCGCAACTGGCGGGGTTATATCAGCGTCGCCGGATGTGCCGGAATTTTGTCCCGCAGGAGTTCTTTTACATGCCAGTAAATCTACTGACATGAGCCTGTCGCATTTAAGCACACTTAAATGCCTTTGACCTGGTCCGGGATCGAACCCGCAACCTTGGGCATAGAAGGCCAGCGCTATACCAACTCGCCAACCAGGTCGACATAACTATGGATTCGTGGTTAAAACAGGGATTTCGTTTTGAATATTCCGTCATATCGTAATGCTAGAGAGAGAGAGAGAGGGGGAGGGAGAGGGAGAGGGAGAGGGCGAGGGAGAGGACGAGGGGGAGTGGGGAGGGGGAGGGGAGGGAGAGGGGGGGGAGAGGGGAGGGGATGGGAGGAGGGAGTTGGAGGGAGGGGAGGGAGGGGTGGGGAGGGAGGGAGGGGAGGGAGAGGGGGAGGGGGAGGGAGATAGGGAGATAGGGGGGGGGAGGGGGAGAGGGGGAGAGAATATTTATTTTTTGTTCTATTTAGTTTTTCCGATGTGTTTGTACATTGAAATAAAGTAGACCTATATAGTTGTTCTCATAGCTGATTGAAAACTTTTGACCGGTAGTGTACTTTATTCTTTGTCTCGTCCTTTAATATTCCTTCGTTGTCTTATTTGCACTGTATGCTAGTCCCAGTGACTGTGAGCTGTCTAGACACATTTTACAATCCACATTTACTGCGTGGTTCTTACATATTAATTATTAGAATTAGATTTTAAGCTCTATTAAGGCCTATATGGAGCACGGACATTATATACAAAATGTACAAAAATTTGCCTCAGAACCATATGACGTGGTAGAGGACCTCAAGATATACAAAATAAAGATGGATATCTAGCCTCTAACTTTAAATTTTTTCATGTCAAGTAGCATATTTAGTAGTATTTCTACAAAAAAAAAAATGTATTTTACGTAAGCAATTTCTTGGCGTCCGAATAATAGGCCTAATTTTTGTTTAGACGTAAGTGAAGCTCGTCATTAACAGGAATAAAAAAAAATGCTTTTTTATTTGCTTGAGTTAATGCTTCTTAATAATTTTATATTTAATATAGGCCTATATAATTATACTAGTAGTCTCTATATTTTTTCCAGAATATTCTTATTCAAATAAATTTGCTTATTGAAATCGCAGCACTATAATGATCAAATAATTTTATTACAAAACCTACATTTTCCAAGTTACTAGTACATTTTGTACAAAAACTATTCGAGATAGGCTCATGCAATTTTCAAGCTATCTTACCAGATGTATAATAATGCTTCCTTACCAGATTTCTTTAAATATGTTGACATTTTTACCTACATTTCATTATGACAAAAATGAATTTTTTAATAATTAAAAAATTGTACCAGTGTTTGTACATGTACTGTAATTATTACTGGAAACGTACTTATATGACATTAGTTCTTTTTTTTTTTCAAAACAGTAAAGCAATAGCCTATATTAGAACTTCTAGTATACATTCAAAAGTCCCTTGAGAAAAGCAAGGAAGTCATAAATGTTGACACTGTTAAGTACAGATTTTGTCTTAGGGACTGAAGCAGCCTCCTCCACATCGAGACTGTTCTTGCCTCACTCACTCACCACTCACTCACTCACTCACTCACTCACTCTCTCTCTCTCTCTCTCTCTCTCTATATATATATATATATATATATATATATATATATATACAGAGTGTTTCAAAATAAAGGGCATAATTTCAGGTATGTATTTCCCACATGTAGACAATCAAAATAGTTCATTACAACATGTGTCCGGAAATGCTTTATTTAAACATTATGGCCTTCACAACATTGAAATTCACCGGAATGTTTTTCTTTCCGCAGGTCGTTGCCGTCAAAGGAGACATTAGAGGGCACTCTGACAGTTCATTCCGAGGCGAAGGTTACATTCAGTGTTTGTAGGCGTTATATTGTGCGACATGTATTCAAATCAAGAGCTGGCAGAGATACACTTCATGTACGGTAAGGCGGACGGCACGCTGCGCTGGCTCGTAGTTTGTACCCACAGCGACAATGTCCAGATCGGAAGACATTTGTACGTCTCCATTACCGTCTGTGCGAGTATGGAAAATTTAACTACTCCTGGTTTGGGAAGGGGACGACCAAGATCTACAACTCCAGAAGTACAGGAGGAGATTCTGGAGGCTGTGAACATGACTCCTTCTATCAGCACAAAGGGTAAAGTTGCAAGTCAATGTTCCTCATACGACTGTCTGGAGACAGTTGAAAGAGTATCAATTGTATCCTTATCATTTGCAACGTGTACAGGCCCTGTCACCAGCAGATTACCCTGCACGAGTTAGGTTCTGTCAGTGGTTCTTGCAGCAGTGTGGTGTAAATCCGAACTTTCCTCCCTTAGTAGCGTATTATTTACAGATGAAGCACAGTTCACACGAGATGGCATAACAAATTTCCACAATCAGCATGTATGGGCGTATGAAAACCCACGTGAAACTGTTCCATCTCATCACCAGGTGCGGTTCACTCTCAACATGTGGGCCGGTATCATTGGTGATCGATTAGTTGGACCCCATGTACTTGTAAACAGACTTACGGGGCAGGCGTACACAAACTTCCTGGAAAACACCATACCTCATGTTTTAGAAGACTGATCAATCGTCAACACATTCACTTCTTGCATGATGGCGCTCCTGCACACTTCAGTCGTACGGCTTGCCGGTACTTGGATCGAAGGTTTCCTGATCGATGGATAGGTAGAGGTGCCCCAATTGCTTGGCCTCCACGCTCACCTGATCTGAACCCTCTCGATTTCTACTTGTGGGTCCATTTAAAATCATCGGTTTATTCGTCTCCGGTGCCTGATTTGGAATCTCTTCGGAATCGAATTGTGGCATGTTCTGAGGACGTACGCAATACTCCTGGAGTTTGGGATCGTGTTCGCAGGTCAATGAGACATCGATGTGAGGTCTGTATTCAAGCAGGAGGTGGACATTTTGAACATCTTCTGTAATGACAACGACCTGCGGAAAGAAAAACGTTCCGGTGAATTTCAATGTTGTGAAGGCCATAACTCGGAAATGAAGCATTTCCGGACACATGTTGTAATGAACTATTTTGATTGTCTACATGTGGGAAATACATACCTGTAATTATGCCCTGTATTTTGAAACACCCTGTATATATATTGCTATTTTTCTCAAAATAAAAAAAATCAATATACAGGGTGATTCACGAAGATTTACCATCACTTACGGAGCTTATTTCTGAAGACATTCTGAGCAAAAGGTGATATATAAACATCTGTCCTAATCTCAACATTTGCAAAGTTACATTTATTTGAAGTTGTTTGTAAAATACCGTTTTCTTTAGTTTTAAGGGTAAAATAATATTAGACTGCCTCCGTGGTCTGTTGGTCAGCATATTGGCTTCCAGATCCGGAGGTCCCGGGTTCGATTCCCGAGCTCGGCTGTCGGTGAGTTTTTCTTGAAGAAGAAGAATTCTCTGGGTGTCTAGAGTCTGGAAATTTGTATGAATGTGAGTGTGATTGTGAGTGTGCCGGGTTAATATTAATTAACCAATCATCATAAATATAAAAATACATCAGGACTGTCGCTGGGCAGTAACCTGAATACACGTTTCAGCGTCACATTGTTGACAAGTAACTCCATCTGTTAGCACAACCATAAAGCATGTAATAGGTGCTATAGAGTTACCGACAACGAAAAAAAAAAATAATATTATAAATAGAGAATGAACTATTCTTTAATTGGCTAGTGTTCTGAAGCTAAAAATGTATTGTCAGTTGCTTTGTACAGATTCTGTTTTTCAATTTTTAACTAAAAATGACATTATTCTTACGCACTTATCACAAAAATTGTTACAAATCATACGACTTTAGGAACTTGATTCTTTACAGTTTAATTATGCATCCTAATATCTTGAAGAATTTACAAAAGAGGCGTGATTTGTAACAATTGTCATAAATGCGTAAGAAAATATAATTTTGTAGTTAAAAATCGAAAAAAAAACATTCTGTACGAAGCAACTAAGGAATTCATAATACATTTTTAGCTTTAGAATACTATGAAAGAGTAATGGAACGGAGAAAAATTCTCTCCGGCGCCGGGATTTGAACCCGGGTTTTCAGCTCTACGTGCTGATGCTTTATCCACTAAGCCACACCGGATACAACCCTGACTCCGGTTAGAATCGTCTCAGATTAAGCTCCAACTCTTGGGTTCCCTCTTGGCCAATCTGCACTACGTCATAGATGTCTTATGAACGTAGGACCGAAGTCCACACATGTGCTGAGGTGCACTCGGTATGAGTGACTAGTTGGCCGGGATCCGACGGAATAAGCGCCGTCTTAAATCACGAAGTGATTTACGCATATCATATATATATATATATATATATATATATATATATAATTTTATTTTAATGACGACCGAAGTACATATGATATTTCCATGCAGATATTCTGCGTCATCATACGATGAAAGAGTAATGGAAAGGAGAATATCTGCATGGAAATATCATATGTACTTCATTAAAATAATATATATTTAGAATACTAGCTAATTAAAGAAATGACACTCCTGAATAATTCATTGTTTATCTGTAATATTCTTTCGCCCTAAAAACTCAAGAATAATATTTTACAAACAACTTCAAATTAGTGTAACTCTGAAAATATTGAGATTAGGACAAATGTTTATATGACATTTTTGGCTTCGGAAATAGCTTCGTAGAGGACGGTAAATCCTATATAATGCAGTAAGTACAGGATAACGCTTATCGACAATGATTTAGGTTTTTTTTAGGTAGTAAAGTCCAATTTAGAACTTTTAGGTTCAACATAATTCAAATATGCGACTCCTACAATTATGATTCGGAGAAGTATTGAAGAAATTGGGAGTTCAGAAGCAAGAAAAAAAAAGAGGTAAAGACCTACAAATCCTGTCTCTTATTATAATGTTCACAAATAAAGTCCGGATCATATCTGAACGCCTTAGTACGTATATGATTATAGTGAAGTATGCATGTGTTCTGCAGGATGTGCGGACGCCACTTAATGGTGTGGGGCGCCACCACACGCCTCTGCCTGGAGGTGGGAGGTACCGCGCCGCACAGATTTAGCTCCGTCTATTATTAACTGCTCCTCGCCTCCCCTCAGACATCAGAATGCGTGCGTCACGTCACTATCCCACGTGGAGTCTTATCCACGCGCGGTCATTACTTCGATCGCAGCTGTTGCTCGTTATCGATAAATCCCAGTCAATGAGGGGCGCAGTTCGAACTAATGTGCTCAAATGACGTCATCAGGTCCGACTTCGACAGCCAGGCGAGATTTCATTCCTGCATTATCTTATTCCAGGACTCATAATTTGCTACTCTGCAGAAGATGAAGAAATAAGTCGTAGTGACTTTATGGGAGGCTTGTTCGCTTCCGAACAAAGCGGTTTGTGGTTCGATTCCCAGCGTGGACATTACAAGAGATTTATCTTCATCTATGAGACTGGGTTGATGTCCCTTGCCATGTATTCAGTTCAATTCAATTTAATAAGCCATTAAACATAGAGTGATAGGCTTCGTCACAATACAGAAGGGGGACATACATTTGAAAATACACATATAATTGAAAACAATAAAGTTTAATTAGGATGAAAACACAAAACATTTTGAAACTCTAAAATTAATGAAAACACTTCACTGTTAATGTAATATTTGAGCCGTTCAGAGCACTTACACCACTTTTGCTCTGAACGGCTCATTTGTAACTAAATGTAAATAGCTTTATTTATTAAAAACAATTTCGTATGAATTTATGTTAAGAAGTTCATCTACAGAGTAGAAAGGATTAATGAAAAGCCAATTATAAAACTGTTTTGAAACTATTGATTGGTAACTTATAATATTGACTGGGAAGCTTATTATATAATTTCATCCCCATGACAGAAAAGTTTGTAATAGATTTTACGTAATCTACAGTATGGGATATTAATTTGTTCACTATTTCTAATTTCATGATCTTGTATATTGGCTACTAATGAGTAATTGTTTATATTTTGTCGAGTGTAAAGAACTAGGTCGTATATATATATATATATATATATATATATATATATATATATATTTATATTTATATATATGTATATTTATGACAGTTAATATCTGTGATTGTTTGAAAAGAGGTCGACAATGTTCAAGATAGTTTGATTGACATAGAATTCTAATGGTTTTTTTGCAAATTCAAGACACTTCCAATTTTTCTACCATTTCCCAGAAAATTAAGGGATACCTAATTATCGACTGAAAGAACGAAAAGTAGGCACATCTTAAATAATTTTGAGAAACGCAAGTCACTAATTTCTTTAATAAATATATAACTCTTGATAATTTTGTGTATATTTTCCTCATGTTAAACTGGAGTCTATAAAAAGTCCTAGAAATTTGCTATAGTTTTGTATGTTGTCATATTTTATTAGATGATTTAGGCTAAAAGTTATGTTGATAGTCTTTTCTTGATTAAGCAAAAAACCATTAGATTCAAACCATAAAGCTATCTGTGATAGAATAGAGCATGTAATTCATTCAGAGTAGAGTTGTCCTGTGTTGTCTCGGCGGTGGACCTCGTGTGGTACTGACCACACGACCAGAGGCCCGCAACGTGTGGATGTCAAGTGTTGGTCCATAGCTATATATCCTCTTCTTCATCGCATTGTATTGTACGTCGTTAGGAAAGGAGGAAGTTGTAGCCTACAGAAGAAGAAAAAGAATGATGATTAAGAAGAAAATCTCCATTCTTTCTCTTTTAAATTCTGCAAAGCAAATTTTCGTAGTGTTGTATGAAGGATAATGATCTCTCAATGTTTTCACCAATATGCGACTATTTCTTCGCCCGACAACCCTTTCGAACATAGGTACTCTTCACGATGCAGAGACTGCAAAACTTTTATCACCCAACCATATGAAACAACATACTCTTTTCCATGGTAACCGCCTTTGCTTTTGTTCATAACGAAAATCCTATGTTAGCTATACAGTGTCAAAAAAAAAAAAATCCGTGATTATAAAAACGTGTATCATCTCTGTCGGTAGTCGTGCGTACATGCAAATGGTGACACCACAAAGAGCAACTCAAGCATACCTCACAAAATACTCAATGTGCACCCCCGCGTGTCACAACAGCAGGCACCAAGGCTGTATTCCCACTCTCGCCAAACACGCTCCAAAATATCTACTGAAATGGACTCTTTTGCACTTGTTCAAATATGATGTCGCAGTTAACTTGCAGTGTTATAAAAACCGTGATTATAAAAAGGTGATATCTTCATGTAACCGTGCGTACAAGAAATAGTGATGAGCGAACAGGGTTTACAAAGAATGGACAATGAGAAGACGTTTTCTTGGTTCATCCATCGGCGTTTAATCCACCTTCCTGCCACTTGTTAAGATGTTCACGAATATTTGCTACAATACAACAATGAAAGGTAACTAAAGATTGGCAAACTCGAACGAACGAAACCCTTAGTACGAGTAAGAGCTTCTATTCGCGTCTATTATTTTCGCCGTCAAATTAGACATACCGCAATATTTAAAACAAGTCATCCTTTGTTATTAAAATAATATATAAAATCTACATATTACACTTTATGAAATTATATCATATCCGTTTGTAATTGCATAATTTCTGTTTTACTGTATATCAGTACCTTTTGGTATTGTCCAATTTTCCAAGTCTCGTAACTGCAATTGCGCTTAATTTCCTTATGAATAGAGTTAATTATATGGATATAAAATCCTGCCGAAACAAGGTTAGTGAGGTGTTCTAGACTATAAATTTCCATCTCCGACTTCATGTTGCAAACTATTTAACTTGCAATCAAGTCTCTTGTTCTCGCGTAATTGCATTAGCCTTGTATTATAGTTTACGTTTATTGTGTGATCTTGTGAAATCAGTCTACGATTCTCCAAACGAATAAACCGTGTCATAGAAACATTTACATAATATCTATTGTGTGGAATCTGTGTCGAACAAATTGAGCTAGACAGAGTCACCTGATGAACTGAAAGCCATTTCCAAACGTTTTTCTTTATATTTTATCCGTTCCTTTTCAAATACAGGCCTTGTTCTGGGAAAATGCCATGATGAGTAACCTGATTAAATGTTGTTGTTTTTGTTTCTTTATTGACATTGTACAAAATAAAAATAAAAATATATTTAGTATTTATATGAAACAAGATTTCTGGCATAAGTTCCAGTAGGTGTGTGAGTGCAGTGACTGATTCCTTTTATTTTGGTGTAGGCCTAATTTGTTAATTTGCGATATTTAAGGAATGGTGAACGGGAGAAGAGTTCGGGGTAAAAGATATCAGCTGATAGATAACGTTAAGTATTATATGGGGAGATTAAGAGGAAAGCAAGAAATTGGGAAGAATGGAAAATGCTGTATATTAAGAACCAAGATAAATTCAGTACTAATCAAGACATTCATCATTTTAATACAAGACATAAATCAGATCTTCATCTACCCTCTGTTAGTCTAAGCTGTTTTAAAAAGGAGTTCGCTAGGGAGGCTATTAAACATTTTTACTGCCATATATCGCACCCTTTTTGATAGCACGATCATGTATAACAAGTCTTCAATGCACTGCCTAATTATCTTAAAGATTTGAAGAACAACGAGAAAAGGTTCAGAAAAGAATTAACCAAATTTCTACATGCTCATACCTTCTACACAATTGATGAATTGTTTATGCTTGTGAATTCTTATTCTACTTAAATGACATGTACAATTTTATATAGCTCAAGTAAAATATGTTTTTATATTGACTTGAACTGTTTACTATGTCTTGTATTTTTGTTTAGCATAACTGATGAATTGTATGTACTGTAAATTGAATAGTATACTAGTTTCAACTGATGAATTGTTTAAGCTTATAAATTGAATTAATCTACTTCAAATGAATTGTATAGCTTAATGAAAATAAGTTTGTAAATTGAACTAATTTGATTGTATATGTTTGTATAGTTTGGCTGATGAATTGTATATGTTCTTAAAATGATTACTAGTCTGTGTAGCTCTACTGATGAATTGTATATAGACCTACTGTAAATTGAATGGTAATATGTATAGCTCAACTGATGAATTGTTTATGATTATAAATTGAATTAATCTACTTGATATTAATTGCACAAATTTGTATAGCTTAATGAAAGTATGCTACTTTGTATTGTATATATTTGTATAGTTTTGGCTGAATTGTATATGCTTTAAACTGAATAGTAATCTATGGGAGCTCTACTGATAAATTGTTTTGTTTGTAATTTGAAATAGTTTGCATGATATGTATTATCAATTTCTGTATATCACAACTGGTTGAATTGTTTATGCCTTAAATTTAATTAAATTGTTTTGTATTATAATATAGCTCAACTTTGAATGATCGTTTGCGTTTGTAAATTTAATAATCTGATTGGCAAACTATGTATTTAATATACTTTTTCCAGTAGAGCCATCGATGTAGCTCAGTCGGCAGACTTTGGGCTGCTGATGGAGCTTTCGGGCTTGGGTTGGATCCCCTTTGGACTTCGGTTTCTTCGGAGGTTTCCCCCAGCCGTGGGACTGAAGCCGGATAGTCTATGGCGAGTCCTTGGCATCAACCCCTTTGATTTGATTACCTGGTTGGATTTTCAAGGTTTCCCCCACCGAAAAGGCAAATGCCGGGTAATATTTTGGCTTTTAATTTTACCTCATCTCATCTACTACATCTCGCAAAATGTAAAAAAATTGACAAAATTGTCCTAAAAATTGTATAAAATTACTAAATTGTAAAACTATAAAAATTTGTAAAAATTGTAATTGTAATATTGTAAAATGTTGACATGTTCCACATCTTAAAGCTTCATTGCTCATGTAAGATCTATGGAATAAAATGAATGAATGAATGAATGAATGAATGAATGAATAAAGACCTGCTCTTGGGCAGAACACTGTGCATACATACATACATACATAAATACATACAATCATACATACATACATACATACATACATACATACATACATACATGTACACATATACATATGTACATACATTTTTTTTTTTTTAAATTTTTACATAAATTTCCCTTCCGGTGGCAATAAACGTCTAAATGGTTATGGAGACTTTCATGGTGTGGTGTTATTTTATGGATCTGCCTCTCTGTTGCTGTCGTGTGTCCTCTCAGACACAGGTATTCAAATTTCCAAACGTTTTGCGGTTTTGTTTGTTGTGTTTTAAATTTGGTGAAATGACTGGTTAGTTGTAAAACCAGTTTCTCGAGTATTGTTCTGAAAACAACTGCTCTTTTACTATTTTACTCAGCAGTCTGTAAGAAGTGCTGGGAAAGAGATTTTAGTCCTTTTTAAGTTGTTTTGATGTTCCTTTTATTCAGTTCAATTTCTTAAATAAGCGTAGTGTTGATCATGTTGAGAAGAAGAAAGAAATGTATGTAGTATTTGTGGACTTAGAAAAGGCTTTTAACAGAGTGGATTGAAATAAACTTATTAGAACCCTGAAGGAAGTAGATGTGGATTGAAAAGAGAGAAGGCTGTTTAGTAATCTTTATATGAAACAAGTAACAGTCAGGATAGGAAAAGAAATGTCATAAGGAAGTGAAATTGGGAGAGGAGTACGTCAAGGATGCTCTTTATCACCTACCCCAGCGTTTCCCAAACTATAGTCCGCGGACCACCTGTGGTCCTTGAGGTCTGCCCTTGTGGTCCTTCAAAAAGCACAGAAGAAAAAATAAATTTCAAGTGAATTGCATGTCACACTATAGCTGAAAATCTCAGAGTTTAGAAATGACACATGACAATCGCCTTTCACTTTTTCTCCCAGTACTGACATTTTATGAAATTTCTTACCCTACCCGTCTACCAACTTTCCACTCTACTCTCAACAACAAAAGAGGGATTTAAAGCACTATGAACGTGGTGTTTCTCGCCATATTTTCCCTGCATATCAGCTGATGACATGTGGATAAGTACATTGGCATATCTTTCTGATGTATTCACAAAACTAAACGAACTAAATCTCTCTCTACAAGGTAATTCTTTGACTGTTCTCAATGCGTATGAGAAAATAAAGAAACTTGGAATTTTAATCTAGATTAAAAAAGAAAAAGAAAAAAACACAAATCAATGTTCGAGAGGAAACTTGGTTTGTGGGTCAGTTTCGTAAAACAGAGGATTTTTTCACCATTTTCCAACCCTAGAGTCGTTTTTGGTTGAAAATGATTTCGTTATTGGGAAATAATTATTATGTAATGACATATGTTCGCATCTCGAAACTCTGAGGTCACAATATGAAACTTATTTTGTAAGTAAATATGACGAATTTTCATGGGTTCGTGATCACTTTCATTGCGATATTGAAAATAACAAACTTTCATTGAGTGAAAGAGAACAATTAATTGAAGTCTCGAATGACACCGGACTTAATATGAAATTCCAAGCGGAAGGTAAGGTTAATTTTTGGACCTCATCACAAGCGAAAAAAGAATATAGTGAACTGTACAATGGTGCTTTACAAAATATAATTCAGTTGGCTTTTACGTATCTGTGTGAGAAAGGGTTTTCAACACTAACTCTAATAAAAACAAAGTACGGAAATCGACTCGATGTATGTGACGATCTCCGACTTAAGCTTACCAGCATACGTCCAAATATAGAACAATGAAGAGCCGGCAGGCTTATCCACCTAATTAATGTGAGTACCAACATTTATTTATTTTGTTTAGTTAATAAGTTAAAAATTATCGAAACTCTTAATAGTCTAGATTTATTAAAATATGCATTTTCTTCTATTAACATTAATTTTTTAGTTAATGCGAATATAGGCCTAAAATTAAATGAATTCTAATTAATTAACCCTGTTTTAAAATGTAAGTATACTTATATTAAAAAATATGCTACAAAAATTATAAATTAGCTTTCCTGAAGGAAACAATGTAAAGGTGATTCACAATAAACCTGGTGAACGGAAATGATAGAACTACAAAACGAGATGTGGAAATATTGCCTAAAATAAATGTATTTAAATGTGAGAATTCACAATTAACTATTGTGAATGCTCAATTTAAATACATCTAATTTTAACATTATTTAATTCTATTTATCCGTTCCCGGTTTATTGTGAACCAGCCTAAGGTGGTCCGCGGAACTGTTCTGACTTTAAAGAGTGGTCCCCACTTCAAAAAAGTTTGAGAAACGCTGACCTACCCTATTCAACATCTACTTGGAGAATTCAGTGAAGAACTGTTTTCAGAATATGGAGCAGTGATATAATAGGTGCACACAGAGAAACAATTAAAATCGGTACACATTCCAGTAGCCAAAGTCTCCGCAATCCAATATGAATGAGAACTTCGAATATCCTGCAAATTTGGAGAGCACTTTATCAGGGTACAGATGCGCAGTAGCTCCTAATCCTGGGGCCCAGGCTTAATTTACAGCCCTTGACAAGCCGGAGAAGGCGTGGGAGCTATTGAACTGCGTCGTGAGTAGCAAGTGGGCGCTAATGTGATGATGTCGACAAGAATTGGATACGCTAGCCGCTGTAGAATTGAGGTGATATCACACGGGATGACGTCAAACTTATTCCCTGGAAGGGATGCTATGTTCACACGTGTTCAGTCCCTGGTGTGTCAGAGAGGAAGTATAGGTATAGAACTACGTAACTCGGATGTGGAGGATATCCATTGCCTATTTGGAATTACGTATTTCAGAAAAGTGTTATCTTTGAATGACCTCCAGATGTAATAATAATAATAATTCCATAATAATAATAATAATAATAATATTATATTATTATTATATTATTATATTATTATTATTATTATTATTATTATTATTATTATTACTATTAAGCCTTATTAAAGCCCGGAATTCTAAGTACAATCAAACAGTAAAATAAGCAAGCAAATAAGCACGAAAAATGGTGAAAATAAGCAGCAAAAAAGCAAAAACGAATATACGGAAACCGAACCCCTTCTGGCCATAAGAGAACTAACGAATCATTGAAAAATTTTGCAACAGTGGAATGATTTCCTCGGTCAAGTATTTGTATATTAAGAAGAAATGATCTGTTTCCTGCTTTCATAGCACCAACTACAGCGCTACATACACACTGTCCCGATGTATCTGTGGTTTCAGCCATAGAAATCCATATTTTTGTACTTCAGTTTAGGCCTATCCCGAATATTACAACTTATAATTATTCTTGAAAACACTGTGGCATATAGTTTTTGCGCAATGTAAATTCGTCCGGCATCCTTTTGTTTGTGTATTTTTTTAAAGATACCCGAAGCTGCACATTATTCAATTTCCACAACGGAATGTCGGAACCCGCTAATCCTAAACACAAGTCTTTGAAAAATATATCAGTAGAACTCAATTGTTCACCCACATTGCTTTTAATCAGTTGCTGGTTTAACTTAGATTTATTCTTAAATCTCTCCTTATGCCGCGCTGTATTGATATGCTGCACAATGTCATATTTTTTCTTCGCAGAAACACTTTTTTCACACACAAAACAAAATAAGACACTGCCGTCCTCACTGAAAATATTACTTTCAAACTCATTTACGCATTTGCGTAAGAATGCTGATTGAGAGGTTTTTGTGGGTGGCATTCCTTAACTACAACAGCAGCAATCACACACACCTTACTGAACCAACGCGTGTTGCACAACTTGCACACTGCAGCTTGGAACTCGGGGATTCACCATCTGTGTATATGACATCATTCCGATAACTCGATAACCGATTGACCTGCCTAGCTGCAGAAGCTTGGCGGGGAATCCCAAGGTTCTCTCCTAATTAGAACTACGCAATATTATTTCACAACATCCTGGGTCATACCCTAGCATTGTTTTCTTACGCGTTCGACTGAAGTTAATTTTTATTATCCAATAAAAAACAGGGAATCAGTGATAAATGAGTGAAATATGCACTTTTAAAATTACAGTTTTGGGTAAAATATCCTGTTTTAATTAAAAATCGTAAAATAAGTAAGCGCGTATGACTCGGTTAAGAGAGAAGTTTTATATGATATTCTTATTGCATTTAGTATTCCAAAGAAACTAGTTCGATTAATTAAAATGTTATCTTAGTTAAACTTACAGCAGAGTCCGTATAGGCCAGTTTCTATCTGATGCTTTCAATTAACTGCAGGCTAAAGCAGGGAGTTGCATTGTCACCTCTACTTTTTAACTTTGCTCTAGAATATTTTCATAGGAAAGTTCAGGATAAACAGAGGGTTTGAATTAAACGGGTTAAACTTCTTGTCTATGCGGATGACGTGAATATGTTAGGAGAAAATCCACAAACGATTAGGGAAAACATGAAAATTCTACTTGAAGCAAGTAAAGCGATATGATTTTGGATAAATCGTTTAAAAGACAAAGTATATGATTATGTCTAATTAACAGAATACTGCAAATGAAAATATAAAAGTTGGATTTATCCTTCATGAAGAGGTGGAAAAATTCAAATATCTTTCAACAGTAACAAATATAAATGACACTAGGAGGAAATTAAACTGAATAAATATGGGAAATACCAGGCCGTTATTCAGTTGAGAGCTTTTTCATCTAGTCTGCTGTCAAAAACCTTAAAGTTAGAATTTATAAGACAAACGTTATATTACCAGTTGTTCTGTATGGTTGTGAAGCTTGGACTCTCACTCTGAGAGAGGAACAGAGATTAAGGGTGTTTGAGAATAAAAAGTTCTTAGGAAAATATTTGGGGCTAACAGGGATGATTATTTAGAATGGAGAAAGTTTCATAACGCAAGCTGCACGCATTGTATTCTTGTTGACATAATTTTAAATCCAGACGGCTTTCTTAATGTTACTTGGGCGAATCCAGAATGCAATAAGTTTAGTTGGGAGGCCGGAGGGAAATAGACTTTAGGGAGGCAAATATTTAAAATAATAATTAAAATGGAAATTTGAGGGAGGTGGGATATGATGGTAGAGACTGGTTAATTTGCTCAATAGGGACCAATTATTACTTATGTTAAACGTCAAAAATGAACCTCCGTTAAAAGCCAAAGTAAGTAAAATGAATGTCGTAAGTAGAGTAAAATAAGTAAGTAAAAACGTTTTCCTGCACGCATTTATAATACTAACAAACATAGTTAAAACTGCTTATCTAGGTGTGTCTTAAAGAAGTATAACCTTCCTGCTTACCTTTAAATGTGTGGAAAAGAATATTATGCATTTTGCTTAGAAATCCGGGCTTTAATAATAATAATAATAATAATAATAATAATAATAATAATAATAATAATAATAATTATTATTATTATTATTATTATTATTATTATTATGTTAGCCGAGTAGCTCTGTTGCTAGAGCAACTGGCTTCGGACTGAAAGGTCCGGGGTCCAATGCCGGTTGGTAGTGGGATTTCTCTCGTTACCAAATTTGAAGAACGGCCCCCGAAGTTCAATCAGCCTTCTATCAAATCGTGTACCTGTTCTTTCTCAGGGGTAAAGGCAGTCGGAGTTAGGGTGACCATAATTGGACGGAGTTACGCAATAATAGACCAATCGACAATTTTAAAATTTTGAGATATTTGCACAGATCTGTTGTTTGCTGGATTATTTAACTCAGAAAAATCTAGAATACTATATCTGCATTTTGCTGCCATTTATAAGCAAAATTAGTTTATTCCATAAAATCCATTTATTTATTTTGTTTTGCAATATCAAATCAACTGTTTGTCTGTTATTAAAAATCGGTTAGCCTTTTTAGTATTATTTGTACTATTTTTGTAATAGTATGAATGTTACAATACTTCTTGCACATAATGTTTAATGAAAAGCAGATTTATTTCAATAGTCAGCATCTCTAAAATAGGTTTTTAGCGGTTGGTCTCTTATTGAGTAATTCCGTCCAATTTGTTTGAGTAAAAGTGGGACTTTAATCACTTTCTTCTGGGAAAATAGTGGGACACCATGTTTTTCTAATATCCGGTATTTATTTTATTTAAAATTAATCATAATACGTATACACATGCCAAAATGAAACGTAAATAACACTCAAAGGAGAAACAAATGTTAATAATTTTAAATTATACTTGTTAAAAATAGTATTATAGCAATAAGAAGAAATTGAATGCACTTTAAAATGTATTATTATTTAGCTCTTGTCAGAAATTAGGCTTCTAAAGGGGTTTATTAAATATACTTTCTTTCGCTCCAATCATAAATTTATTATTATTTAGCTTAGCGTACTACAGCAACTCAGGTTTTGCAAGCAAATATGAATAAAAATCATCGCAGTTATATTCAGTTGAATAATTATTTGCCGTAGTTATTTCAAAACAAGGAAATTTCTTTTCAAGTTCTTCTGTAAATTTACATTGCCTCTTTGGTATTGTTATAAGGAGTAAAACACAGTTATAATGTGCACTATAAACGCACATTACATTGATTAAAACCGTAGCTGAACGTGGCAACTGAACAAAAAACAGTAAAAATCTCGAATGTCATCGTTATATCGATAAACAAAACAGGTAGTACCAATCTAAAATTTCTATCATTAATAGATACAATCTATGTATGTTTTTTATGTTTCTTTTGGAATTAATGATCTTTTGTTTAGTCATCTTCAATTATTTATAATTGTGTTATTTCTTTTCTTTTCCTTCTCCATTGTTTTTTTTTCATTCTAATTGTATACCTACCATTTACTCAAGAAACAACAATATTTTGGTAAGCTTTGTTTTCTAGGCAGCCTTCACTTGGAGGAAGCTGAATAAAATTCAGAATAAAAAATAAAATAGAGAAATATCTTCCATGTCGATATATGCAAGTACTGTATTATAGGTAAGATTTATCGGCACACTTGTAAAAAGTTTATAACTTGCAAACTTACGCCAAAAATCGGGACAAAAACCTATTTATTAAAAAAAGTCTGGACAGGTTTGTCAAGACTCAAAAGCGCGACAATCCCGATCAATCGGGACGTATGGTCATCCTAGTCGGAGTGTATTGCCAACCACACCACCTCATTCTAGTGACGAGATCAAGAAAACATGGAGTTCTACGTAATGGCCGCGAAACGATTTATGACGTGTGAAGTTGATTATTATTATTATTATTATTATTATTATTATTATTATTATCATTATTATACTTCCACGCCAAATTGTAAATTACCATCCTGTGGGCAAGAGATCCTTGGGCAGACCGTTCATTTGGCAAGAGACCGTAACGGGCCATTATTGATTATTATTATTATTATTATTATTATTATTATTATCATTATTATTATTCAGATTTATTCGAACGCTTTTATTGAAACGGCACGCAACATTAATGGTATTAATTATTTAATTAATTGAGTCAATAAATAAGCTTCTCAGTCCACTTTTTCCTTCCCTGACGCGCATGTAGGTTTCGCGAGATATCGACTGCCTGTAGACCTAATAGTAGTTTGTTGTAGATCACTATTCTAAATGTCACTGTTACCTTGGGATGATTCAACGCCAGTATTATCTTGTGATTTAGAAGCGAGATTTAAATGTTGATTATGAGTTTTCCTAATATGAATTAATACTGACATAACTTTTATGACAATTTTTTCTTTGTTACTATTACTATCATCTGTATTTTCATGATGTTACTTACTATACATGAGAAATTATGTGTCATATTGATGACATTGTTTATTAAAATTTGGACGTTAAAAAAGACCTGTTATTAACTGACCCTGCAGACACACAACATGTGTGTGATATTCACAGTTGTTCTATATGGTTGTGAAGCTTGGACTCTCACTCTGAGAGAGGAACAGAGATTAAGGGTGTTTGAGAATAAAAAGTTCTTAGGAAAATATTTGGGGCTACGAGGGATGAAGTTACAGGAGAATGGAGAAAGTTTCATAACGCAGAGCTGCACGCATTATATTCTTCACCTGACATAATTAGGAACATTAAATCCAGACGCTTGAGCTGTGCAGGGCATGTAGCACGTATGGGCGAATCCAGAAATGCATATAGAGTGTTAGTTGGGAGGCCGGAGGAAATAGACCTTTAGGGAGGCCGAGACGTAGATGGGAAGATAATATTAAAATGGATTTGAGGGAGGTGGGATATGATGGTAGAGACTGGATTAATCTTGCTCAGGATAGGGACCAATGGCGGACTTATGTGAGGGCGGCAATGAACCTCCGGGTTCCTTAAAAGCCAATAAGTAAGTAAGTAAGTAAGTAAGTAAGTAAGTAAGTAAGTAAGTAAAATAAGTAAGCAAAAACGTTTTCCTGCGAAATAAGCATTTATAAGCACTAACAAACATAGTTAAAACTGCTTATCTAGGTGTGTCTTACGAAGTATAACCTTCCTGCTTACCTTTAAATGTGTGGAAAAGAATATTATGCATTTTGCTTAGAAATCCGGGCTTTAATAATAATAATAATAATAATAATAATAATAATAATAATAATAATAATAATATTATTATTATTATTATTATTATTATTATTATTATTATTATGTTAGCCGAGTAGCTCTGTTGCTAGAGCAACTGGCTACGGACTGAAAGGTCCGGGGTCCAATCCCGGTTGGTAGTGGGATTTCTCTCTTTGCCAAATTTGAAGAACGGCCCCGAAGTTCAATCAGCCTTCTATCAAATCGTGTACCTGTTCTTTCTCAGGGGTAGAAGGCAGTCGGAGTTGGGGTGACCATAATTGGACGGAGTTACGCAATAATAGACCAATCGACAATTTTAAAATTTTGAGATATTTGCACAGATCTGTTGTTTGCTGGATTATTTAACTCAGAAAAAATCTAGAATACTATATCTGCATTTTGCTGCCATTTATAAGCAAAATTCGTTTATTCCATAAAATCCATTTATTTATTTTGTTTTGCAATATCAAGTCAACTGTTTGTCTGTTATTAAAAATCGGTTAGCCGTTTTTAGTATTATTTGTACTATTTTTGTAATAGTATGAATGTTACAATACTTCTTGCACATAATGTTTAATGAAAAGCAGATTTATTTCAATAGTCAGCATCTCTAAAATAGGTTTTTAGCGGTTGGTCTCTTATTGAGTAATTCCGTCCAATTTGTTTGAGTAAAAGTGGGACTTTAATCACTTTCTTCTGGGAAAATAGTGGGACACCATGTTTTTCTAATATCCGGTATTTATTTTGTTTAAAATTAATCATAATACGTATACACATGCCAAAATGAAACGTAAATAACACTCAAAGGAGAAACAAATGTTAATAATTTCAAATTATACTTGTTAAAAATAGTATTATAGCAATAAGAAGAAATTGAATGCACTTTAAAATGTATTATTATTTAGCTCTTGTCAGAAATTAGGCTTCTAAAGGGGTTTATTAAATATACTTTCTTTGCTCCAATCATACTTAGCGTACTACAGCAACTCAGGTTTTGCAAGCAAATATGAATAAAAATCATCGCAGTTATATTCAGTTGAATAATTATTTGCCGTAGTTATTTCAAAACAAGGAAATTTCTTTTCAAGTTCTTCTGTAAATTTACATTGCCTCTTTGGTATTGTTATAAGGAGTAAAACACAGTTATAATGTGCACTATAAACGCACATTACATTGATTAAAACCGTAGCTGAACGTGGCAACTGAACAAAAAACAGTAAAAAATCTCGAATGTTATCGTTATATCGATAAACAAAACAGGTAGTACCAATCTAAAAATTTCTATCATTAATAGATACAATCTATGTATGTTTTTTATGTTTCTTTTGGAATTAATGATCTTTTGTTTAGTCATCTTCAATTATTTATAATTGTGTTATTTCTTTTTCTTTTCCTTCTCCATTGTTTTTTTTTCATTCTAATTGTATACCTACCATTTACTCAAGAAACAACAATATTTTGGTAAGCTTTGTTTTCTAGGCAGCCTTCACTTGGAGGAAGCTGAATAAAATTCAGAATAAAAAATAAAATAGAGAAATATCTTCCATGTCGATATATGCAAGTACTGTATTATAGGTAAGATTTATCGGCACACTTGTAAAAAGTTTATAACTTGCAAACTTACGCCAAAAATCGGGACAAAAACCTATTTATTAAAAAAAGTCTGGACAGGTTTGTCAAGACTCAAAAGCGCGACAATCCCGATCAATCGGGACGTATGGTCATCCTAGTCGGAGTGTATTGCCAACCACACCACCTCATTCTAGTGACGAGATCAAGAAAACATGGAGTTCTACGTAATGGCCGCGAAACGATTTATGACGTGTGAAGTTGATTATTATTATTATTATTATTATTATTATTATACTTCCACGCCAAATTGTAAATTACCATCCTGTGGGCAAGAGATCCTTGGGCAGACCGTTCAAGCGTTGGCAAGAGACCGTAACGGGCCACTAGGCCCAATACATGCAAGGATGATTATTATTATTATTATTATTATTATTATTATTATCATTATTATTATTCAGATTTATTCGAACGCTTTTATTGAAACGGCACGCAACATTAATGGTATTAATTATTTAATTAATTGAGTCAATAAATAAGCTTCTCAGTCCACTTTTTCCTTCCCCTGACGCGCATGTAGGTTTCGCGAGATATCGACTGCCTATAGACCTAATAGTAGTTTGTTGTAGATCACTATTCTAAATGTCACTGTTACCTTGGGATGATTCAACGCCAGTATTATCTTGTGATTTAGAAGCGAGATTTAAATGTTGATTATGAGTTTTCCTAATATGAATTAATACTGACATAACTTTTATGACAATTTTTTCTTTGTTACTATTACTATCATCTGTATTTTCATGATGTTACTTACTATACATGAGAAATTATGTGTCATATTGATGACATTGTTTATTAAAATTTGGACGTTAAAAAAAGACCTGTTATTAACTGACCCTGCAGACACACAACATGTGTGTGATATTCACATTGCAACAGCAACAGGAAATGAAGAGAAATGACTTTCTTAAGGTATGGTCAGGAGCAGCAGGTGGAGGAACTATTGAAAGTCTTTAACTGTAAGATCCGCTGTCCGGAAGAGACGGGTATCTAGGTCAGCCTCGGCAGGTGAAGGCCTTACTACACGTAATGGAAATTTGCAGTATGGATTATATGGCAATTAAAATGTTTTTGTTATTGCAGCAAAACCACGCGGTAGATATTTGCAGCCATAACCTCAATAACGAGAGCTGTTTACGAGCCATCTAGGCTTGCCGAACAAGTCTTCGGCATCTCTTGCGGTCCACATGCTCGACGTTTATTGCTCGTAACAGAATAGAATTTAAGTAGTTGCCTTATAGACGACCTTGGTTAGTTATTTACTCTTCTTCTTGCTTCTTTTTGGCATTTAGAGATAGTATAGTAGGCCTCCCTTAGGATCTTTCCATTCCTGTCAAAATTCTGCCTCCATCTTTAATGCCTCAGTCCTTAAACTTCCTCCACTCCATCCAACCATTTTAGTTTCTGTAGGACAATTTGCTAATGCCTTCTGGTAATTATTATGCTTTGTGTTTAAAATCTTTTTTTTATTCTCTGAAATTCATCCTGATTATATTTCCTAAAAATTCCAAAATATTTATTTTAAATTGACAAAATATCTGGAGATTTATAAAAAGTTTTAGTTCTGTATTATATCTAATCCTCGCAGTGCCCATTCTCATATTTAGGACCAAAGATTTTCCAAACTTTTCCCTTCCCAAATGTCATCAGTTTTCTTCCATTTTCTTCGACAGAGTCCAAGTTTTCCATAAAGCACAATTGGTCTTCAGACTGTTTTAAAATGTGAGTTTTGCTTTTTTACTTACACATCTTGCTCTCAAAGTTTTGTTACCTCAGGCATCTATTTCCCCCAATTTTTGCCTCAATCCGCATCTGCAGTGTTTTTTGGGTATTAGAACTCCTAGATATTTCCCAAACTACTTCTCATATTTCTGTCCATTTATTATAATATCTTTATTACAAACGCCACTTGGTGTTATGTTTCTCATATATTTAGTTTTCTCTTTATTAATTTTTAACCCCACCTGTTTCAGGCAACTGGTTTTATTTGAATTTGGGTTAAATTTGCATTTAGCAAAGCCAAATCGATTTACTAATAACCATCTTTCATCCGTATATCTTGTACTGGTAGATTAAATATGGTATTTGTTTAAATTTATATCAATGTTCATAATGACTTTTCAAGGTGTATTAAAACAAATTGTGGAATAAAATCATCTTCCTCAACAATTTACTGTTCCTAATTTATCAGATAGTTTTGTTTGTATCTTTACCTTATTATATGTTTTGGAATTTATTTTTGTTAATTTACCAATTTGATAGGGATACCAAATTTCTCAGAACCTCCAGAATTTTAAATCGATTCATGTTATCAAATGCCTGCCAAAGTCTATAAAAAGCATATGTACGGGGATATTATATTCACTTGTCTTCTCTAAACACTGTTTGGTTGTGAATATGTGATCGGTTGTACTTCGTCCTTCCTAAAAAAACACTGATATTCACACAGGAGTTCATCTGTATTTAACAGTTCTTTAATATAATTATTTATATTTAAAAAATCTTTATATGTTTATCACAGATTTCCAGAAAATATGTATTTACATAATTTTTTTTGTGAAAATATGTGTTTTTCATCAGGAAAGTTAAATAAAATATTGCAATGTTTTCTTGAAACTTCAGTTCGAAATTTTGTAAAACATTCTTCCCCTGTGTTTTATCACACACTCATGTTTTTAATTTCAGGGCATAGGAATCTTTACTAATAGTAATTATACACAGTATTTAAAGGGTGTAATTGATATTTTGTTATTGAAGTGTTGTATCAGTGAAGAATTATGTTGTGTCAGTGAAGTGTGTTGTGTCAGTGAAGTGTGCTGTGTAAGTGAAACGTGTTCCTGTCAGTGAAGCCTTATAGTTTATAGTGGCAGTGCAAAGTATTTGAACAGTGAAATGTTTTTGAAGTGTTAGTGAAATCAGGATAGAATCAGTGAAATGTGTCGTAGTTCCAGTGCAGTGAGTGAGTTGACAGCGAAATGAGTGTAATGTGAAAGGTACTTGTGTAGATATGAACATATCATACTCGTGGGTTTTAGTTCGAACTTAGGTTTAAGATACAAATTAGATTTACTTTAAATGTTATTTAAGTGATCATGCTTCATTTAATTTAGGATGTTCCCTGTTATTATTATTATTATTATTATTATTATTATTAATATTATTATTATTATTTATTGTTATTATTATTAATTGTGTTCATTATTTTTATTATTGAATTGTCATTAATTTACCACTGTCACCTGTGCAGTAAATAAATACATACATTGCATACATACAACATACATACATACATAAATACATACATACATATTTTGCTAATAAACTGGTGTTCGGAAATTACTCCATTCGCCCTAAAGTAAGCGAAAGATCGGTTTTGATAGCTATACCACACATCGTGGACGAGTACGCGCAAGACCATGTTTTTCGCTTGACTGTTTTTAAGTTTTATTTAGTTTTTGCTTAATTTGGATGTAGTTTTATCATTTATTCTGATATTAGGCCTTCACTTATTTTACAGGTTTTTCCACAGTGTCTCGTGACCAGAATATTGTACGAAATGGAAACATAAAAATTGGAGATTTATCCTTCGAAGAGGTGGAAAAATTCAAATATCTTGGAGCAACAGTAACAAATATAAATGACACTCGGGAGGAAATTAAACGCAGGATGAATATGGGAAATGCCTGTTATTATTCCGATTGAGAAGCTTTCGTCATCTAGTCTGCTGTCAAAAAATATGAAAGTTAGAATTTATAAAACAGTTATATTACCGGTTGTTCTGTATGGCTGTGAAACTTGGACCCTCACTTTGAGAGAGGAGCAGAGCTTAAGGGAGTTTGAGAATAAGATTCTTAGGAAAATATTTGTGGCTAAGAGGGATGAGGCTACAGGATAATGGAGAAAGTTACACAACGCAGAACTGCACGCATTGTATTATTCACCTGACATAATTAGGAACATTGAATCCAGACATTTGAGATGGGCAGGGAATGTAGCACGTATGGGAGAACCCAGAAATGCATATAGAGTGTTAGTTGGGAGGCCGGAGGGAAAAAGACCTTTGGGGAGGCCGAGACGTAAATGGGAAGATAATATTAAAATGGATTTGAGGGAGGTGGGATATGATGATAGAGACTGGATTAATCTTGCTCAGGATAGGGACCAATGGCGGCCTTATGTGAGGGCGGCAATGAACCTCCTCCAGGTTCCTTAAAAGCCAGTAAGTAAGTAAGTAAGTAAGTAAGTAAGTAAGTAAGTAAGTAAGTAAGTAAGTTTTTTTCACATATGAATTTGCATTGAAGTACCTATTAGGCCAAAGGTCTCCAAAAAGCGTATCGTCATTCGTGCTCTCGATGCAGCCCACCGAACACAGTGTGCTGTAAGACTAGAGAAGGGGAAGCGGTCAGTGGGGGATCGCGGCAACGGTGTGCTTATTATTACAATTATTTTGACATACTATGAAGCTGGAGGCCCGTCTGTTGCTATTGACACAAGTCATTGCAAATTAACCTCTTCTGTTCTATGGTGCCTTTCAGTGTCTGGAAAAGATCTTCTCCAGTTGTATTTTGTAATTACATCTAGAAGACTTTCAGACATAGCAAAATGTTCTTTAACTCCCCGGATGAAAATGGCTAGGTGAGCTTTGTCATTTCTATCTATGCTTTCGCCCAATGCATGTGAGTAAGTTACAAACTGGTTAATTGTGGTTTCGACTTCAGATTCAATTACATTTACAATCTTGAAATTCCTTCTCTGAAATGAAATTGGAAACAATTTAATTTTCTTAAACTTTGACTTTGTTCTGGACACTGTATTTTAGTAACGTCCTGTATGCACGATTTTACAAATGATGCTTCTGTAAAAGGCTTCATTGATTTTCCAATATTCCAAGGTAGAACATAGCTAGCAAGAAGCTTTTATTGTTTAAGACTGAGGACACGTGTGTGATTTGTGTTTGTATTTTCTTATTTTATATTTATCAAAATATTTGTAGGCCTACGCACTTCGCCTAAAATTAAACGAAGAACTATATGTTTGTCATGCGAAACTGAGTGTAAACGTTTTGTAATAAACTGATTGTTATGTATAACCAAAAGTTATACAAATAGCCCCAAAATAAATTTTTTTCATATGTCCAACATGCCTGTAATTTTATGATATTCTTTGTGCAGAGTCGAGTATTGTCGGGGCATGCTGAATTTTAACACACCCTTAAACATTTTCGAACAAATTAAGCATTTCACATTATCCCCATTAACACAGAAATATTTCTCTTCCTATTCATCCTTGAATATACTACGTCCATGATTAGAAGACATTATGAAACGGTGAAACACTCAGACCACCACAATGATAATGGCAGTCCGCCACTGGTCTTCTTTGCGCATAAACATTGAGTAAAGTACAGGTGGGGATAGGTGAGGCGGAGCATGCTCATTAAATAATGGCTTCGGTCCCGTTCAGGGGCTTACTCGCGAGTACGGTTTTGGAGGCGTCTGTATTAGGCCTACAGTTTCTACATGATCTGTTAAAAGTGGCCGCTCTTCATGTAGTACACCACAGGAAGATGTCTAGCGCAGGCATTCTCAACCTGTTGCTCGCGAGCACCATGGTGCTCTTTTAATTAAATTTGGTGCTCTCGTCATGCGAGTAAAAAAGTGCTCGCGAGCACTGACCTTTCTGAGGTTCTTTTTTCAATCCAGACTTTGTGCAGCCGAAACAAAAAGTGTTTCTATCCATCCGATATATTATCTTAGACATCTGATAGGACTCGTTTTTCACAAAGTAGAACCCCTTTCAATTCAGTGTCGGCTTAATCAGAAAAATTAATATTATTCCAGAGAATAATATAACTCCTCTGGAACTTCAATTGATAAACTTCCAACCCTTCTTAGCCCAAAAATATTTCTTTTAAAAGAAGAAATTCATTGCTTTTGGCAAGCAGGAGACACAGAAAGACTCCAAATGCAGTGGAGTTTTCTCTTAAATATGTGGCTATGTTTGGAACAAACTACCCATGTGAAAAAACTTTCTCACTTATGAAATACCTCAAGAAAAAGCACGATCACGATTAACTAATTCACATCTGCAGGACTATTTACGTGTAGCTACAAGCGACTTCTCCTTGGATACCACTGAAATTCTGAGCAACATTCAAATTCAGGGATATCGTTATCATTGTAAATGTTTTAAAACGTAATTGTGTATATATTTTATTTATGTATTCATATAAGCCCATTAAACATATATATATATATATATATATATATATATACTACTACTATCTCGAAATACTGAATGTGCTTTTTTTGAAATGGAAATCACATCGATTTCCTATGTTGTTGAACTCTCAATGTAATAATTTTAGAAAACATTTTTTACACTTTCTTTCCTTGCTTGATGCTTGATGAATACTACCAACTTCTAAAATATCGAATGATTTTTAACACTTTACGTGTATGTGTATATATATATATATATATATATATATATATATATATATATATATATATATATATAGACTATGTGCATACTACTGCCTCTCAAAATACTGTATGTCCTTTTTTTGAAATGGAAGTCACATCCAGCATTTTCTTTGTTGTTGAAGAACTCTCAATGTAATAATTTTAGAATACTTTTTAAACTTCTTTCCTTGCTTTGATGAATACTACCAACTTTCTAAAATATCGAATGTTTTTAACGCCTTATGTGTCTATATATATATATATATATATATATATATATATATATATATATATATATATATGCTCATTACTGCCTCTCAAAATACTGAATGTGCTTTTTTTAAATGGAAATCACATCGAGTATTTCTTATG
The DNA here is from genome assembly GCA_025594305.2 of Periplaneta americana. NCBI lineage: Eukaryota > Metazoa > Arthropoda > Insecta > Blattodea > Blattidae > Periplaneta > Periplaneta americana. The sequence goes on along the minus strand of JAJSOF020000025.1, from coordinate 23,442,326 downwards.
TTGTTGAAGAACTCTCAATGTAATAATTTTAGAAAACATTTTTTACACTTTCTTTCCTTCCTTTGATGAATACTGCTAACTTTTAAAATATCGAATGGTTTTAACACCTTATGTGTGTATATATATATATATATATATATATATATATATGCTCGGAACTAACGATAGATTTAGTGGAAAAGGACTTGCTATTGGAACTGATGCCGGGTTCATGCCAGAGATTGAACACTTAGTATATCAGTAATATCTAAATATATTAGGACCTTGACACAAGCGTCTCCGGTTGGATTGACGACTGTGTTTACCGGCATTTGGCTCTGTCAGCTGGGCGAGATTTTATGTTTCACGGAACTCGTTACGCTCGTACAGTTCCTACTTGTTTCTGCCGTCGTTACAGACACGTGACGATTTCAGTGGGGGCTCTTGGCCGACATCCTTGCAGAATGAATTTTAAAATATTGATGGGCTAAGTACGAAGCTCCTTTCTTTCTCAACATCTTATTATTATTATTATTATTATTATTATTATTATTATTATTATTATTATTATTATTATTATTATTATTATTTAGGGCTTTTAAGAAACTCGGAGATTCATTTCCGCCCTCCATAAGCCCACAGTCGAACCCTATCCTGTGCAAGATTAATCCAATCTCTACAATCATATCTCACCTCCCTCAAATCCATTTTAATATTATCCTCCAATCTACTTCTCGGTCTCCCCAAGGCCTTTTTCCCTCCGCCCTCCCAACTAACACTCTATATGAATTTCTGGATTCACCCGTACGTGCTCCATGCCCTGCCCATCTCAAAGTCTGGATTTAATGTTCCTAATTATGTCAGGTGAGGAATACAATGCGTGCAGTTCTGCGTTGTGTAACTTCCTCTATTCTTCTGTAACTTCATCCCTCTTAGCTCCAAATATTTTCCTAATAACCTTATTCTCAAACATCTTTAATCCCTGTTCCTCTCTCAAAGTGAGAGTCCATACAGAACAACCGGTAATATACAGTATTAACTGTTTTATGAATTCTAACTTACAGATTTTTTGACAGCAGGCTAGATGACAAAACTTCTCAACCGAATAATAACAGGCTTTCCCATATTTATTCTGCGTTTAATTTCCTCCCGAGTGACATATTTGTTACTGTTGCTCCAAGATATTTTGAATTTTTACATCTCTTCGAAGGATATATTTCCAAATTCTATATTTCCACTTCGTATATTATTCTGGTCACGAGACATAATCATATACTTTGTCTTTTCGGGATTTACTTCTAAACCTATGGTTTGTGAATTTTCTCCTAACATATTCATGTCATCCGTATAGACAAGCAGCTGCTGATGTAACCCGTTCAATTCCAGACTCTCTCTGTTATCCTGGACTTTCCTAATGGCATATTATAGAGCAACTTACAAATGGCTTTTAAGGAACCCGAAGGTTCAATGGCCCTCATATCGGTCCCTATCCTGTGCAAGTTAAATCATCATACCCCACCTCCCTCAAATCCATTTTAATATTATCCTCCCATCTACGTCTCGATCCCTAAAGGTCTTTTTCCCTCCTTTCTCCCAACTTTCTATATGCATTTCTGATTCGCCCATACGTGCTACATGCCCTGCCCATCTCAAACGTCTGGATTTCATCCAGATGAAGAATACAATGCGTGCAGTTCTGTGTTGTGTAACTTTCTCCATTCTCCTGTAACGCCCCAAATATTTTCCTAAGCACCTTATTCTCAAACACCCTTAACTATGTTCCTCTCTCAGAGTATATAGAAGAACGTTTAAATTCTAACTTTCAGATTTTGGACACTGGATTTTCTCAATTAATGGAACTCCTTTCTTTAGCCCGCAGTGAATTTCTTGGCGTGTAATATTTCACTGAGACACTTTATAATGGAACTATTTCTTCGGATATATATATTATTATTATTATTATTATTATTATTATTATTATTATTATTATTATGCCGAGATCAAAAAACCGTGTTCTCTCTCCGTGCCCCCAAAGTTCTATTATGGCATGTATAGGCCTATTAGTTTTTTTTTTTTTTTTTTTTTTTGTATTTCCAGTAGTGTAAAAATGGAATAAATTTACTTCTCATATTTGATAGGTCTACGTTAGAAAATACGTATATAACTTATTTTAGTTATAAATATTACAAAGAGAAAATATGTTCACTAAGAAGACGCCTACAGTATATACCCAATAGTATTTTGCAAATTCCGAACTCTCTATAGTAGACCTACGTCTACACCAATCTATTATTCCGAGAAATAGATTTCACGAACGTTTAAAACAGCCATAGTAAAAATAACAAATAACTTAAATAGCTATCAACATTTTCACGTGCAACTTATTCACTTGTGTACAACGTGTGCATATTAATCAGTCGAAGCGCAGTTAATCCCAAGGATAATAAAGCCGTTATCTCAAATAGGATTATAGAACTCCATTTTTATCCATTCATCGCAATTAATCTCCTCAACTTTGATACGTTTTAAACACTTGTTGAACTGCCTGGTTAGCTTAAACCAGAAACTTCGTGGAATCGTGCGCATGTTAATTAGATGCCTTCCTTGCTGTTCTGATAACTTATAGATTTGCAGAATGTCGCCAGTAAATTGCAGTGAATGTATGAAACTCTAAGGCATACACTAAGAATATAATGTTTGCAAAGTCTATATACTGTATGCATACTTTATTACACATTGACACAGTAATACCCGTAACTGAAGCAGTCATATAACAAAATTCGAGTGGAACAGAATGTTTGAATGTCAATTGTTGGAATGCATATTGAACAATATCCATGATAAAATAACTTACTCACGTGGCGCATACAAATGCTCTGCTGAAAATTTCATTTCTTTCTAAATAGGCCATATCTGTCACCCTAAACCAACATTTTCCTGGACGATGGATTGGCCATGTGGTGGTTCTATTTCTTTGCCGCCACGGTCCCCGGATTTGACCCCACTACATTATGGTTTGTTGGGATAGTTCAAAACAGAGATTTACCAAATAAAACCGTATACACGAGACAAATTATTCAATACACGAATTTTTATGCTGCCATTGGTGTGAAAGTACGGCATGCTGTACTCAGGAAAACAACTCAAGTCTTAGGAAACGAGTTGGAAAGAGTAATTACGTTCAAATTTCAACTTTTGAGCAATTCTTAACGTGACACGTCTTTGATTCATTGTCTTTGTATGAATTTCTACAAAGTTGACACAACTGTATTGCCAATGCTATTAAAAATACAAACCATGCTCATAAAATAATTTTTAATTAGAATGACCCATACAAAATCATTCTCTTTCCTCTCGAATCATTCTGTATAAATAGATCGAAATATCAATGTCTGGTGGATAATACATCTTATATATAACGCATAAGTTTTACATTTTATTTAGATGAGCTATGTTCAATTTGTTTTAAAAATTATTTCCACTTAAATTAAACATTTTCCTGGACGATGGATTGGCCATGGTAATTTTATTCTAATGCCGCCACGGTCTCCAGATTTAACGTCATTAGATTATGGTCTGCGAGGATACTTCAAAACACAGGTTTGCCGAACAAAATCGAATACATCAGACGAATTGATTGCATGAATTTTGGATGATGATGATGATGATAATGATAATAATAATCATCATCATCTGATTAGAATAATATATTACTAGTCAGCTATGTATGCAATAGCGGGAGAAAGGAACTGGCCACCCTACCCCATTATCTCCTGGCTTAATTGCCTCGTGAGTGATGTCTTAATGGTATCACTTATGAGGTTCAAACCTTTCTTGGGACAGTTGGAGACGTTATGCTCAGTTCAGAAACCACAATTCAAACAGTCGAAACCGTTCATGAAAGAATCGATATCATTCAACAATCAGTTGGTAGATTGTTAGATAAAATAGTCATGGAGAGAGATTCAGATGTAGAAATTGATGTTCCATAACTATTGAATCAGAATTAAGATATAAAAGTGAATATGAACAACTTTGTTGTTGGAAAACAATTTTGAACGAAGATGCTTTCTCAGCCTATAATATCTTGGATTTTGGATTTGGTAAGTATTGAAACTTCGTCTATTTGAAGTTATGTATTACAGTTATTACAAACCGGTATTAATACTAGGTAATTAATTATAGAGAAGTTAGTTTATTTCATATCAATAAATGTGTTATTTTGTATAAAACATATACATCGAAGTTGCATGATCCATGCACACCTAACTTGTACTCAGAGTAATCAAACGTAGGACTCTAGTAATGACACATGACGAAGTAATGAAGATTCCAAGAAATGCGGTAATGTTGGCAACCTGTTCCCACCTACAGCCCCATTTAGAACTCTCGATTTAGTCGTCGTGAACCTCCATAGTCCGTTTGCTTCATTAATTTGGTATATAACTAGTTTCGTAGAGCGCCGTGGTTTGAAATTTCAGTTTATAACTTCAATCATATAAAGAGCAAAGCTATTCATAAAGCACTCAATGGAGAATATCAGGAGTAAGCTGTCCCATCGTAAGTCACTGGGATCATATGACATTAAAATTTAAACCCTACATCTGTGGGCGCGATATAAAAGCAATATCTAACATTCGCGTTCTTGTTAATCGCCTACGTAGAACTTCTGCGAGAAAATGTGTCATGGGACATGGCAACGATTCCGTAACGAATTATTTTTAACAAGAAAAATCTCTCTGTATGATCTATCACATACACCTAAAATGGTAACCTCGATTCAATTTGAAAACATCTTACAGTTATCCCTTGTGGTCACATTAAACTGTAGACATGGAAATTATGTTAAATTGTGAGGAAAATTCACCGAACGAATGCAACTTTTCGTTCTAGAAAGACATTTAAAATGTTACATTTGTTCGGATAAAATTTCAGTATATTTAAAGGACAAAACTAAAATTCTTTCAATAATTGATTATAATAATACACTGCTCTCTTAAACTGACTGACCATATTGAGAATTAAATCAATGACTTTCCCAAAACACGCTATGAAATGTTTAATATAAAACAGTTTTTATCTCGGTAAGGAAGCAAAACCGGGGAAAATTGTATTAATTTTTTTATACATCTTGATTACACAACTTTTAAAAGTATTATTTGTATTTCTTGTGTTAAATTTTGTATTACCTTGTTAACATGTTTCAGCCTACTATTGGCCATCTTCAGAACTGGTTGTTGCTGGTCTTGGCGCCTTTTGTTTTGTTTTCTGTGGCGTGTGTTCTGAAATTGAGTTGTGTGCTGAGAATTTTATTTAGATGTGTTTTTGTGTGTCTGTATATTAAATCATTATTTTAGTGTAGGTTTAAGCGTGTAATACTTTTTAATTATTTAATGTAAACTCCACTCCCGGCCACAAGCTTTTGCTTCAACGGGAGTGCCAACCAAAAGTGTACCATTATTATCTTTCAAATAAGATTATTATTATTATTATTATTATTATTATTATTATTATTATTATTATTATGTTTTGCTTAGCTTAAACCGCATTTGCAATTTTTTTCCTACATTGTATTAAAATAATCTCTTTCGGAAATTATCCTCGCCTGTCTTGGTAAGAAATCATCATTTTTAAATATCAAGTCTATTATTCTGCTCAACATGATGGAAATTATCGTTGTTAATGCAGGATTAATTATTTAAATGACCAAATATTGACCAATTAACTTAAATGTAAGTTAGTTTAATGAGAGCTTAAAGCCAAATTTGTGTTGGTGAAATTCATTGTCCCTTTAAGTGGGTATCAATTAAAAATACTTTAAATAACAATTAAAGTTATATAAGCTTGGTGAAATCGGTCCTTAAGGGTTACAGCTTACAGTAGTGAAAGTTTTGGAAATATTCAACATTTTTTTCCTTCATTACTATATCTTGTACAATAATGAAAATTGGTATGTGTAAAACACTGTCCTTCTGCTATATGAAAAAAAATATTTTTACGATTTAAAAAAATTACTTATATATATATATATTTTTTTTTTCAAAATTAAAAATGGTGGGCGTTCACTGTGCAGTGATGAAGCGTTTCCCTCATAACTCATAAACTTGTTAACTTTCTCATGTTCTCTCTCTTTTATTTTATTGCTGAAACTCATGTTTACAATATCATGCTCTTTCAACTACATTCCTTAATAAATACTATTTTTTTTGTTTTGTGTTAGAAGAAAAAACTGATATTTGACCATTTTTTAAACGAATTTATTAGACAATCTATCAAAGGTAGAGGAGTGATCTTGCATCATATTGTTGATATGACATGTATAAATGCACACAAAAATTTCATCATAGAATGTTGGGTGGTTTTTGAGTTATGTGGAAAACGCTTCATCACTGTAGAGTGAATTTTGAAAAAAATATATATAACTATTTTTTTAAATCGTAAAAATATTTTTTTCATAATATAGCAGAAGGGCAGTGTTCTAAAGATACCAATTTTCATTATTGTACAAGATACAGTAATGGAGAAAAAAATGTTGAATATTTCCAAAATTTTACTGCTGTAAGCTGTACCTGACCCCTTAAATGATAATAGCACGGGAGTAAAATTTTCGAGTGGTTGCCGTCTTGAAATGGTTATTTTATTACAAATGATCATATGGATTTACTCCTTTCGTGCTGCGTTAAGAGTTATTACTGTATTGAGCCAGGAAGAGTAATTGTCTGCCATTCTCATGATCCGTTTAACTCGAAAAGTCCATTTTTTTTAGTTGTTTCTGTTTTTGAACTAGCCTGTCGATTAGATATCGAAAATAGGAATTCAGTAATGCCTCATGCTTCACGCTGATGGCATCGAATTGAAACTCTCTGTAATCTTCCTACAGTACAAAGCCATTCAGTAAATACTGCAGGTGGGACCTTGTACGTGACGAGATCTGGAGGGATTTCAAAGCAACTGACCTACTTGGAACACGGGGTTCTCTTTTTTTAACTTGCAATGTCTCCCTGGACTTTAGGCACACGGCGCAACCACACATCCCTTATCGGCTGACGTCAGCAGCTTACCTGCCAATCTATAACATGTTGCTACGAAGTTCGAAGGTCGAAATTCCATTAGTGATTCTGTAAACGTGAAGGAAAAATTATACTTGTGAGTATATTTATTGTGCAAAGTCCAAAGATACGCATGCAAGTATGATAAAGAAAGAAACGGATTTGTAAATAAAACTGTTAAACACAAACATAAAGAAATAAATTAAGAGAGAGACGAAAAAGGAAGATAAGTTGTAGAAGAAAAGATGGAAGGTGAAAAGAACGAAATAATTTGATTTCAATTGTTTAGTAAGGTATTATAATGATTGATGTTTTCTTGACTAAATCAGATGACTGCCTGGATACTTTAAATATCAAAACCATGAAGATCTTAGAAGCTTTTAAAACTTGGTGCAATGTTAACAGGTTTATAATTAATGTTGGCAATACGACACAAAAGTGGTATTTTTTCTAGGTTCAATTAATAACTGAGCCTACCAGTAAGTTTTTGGGCATAATCTCGGAATCCTCATCTTAACCATGTTCCTTACAAATTAAACAACATTTGTTATTGTATGATAAGTTTGCAACAAACTCTGGACGGTACGAATTTGTTAAATGTATATTTTGCTTGAGCTCAGTGCGACTTATCTTAGAATATAATCCTTGGGGGCAATGCCACTTTTATTCAAGAGTGTTTTTATCTTAATTCTTGATTGTATACACTCTTGTATAATCACTGATGTAGTGCTAAGTTATTTCAATAAATAAATAAATAAATAAATAAATAAATAAATAAATAAATAAATAAGTAAATAAATAAATAAATAAATAAATAAATAAATAAATAAATAAATAAATAAATAAATAAATAAATAAATAAATAAATAAATAAATAAATAAATAAGTAAATAAATAAATAAATAAGTAAATAAATAAATAGGTAGATAGATAGACAGACAGACTGATTGATTGATTTTAATTGATTGATTGATTTTGATAGATTGATTGATTTTGATAGATTGACATATTTTGATAGATAGGCAGACAGACAGATAGATACACAGACGGACAGACAGACAAACACATCAGTGAGTGATGAGCGAATGAATGAATGAATGAATGAATGAATGAATGAATGAATGAATGAATGAATGACTTAATGAGAGACAAACAGACAGATTGATTGATTTTGATAGCTGGATTGATTGATTTGATAGACTGATAGATTTTGATAGATAGACAACCAGATAGATACACAGACAGACAGATCAGTGAGTGAGGAGCGAATAAATAAATAAATAAATAAATAAATAAATAAATAAATAATGACTTCACTGTGTTAGCATTATTTTTATTATCATCTAGAAACGGATTTCATGAATTATCTACAATCTTAAATTCAAGGGAATTTCTAAGAGAGATATTTAAAAATTCTAAAATCTTAACCATTACGTCTTTATTTATTTATAAATCAGTAAATTTTTACGGAAATAGTGAAATGTTTAAATTAATTAAAGACGTACATACCGTATGTATTACACGAGAGGAGAGAAGGAAGTAGGCATTTATTGAAAACTGCAGGACGTCTTATTATAAATTCTCCCATTGTTTCTGTTAGTCACGTTGTAAAAATATTGTTGATACATCGAATCAGAGAAATACAAATGAAATAAATGAACGTAGGAGGAATAAACTATCACTTATTAATTTTGAGCAGCATGTTTTTAACTATCAGTGTAATTCTATTCTCATTGGTCAACCTAGCACCAATGAGCTCGTTTATTAGCTGAAAAACGTTCGCGTGGGATTATCGAAATAGTGTTAAATCACTTTTCACACGCTGCTATAGAATAATTAATTTTCAACTCTTTGCCTAGGGTTAAAAGAATAAGCTTAGAAAGCATATTGTAATATTCAGATTATGCCCAAGTTTGCGGGTTCGATCCCGGGCCAGGTCGATGGCAATTAAGTGTGCTTAAATGCGACAGGCTCATGTCAGTAGATTTACTGGCATGTAAAAGAACTCCTGCGGGACAAAATTCCGGCATATCCGGCGACGCTGATATAACCTCTGCAGTTGCGAGCGTCGTTAAATAAAACATAACATTTTTAATATTCAGATAGTCAGTGTTATGATATAATATAATATTGTTTTATTCAGTCTACATGACGTATCAAATATAAAAAGTCAATGACACTTATCTATGTAAGCGATCATTGTGTTCTATACAAACATAAATTGAACAGCGAACGTTTTCGCCCTTCGGGCATCATCAGGCTTTACATGCAATATCTTATACATTTAGTCTATAGTATGGAACTGATGAAATACAACCATTTAATAATGAAATAAACTATTTAAAATTGGCTTGTAGTAATTGTATCTAAAATCAATGTACAGATATAAAATTTATACATAATACTGAGGTAAAAATTGTGGTTGTACTGCTGTGTTGAGTTTAAATTGTAAAACTGTGAACATAGTAAAACGTTTATTCCTCATTTAAACTTCATAATTTTTAATTAGATGTTTTCTGCTAATCTTGTCTCAATGGTTCAAACTTGGTATGGTGAAATCAATATGTAAAGTCGTATATACTGCACAAGATATCTGTTGACATTTCATTGAGACGATTTAAGAATGGGTTTATGACGACATGCGGTTGACTTGTTACGCTGATTTCACCGACTGAAGTCGGAACCATTGAGACAAGATTAGCAGAAAACATCTAATTAACATTTATGAAGTTTAAATGAGGAATAAACGTTTTACCATGTTCACAGTTTTACAATTTAAACTCAACACAGCAGTACAACCACAATTTTTACCACAGTATTACGTATAAATTTTATATCTGTACATTGATTTTAGATACAATTACTACAAGCCAATTTTAAATAGTTTATTTCATTATTAAATGGTTGTATTTTCATCAGTTCCATACTATAGACTAAATGTATAAGATATTGCATGTAAAGCCTGATGATGCCCGAAAGGCGAAAACGTTCGCTGTTCAATTTATATTTGTATAGAACACAATGATCGCTTACATAGATAAGTGTCATTGACTTTTTATATTTGATATGTCATGTAGACTGAATAAAACAATATTATATTATATTATATTATATTATATTATATTATATTATATTATATTATATTATATCATAAAAGAATTGGATCTACTATTACAATATTTGTCTAAAATGCTATTTTATTTTAACGGCGTTTTCTACTTCAGAAATTATTCAGTCTTCAAATTCAACGTGGACGAGGAGTGGCCGTTAAATTTTGCCTGTAGCCCCATATCAAATGCAGGGTTCCTTTACTAGTCATAAACCTGCGACAAGGAGCTCAGAACTAAACATTTCATCGACAATTAAAATCCATCGTCGTCGGCCTGGTTCGAACTCGCGAACCTCGGATTCAACGGTCAGTATAGTAAATGCAAAACAACTTAGGGTTGCACAGTAGAAGAAAACAATGCGTGTTTTATCGGCGTACAATAATAAGTTAAGAATAGGCACGCGCTCAAGATTGACAAGAAACTGAGGGCGATGACCACGTACATAAATACGTAATTCTTTAGAGAAAAATGTTATCATCGTTTGTAAATCCACAAATAATTTTTAGGGAACGTTATAATCTGTAAATTCTTTTGTGTCGTGCGTCGCTATATTTATGACAATGAAATATAACGTCAGTTTAATGGACACTTTATCATTTGCTTGACATTTAGTGTTAAAAAAATAACAATAAATAGCAGGAGACACATAGTGCCTTAGTACATAGGCAACATGTGATACACTTTATATGGCTTGCACTCTGTCATCACTGCTGGTGTATAAAACATACAGTACGTAACCTATGTTAGAGTAGCGTCGTATGAACAACATTTTCTAGGCTGTTTTCCAACGAGATAAAAGCTTCTTAAATATGTGTCTGACTGTATTATATTCTTTATGAGTGATTCGGTTTTGAATAAATTCTTTTTTTTTTTTTGTGTAACATAAGTGAAGAGCAGACCACAGTTGAGGGGGTGGAGTCCAAATTTGCCTAAGTCCAAATGACAAGTTGTGGGGAAAAATGACAAAAAATGATAAAATAAATGTGACGCCCCTAGTGTTTGCGTATGTTTTTTCAAAAGGATCTAAGTCAAGACCTAGGAGAATCTGTGAAATAAACTTAGTTATATATGAACTTGGAAAGGATACATTAAAACGAGAATAAAGCAAGTTAAAATTTAAAAAAAAAAGGACTTAGGATACTTTGGAATCCACCTCTTCAATTCGTATAAAGAAATCAGAAAAAAAAAAAACTGAAATTAAGGCATTCTTGTGGTAAGACAACATGAGATGCGCAACAGTTATTAACTACAAAATCGTAGAACAAGTATCTTTCTTCAACTAGTTAGCTGCAATGTCTCTTATTTAAAAGAACCAGATATACAGGGTGTCTAAAAATGCTCCATATATGAGGAATGTAAGTTCAAAATAAAAATGTCACATAATGTGCTCAATGTGCGCCCTTCGAGAGTCAGACACAGGTCAATGAATGCGTTTCAGCCAGTTCTGATGCAATCGTTGCAATTTGTCCGCCGTCACGTGATACGCGTCAACGGTTCGAGCTTGCAGATGTTGCTAGTCCCGGATTTTCTCCTATGGTCCGTCCCAGGAATCTATGGAGTAACTTCTCGCACATGGGGGAGGAGTCTATCTGTGCCGAAGTATATTGCGGGCTGCATCAGCTCGAGGCCGCTATGGGGTTAGATGTTCGTGGTAGAGCCCGGACGAGAAGTTATGGCACCAGCGCGAGGGACGCATTTTAGTTCGTTTGCTTGGACTCGCCCTCACACTGAACTGGAGGGGTGATGGGTTAGTTGGTTACTGGCATTCCGAGTGTTCAGATCGTTCTGCTACTACCACTATTGTTAATACTGAAAACATTGTCCTTCTGACCGCCCTCATTATGGCATTGTCTAAGGTGTGAAATCATAGAGCAGTTCATAGTCAAGAACATGAAATAGCTTACAATGTATAGAAAACCATGTCAGAAGAGGTTGTAAATGGAATACCAATTCCATTGAAAAGCGTGTGTGCAAGAGTACTGGCTGCCACTGCTATTTCAAAGCGAACCCTGGCAAGAATCAGGAAAGAAGGGAAAAATATTGAGGCAGAACAGCAGATTCTTTCTCCAGTCCGGAAAAATCACAGCCGAAGAAGAAGATTGTTGCGGCTGTAGACAGTTTTGATGAAGAAGTCCTAAGAAGACTCATGTATAAGCAGAGGCCGATCTGTAATCGCTTCTTCCAAAAATGGATATCAGTGTATGATTACGTGAAGAAAGTAGAGAACAATTACATTGAAAGTGAGCACGTGATGGACAGTATTTTGGAGAACATTTCCATAAACTTAGGGGCATGTGATTCCAGCACAGATCAGTCGTCTGATTCGAACGGAGAATAAGAATATGAAGATGGAATAGCGGGCGTAATTCCATTATGGTCTGTCCAAAACTACTTCCGACCTGACAAATGGCGCCTTTAGCATGTTACCATGGCAACCATTGAAATCAACCAATCACGAGAGAAGCGCAACCATGGTAACGGGACGGTGTTGCCGTGTCTATGTTTACAAGTAGCACGTGAATACCATGGCCTAGTGGTGAATAGTGCACGGAATGACTTTGAGTTGGCTGGTTAGCGCGTGCTTTGTGTGAATTAAAATATTATTTAGAAGTATTATTGTTTTAGTGTATCGATAATTATGTTTAAATTATATTACACGTATTATCTTCGTTGTTATGGATGTAGTGTGTGACTAGTGTGCGTTTTCTAGTTTCTGCGAGGTGACTTGTGCAGTGACGGAAGGACGGAGAACAAAGAATATTGGACAAGGTGCCCCGTTAAAGAGTCAAGCGCGAGAGATGGTGTGTTATGTGATAGAGTATTTTGAAAGGAAAAAAAGATAATGACGGGCTTCTTTTACCTTCGGCGCAAGTCGTAATGAGAACTGCTGCTTGTGTTAAAATTAATAAGATCTCTGTTAAAGATATTGGAAAAGAAAAAGGCCGTGCAGATTTTTAATCATAAATATTTTTACATTTTTTCAACGCCTTTCTAACAATATTACATTGAAGAATACCGGCACTCATAAAAATAAAGGCTTCGTATTAAATTTAAATCTATTTTTTAAATTTAGAGTCCTTTCGACGCTTTTCTAACGGTATTACATTGAAGAATATGGTACTACTACTACTACTACTACTACTACTACTACTACTACTACTACTACTACTACTACTACTATTAATTATAATAATAGACTAATAAAATAATAATGTACACAAATTTTAATGCTTAGTGTTCAACAAATTAGTTAGAAATGTATGTGTTCATGTCAGCCGTTCATTACTGCACTCTATCGGCAGCGCGCTCGCTTACACGAAAGATGGGCAACATGACAACATTGCTCCCCCTTCTCTGTAAACTGTCAAGTCGGAAGTAGTTTTGGTCAAGGTATAGGTACCTTCGGACTCTTGAGTAGGAAAGTGGTGATACTAAGGTAAGACGAATGTTTTTAGAAAGAGATGAAACGGATATGCCTGCCACTCTGAGCTGAGATAGAAATTATCCCCTCCTGCAAGCGGTTGCTCACTTCGTTCAACCAATACATCCCCCCAGAGAGGTCATTGGCCCTAGCCCTCCCACATACCACTTGCGCAGAGGTCTTGTTTCGTCTTTCTACTTCACAGAAATCCTGGGACGGACCATAGTAGACCTGCGATTTAAAGTGACTCCACAGGTAAAAATCAAGGAGTGTGAGATCGGGAGGATATTGGAGCATTCTGTGTAGATATTAAAATACAGTAGAACCGCGCTAGTCCGAACTAACTGGGACCAGGGCCTGTTCGGATTAAGAAGGGGACAGGAATGCAGGCAGGGAAACCACACCTTATCCCTTCACTGCTCATTACTGCTTCATTAACATTATCTGCATAAAAGTATAGAAGACAAATGGGTCATACCATACAAAATTTTAAGAATATGCTAGTAATGTCATGAATTTTTTTTTGGGCTTTTAATATAATAATGTTATTATGAAAATAAATTAAACTGTCAAGTATGACCACCATATCATTAATATTTTAGTGATACGGATGACTGAAAAATGGGTGGCAGTTACATGCTATCCATAATTTGAAATATTCTAGATACCCTATATGAAGTATCATCGAAACTAAAGAGACGCCATTGTAAACCTGAACAACCATATTTTAATGCCTTAAGGTAACGCACAGGTGAAATTACTAAATCTTACAGTTTTCATTTTTTTTCTCAAAGACCAAGGACACTAGAATAAAATTATGACACGTTTCCTTATGAAGATGCAATAAAGGGCAGGATTTTTTTCAACGTGATTTTCTTTAATTTTCGACGTGTGGAACCATTTATATATAATTAATTAAATTATATATAAATGGTTCCACACCGAAAATTAAAGAAAATCACGTTGAAAAATATTCCTGCCATTTATTTCATCTTAATAAGAAACGTGTCACATAATTTTATTCTGGTGTCCTTAGTCTTTGAGAAAAAAATGAAAACTGTAAGATTATATTTTCAATTCCTTAAAGACTAATTCGAATAATATTAAGGGATGCTCATAAAACACCTCATTGAAAAAAGAAATAGTTATATATTCGAATGCACCAATTTAAATTAATGCGAATTTCGTATTGAAGAAAATCTTATTCTTAATCCATCTCTCAAGTTTTATGATATAACTTCAAAAAACCTGTGAATAATTGAATTAATAAAATTATTAATTTTTGTTCAGACGATTGAAAATCGCTTGCTATGTGTGCCGGTCGCAGCGTTCGCGGGACTTCGTAACGATGAGTAATCTCAAACGTCCGTCTCCCTGACCTTGATCGCGCAACATTCTGTACGACGGGAGAGCCTACCTGCTGTGCTTTGTTCCGGTGGGTTGTTTTTATTAAAAACTGGCATGATGTTTAAGTCAGCATTCTGAAATTTTCACAGTGGAATCAATATACCCTAAAGAATTAAACACATGTTTTTTCGTCTGTAAAAATGAATTGCATTTTGTGTTCTAAATTATTTTACGGCGGGTAACTACTTAAAAAATTATACATTTTTTTTTCATATTGAGGGAATTTATAAACAAGGCTCTCCTCTTTCGAATAGCAATGAAATCACTTTTCCATCTTCTTTTACATAGTAAGAAAAGTTCAATGAATTAAACCGTGTTCTTTGTAAACCAATATTTTAAATGCTGATTGCTGCCAAACTATGAAGTATATAAATATAGTATTGCTTGAAATTCATATTTAGAACATACAAAATAACCTAAGGTGGGTGCTCCTGTTATGGCCATGTTCCTGATATGGCCACCCCCCCTATTGTGAGTTAATTAACAAAAAATCCGCTAAATTGCAGCAGCATCCAGTGAAAGGACATCCTGATATGTCACTTGATCGTTTTCCATTCAGTCAGGTTAAGCAATATGGCGTCAGTTGCCTGTTTTGCGGTTTTCATGTGACCTCTTCTTATTTTTCTCTGGTAAGTCTCCTTTGTTTTATGCATGTTTTTCAAAGACTTGTTTCATGAAAACCATCGTATTCCATTCAGTTTTTAATGTTCTGTTGATTGGTGTTGTAGTTGATGGCGTATCTTTTACGAGTTGTTCATAATCAAACGATTTTCTGAAATGCTTATCAAATGCTCCATATGGCCATATCAAATGCACCATGGCCATATCAAGTTCATTTCGCTTTTATTTTTTCACCTGACAAATTTGCATGCCTTATAGCTGGGATTACGCAAACATTTTGTATTTTAAGAAAAAAAACTTATTTTTTTTTATGGAAAAACGTGTTTTGACTACACTTTTGAATTATAAAAAAGATTATTAAGTGCCATTTTTATTCATTTTACAACAAAATTATTTAATTTTAGCACAACTGCGCTATCAAACTGAAAACAATCACCATTTGTAGAACATGGAACAAGGGTGGCCATATCATGTGCACATGTTCCTGATATGGCCACTAGGTAGACTTTTGGAATTCGGGACTTTTTGGACAAGTAAAGCTATTTTTGTGGGGAAAGGAAATTGTTTTAAGGAAGTCCATTAGACTGAGAACGAGTAAGAAAAAAGTGGTTTACATATTTTTTCAAAATGGCGGCTAGAAAAATTTTCAAACCTTAGCATGGCCATATCAGGGACACCTACCTTACTACAATATTTTTAACTTTTGAGACATCATGGTTCAAAAGCATACTTTTTTGCATGGAATGACCCAAATACTAATTCATTCACTAGTGATAAAGTAAGTTGTACTATATATTCTACATTTTGAGTTTCTAAATACTGTAGTATTAAATTGAGTTTCAGTTCAAGTATTATTTTCTTTTTCTTCTTCTTCTCCTCTCTTTTTTTTTTTTTTTTTTTTTGGTATGTTCGGATTATCCGGAATTTCGCTCCAAAAAGTCTGGCAGGCTTGGACCGACTATTTCTAAACGTGCTCAGGCTAGCACAATTATACAGAACGAAAGCGACTGCAAACTGCGAACTGTAGTTAACAGTAAATCAACTCATCCACTTGAATTTGAGAAATTTTATTCCGGAGGAAGATGTTACTGTCGCAAGCTTGTAAATGAGTTTCTGAAACGCAAACTGACGGGGAGTTCCGGGCAGAAACAGAACGTGGGATGCGGGGCAGGATCCCATTGCTCGTATCTGCGGAGGACGTCTGTGCCTCGAGATGACACGTTTCCGTCCTATCTCGCTCTTGACTCCTGCTGTACTGTCCTTCCTGATAAGCGACAAATCGAACGAGGGGATAAATGCAAGCTCATGATAGCCTTCTGAGAAGATGGAGAACGTGAAAGTGGACATATCCGGCATGGATGACGATACACTATCGGAGCTCATGTAATACGACCTGCAGAATGCGATCTCAGAGCGACACTTCGAGATGAAGAGACACTCCTTGGTATGTTCAAAGTCTCGCCACTATTAGAAAGAAGACAGAGTTCATGCGATTCTTCTTCTTCGTCTGCAAAGATTAGCCTGGTCTTCAAAGATGATATTATCATCTAACTAGGGCAGGGATGTCGAACAGCGCTCTCGAGCTGTGAAATGAGCCTTCACTGTGCAATGGTTGAACACAGGTAGCAGACAGACCGAACTAATGACCGTAAACAAAAGCGAAACTACTAAAACGGCGGCTGGTACTTTGGTAACTTTTATACATCTTACTAATTGATTACGAGCTCATTTTAGATTTGAACTTGATGAATTCTGATGAACAAAAAATGTAGGCCTACATGACATGATGATGATAAGTTAATAATAATAGCGGTTTATCTACTGAGTTATTCCAGGAATGTTGTTCGTTAGTGACTAAAATAAATCATCATCATGTTATTAATATGTTTAAAATAAAATATTTAGAATAGGATTTTTACTCCATCCGAATGTTTACCCCCGGTTACTCTACTCCAGGGGCGAATGCTAGTCACGAAAGTTAGGCTTGCTCTTTTATTCATAGGGGAAGATTAATAAAAATAATCAGACCCACATAAATAATTTATTTTATAATTATGAAATCATTATGTCATGGATCATATTCGCTTATCAGATATATAAGTTCGATATAATCTAACAAACATGGCCAACAAAACAGTTTATTTAGTTTTTTCGACCCTGCCAACCAATGCATATTGTTGTATTGAGCTGCACTGAACGAGCGCACATATTCTCTATAATGTCTGTCTTCTCTTGAATAGTCCTTCGGGAAAATGGATTTAATAATAAGGTTTCAATAACACACAATTCCGAACTCGTTGCAATACTTCAAATTAATGTTTAAGAATTAATAATACATGCAGAAGCTAACACATGCACAGCACATTCCCGCTGTCAATACTGGTCTGTGTAACGTTAAATAGTCGTTGGTGTAGCTCTCGGACCAGAGCTTCAAACAACACATAACAGAAGCATGTGCGCCTAGGACGGACTAAGGAGGAAGACACTTGCGTGCGCATCATATTCTCGCTGTTTCTACGTCTTTCCTGTAGCTCTGAGAAAAGAACAAGCGTTGCGATACTTGCGATGTGCAACCTGCGATGGTATTACGCCTATACAATATTCCAAAAATCAAAATAAAGCAGTTGTGGACTTACAACGGCACGAAAAACCAAATGACTTGGGGATTTATGTTCAAAGTTATTTTTTCAATCTCTCAGAATTTCTACAACTTCGAACTTTGATCTCTCTGGTGAGATACCGCTGGTCAGATGATGGGTTGAGCCATTGCTATTACTTGAGGTCATTAACCAGAGAGATAATATATGCACGCTTGAAACAGTGGGGCTTTGTTCTACGCTTTCCTGCTATCGCTTCCTTTTCTTTCATATTTTTACCGGCGGAAGATTTATCAGAAGAAATAACGTCATATAAACTTTTATTTAACTCTCTTCTTCACAAAGCGACAGGAAGTCACCAGCGAATGTCTTCATGAGAGGAAGTGGGCTCTGTTCTACATGGTACTTGTCTCTTCTTTGTTTATAGGCCATTCCCTGTAACATTAGGGTTCACTACTAGTTTCTTGGTGTACCTCTCCCGAGCGTTTGATTTCCAAGCAAAAGATCCAGGTTAAAATCCCGTTGAGTTAAGCTGGAATCAATCGAGGATGGCTAGATGTCATGAAAGTCATATTTAGAGCCCGGATGTTTGGCAAAATGGCTTTTTTACTGGATGGAAGTAAATCATTATTTGCATAGACATAAATGTGATTTGGAGTAAATCAAAGTGATAGGGCCAATTTTTATTTTGCCTAGTTTAGGTGTTTCTTACAAATAAATGCCTTTTTTTATCATTTTAAAGCAATATTTCTTGTTTATAGGCCTATGCAATTTTATAATTAATTGTAATGTAATGTGTATGAAATTTAAATATTTGAAACAATGACTAACTTCTTTTTGGCGCTAGGGAAACTTCATTTAAGTTAACCAAAACCATTCTCATTTCTCTTAAATTTTCTAATGAGGACATTAATAAAATTTGTCTAATGGTATTGAGAGATTCATTATCCATTTTACACAATCACTTGTATAATACTATGTAATTTTTTTTTCACTTCATTTCATTACTCTTCAATATATTTTCATCTTATGTTTCTCCGAAATCAAATTGTACTTTATTTTTAAATTTATCATTGTTCCGTATTCTCTCCGCAATCATATTGTATTTTTAATTTAACGTCTGCTTTGTATTCTGGATCCTAGTGGTCAGCCGTAGATTTCGGCCAGATGTCCCAAATTTTGGAATTTGTTGTAGTAAATAAAAGTAATAAATTTAGGGAGGCCGAAAGATGGGAGGATAATTTAAAATGGATTTGAGGGAGGTGGGGTATGATGTAGAGACTGGATTAATCTTGCACAGGATAGGGATCGCTGGCGGGCTAATAATCGTTCCTTAAAAGCCATTTTTAAGTAAGTAAATAAAAGTAATTTATTTCGGTGCTCAATCTGCTAATAATCGTGCTTTAACACTATTGGCGTAATATGAATAATGTTCGACAATCCACAGTTACAAATATAATATTGTCATGTCTTCACGATACCAACAATCAGCTTTATAATTTTAAATATTAAGCTCGTTCTCATAGAAGTTATCACCTAGCATTTCCAATTGTTTTTTCTTTCATATTTTCAAATCTTACTGTTACAATTTTGTGCTAAACGTGTTTATTATTGTAGGAGAAAGAAATTTGAGTAACGAACAGTCAGTTATTGTCGGGTAACAGAGATCTAAACCAAGCTCATCAGGTTGATCAGGAAAAGAGGGCCATTGATGAACCTTGTATTCCCTACCTTAGTGCCAAGTATAACATCCCTCTCTTCAATTGGTCAGTGACAGGTTTATTTTTTGGTGCTCGGAGTTCTTTACCAAAATTTACATATAATTTTTAAAACAATTATCAATATCATCTTTTGAAATTCAAAAAATCATCTCGCAAATTCTTAAAGAGTCCCTGTAGATTATACAGTTTCATTTATACCACTCAGAAGGCCTTAATTAAGGATATGCTAATTTTAAATAAAAACTTTTATTTATAAGTATAATTTCATAGTCATCTTCTAAGATTTTATTTTATAATTGAGAATCAATGGTGCTTAATTATTACATTTTATTTTTATAACAATATTCATATTTAATTGATTATATTTCTTTGCTATTAATTCCCGGATCCTCGTGGTCATCCTTAATTAAGGCCGGACGAGTTATTTCTCTTTCTCTCATCGGTTAGCGAGAATGTCTAAATTCAGTAAACCATTGAAAAGTAATTTCATGCTTACGTTAGTGAATTTGGTGCCCATGTGTTTTCAACCGATGGAACAGTTTTGTTATGTAAAGTTTGTGAAAACACTGTTAATCACGAAAAAAAGTAGGCTATTTTATAAGCCAACATTTGTCACCTACAAAGTAAATGTGTGAGTTATGTTGATATAATTTAAATTCATTGCTAAAATATATTATGCCTTTTTAAAATATATGTATTTTTCAAAGATTATTGTGCCTTTTATTTTTAGTTTTTTTTTGCCTATTTTGCTTATTTTGCCTGCCTATTTTAACTGTTATAAATGCCTAAACATCTATACTAATAATAAATCTGTAGCCGAAATTTTTCTGGTAATTTTCGATTTTCCAAAAATAATTGGTCTAACATATATAATTAACCACCCTTTATACTAATAATAAATCTGATTTTTCTGGTAAAAAAAATAATTGGTCCTGACATATCTAATTAACCACCCTGAAACCGAAAAACGCTTTTTTGAAATTTTTGTTTGTATGTCTGTCTGTCTGTCTGTCTGTGTGTCTGTCTGTCTGTCTGTATGTTTGTTACCTTTTCACGCGATAATGGCTGAACCGATTTCGATGAAAATTGGAATATAAATTAAGTTCGTTGTAACTTAGTTTATAGGCTATATGGCATTCAAAATACGTCATTTAAAAGGTGGGTTATAAAGGGGCCTGAATTAAATAAATCGAAATATCTCGCTTATTATTGATTTTTGTGAAATATGTTACATAACAAAAGTTTCTTTAAAATGATTTCTGATAAGTTTTATTCTCTGAAAAATTTTGATAGGACTGATATTTAATGAGATAAATGAGTTTTAAAATTAAAATAACGCCATCTAAGACGGTGTATTGAAATAAAAAACAAATGACTTCGTCTATAAGGGGCCTTGGACACAACAATCGAAAGCTATGAAACATAGCCTACAGACAATGTTTCTGTGTTTGTATGAAGTAATATCGGAAGCTAAATTAACCGATTTGTATAATTAATTATTATTTCATCATTGGAAAGTGTAGTTTCTCTGGATGGACATAATGCTATAATGTTATTACAGTAACTTGTAAGTAAGATTAAAATAGCTTCTTATGCACAGAAAACTTGATAGGTTATTCTGTATATTCATTTCCTGTATTTCTTATAATAATGTTTATGAACATATTCATTTTTATCTCAGAGAATTAACGAACAACGAGAGTGTATTGATTTAGTATGCAGTAATAGTACGTTAGCTTAGCAATCCATTATTGTATAATTCAAATTTTAACTATGCTCAATTGAATCGTGTTAAAATACATAAAATACATATGCAATAAATGCAATGCAAAAAAATTGGGTAATGAGCCAAGCAGATTATGTTGCTCTGTTGTAAAAGTTGTTCCTCCTGAGATTCAAGAGCTCCCACAACAAATTAAAAACTTTCTAATTCGAGTACATCCGTTATCATCACACTTTTTCATAATATAATATAATATAAACATAATAATAAATCTGTAGTCAAAATTTTTCTGTTAATTTTCGCTTTTCCAAAAATAATTGGTAATAACAATTAAGAAACATGTTAAAGGAATTGTCATTGCACCAAATGAGTGGTCTCTGGATCAAAATGATCGCATTTTAATATTTTAAATACAATTTAAATTAAGTAACATAATAAACGATTTATCCTTCTATCAAACACGAATGTTCCCTGGATAAATGTCCTATTTTAATTATGTAATTACTTTATATTTATTTCTAACGGGTGCAGCGGAGCGCACGGGTACGGCTAGTCTTCATAATAAATACATTTATATTTGCATAATGATGAAGTTAAAAATAATAGTTTTGTAGGACATCATTCTTCAAGCGATCTGGCTTAGATAATCGAGAACAGAATCTCCCAACTACATATTGGACTAGCCTACAGTATGATTTAGTACTTTGCCTTCAATAATTCAGATGACATGTTATTGCGTTGTGTTGACCGTCAACAAGTATGCTAATGTGTTAACATGAATTGGTTTGGAAGCTCCCGTAGTAACCGGGGCATTAATTGATACACATACACTTGCCATTTACAGGCAGATATGCTGATGGATTCCTGTTGAAATTCCCGGCTCACTCGCTATTAATTTCGAGCCTCCCGTGTATTCGGATGCCAGGTCGTTATCCAACCGAATTCATCGCTGTAATGTAAACGGATGCAGCTCGACGAGTAAGTTGGTTCAGTTCTATATTAATTAGTTCAGTGCGACTCATGAGGTAACGGCTACCTGGGTTCGATTTCCGGACAGGAAATGAAAAATTATTTCCCTTCCACAGGAACTGAATGTGGATTCATTGTCTAGTTTTTGCCCCTCCATCGTTTCAAGCGATGGTTTTGTCCCACTCGGTGAACATGGTCAATAGACCGCGGGAGTGTGGGCCCTAATATGGCGATTGCAGTTGACCATGCAGACGGGTGTAGAGTATGACGTAAGTCTCTCTCGCCTTTCGCCGTACTGTTCCGTGCATCGAACCCGAAACATTCAGAGTGTGTTTAGTTGTCATACTGAAGAGTTGCGTGTGTGAAATGACACATATTACAATGTCTAAAACAACTCGCTCACGAAGTGCAGTACTAAATAATTTAGTCAAACAATTCGGACGCGATATTTTTAGGCTATTATAGAAAGAGAACGTGTTGTATGTGTCGTTTGTAATTTCAGATTATTACAAACTAAGAAGTACTGTCTTGAAAGACACTGTAATAGTAAAGCACACAAGGAAAATGTTCAACGCAATTCAAACAAGAACCTATCGAGTTCAAATAGTCAGCCATAGTTCAATATATAGACTTATGTGACATGTTGGTACACACAAACATTCCATTCAGAACTTTGGACAACCCCCACTTTAGATAATTTCTGGAAAAATACACAAATCAACATATTCCAGGAGAAGCAACAATATGTAAAGAATATTTACCAATTTCGTAACAGAATACGATTTACAAAATTCGAGAAAGCGTGAACAATCAGAAAATATATGGGTTTCAGTTGATGAGTCTACAGACGTAAGTGGTAGATACGTGGCAAATGTGGTGGTCGGTATACTTTCCGAGAACTGTGTAGGGAAAAAATTTGTGCTAACCTCAGAGAAACTGGAAAAGGTAAACCACGCAACTATTGTCCAAGTTTTTTATGGTCGGAAAGGATTAAATATAATAATGTACTTCTTTTTGTCACTGATACAGCTCCATATATTATTAAGGTAGCAAAACAGCTTAAAGAGCGGTATTCCAACATGGTGCATTTAACTTGTCTGGCGCACGGACTGCAAAATTCCGTCGACATCGCATCAATTACATAAGTACGAAATGTATGATTATTGCATGTATGCAATTCATATACTCAAGACTGTACTTCTGAAGCACGCACAGTGAGTTGCTTACCTGATAGTTCATTACACTCGCCACAGAACGCTCCAGTCATACTTAACTGGACTGTAAAAGGCCCGCACTCCCGCGGTTTAATGATCACAAAACAGCTCTTCTTTTTCTTATTTCCTTCAGGCTCAGAACCTGCTATGTACAGAATTTAGAGTCTCCCCATCTTTTCTTTAGTCGAGCCGGGTTTGTCTTATTTCCAGGTAGTGAAATACCTTTATAACGAACGACAGTATAACGAAATATTCAATACTGCGAAATTATTTTCTGTCCCCTACTTTTCTCCCTGTACTACAACGTAAAAACATTTAAATTTTACGAAATTCGAAAAAAAAAAGTACTGTAACGAAATAAAAATTTCGCTCCCTTGCTGAAAAAAATCTGCTTTTTTAACGAAAAATATTTTTTTATATGTCAGCATTACAAACAGTCTTCATCGTTAGTCAAAATCGTGCATAATATGCCACAATATTGAACTAGTGTCGTAAGACTATGTTGTTGATGTAGGTCTTCAAAACATTTCAGTAAAACAATCATGCAGGTATTTAATTAATTCTATATTTTATTATGTAAATGCTTTACGATTGTAACAAAAATATGCAGATTTGATATTATTTTACAGGTAATTATCAGGTTATTTTAATATTCTGAATAGTATTTTATAATTAAGTATGAAAAGTTTTGTTCATTTACAATAAATTAATTTAATATTATTCCGTTACTGACTTAACATATCATACAAAGGTATAAAACCTTTACATTATAGGCCTATATTTAATTGTTGGTATTAACATTTTCGTTACTGCATGCGACATCATCAGATACCATAATTTGCATTCATAATATAATAACCTCTGTTTTTTAATTTACCCTTGATATCAAAAGTTAAAAACTTAAACTTGCTTACTTACTTACAAATGGCTTTTAAGGAACCCGAAGGTTCATTGCCGCCCTCACATAAGCCCGCCATCGGTCCCTATCCTGTGCAAGATTAATCCAGTCTCTATCATCATACCCACCTCCCTCAAATCCATTTTAATATTATCCTCCCATCTACGTCTCGGCCTCCCTAAAGGTCTTTTTCACTCCGGTCTCCCAACTAACACTCTATATGCATTTCTGGATTCGCCCATACGTGCTACATCCCCTGCCCATCTCAAACGTCTGGATTTAATGTTCCTGATTATGTCAGGTGAAGAATACAATGCGTGCAGTTCTGTGTTGTGTAACTTTCTCCATTCTCCTGTAACTTCATCCCGCTTAGCCCCAAATATTTTCCTAAGCACCTTATTCTCAAACACCCTTAACCTATGTTCCTCTCTCTCAGAGTGAGAGTCCAAGTTTCACAACCATACAGAACAACCGGTAATATAACTGTTTTATAAATTCTAACTTTCAGATTTTTGGACAGCAGACTGGATGATAAGAGCTTCTCAACCGAATAATAACACGCATTTCCCATATTTATTCTGCGTTTAATTTCCTCCCGAGTGTCATTTATATTTGTTACTGTTGCTCCAAGATATTTGAATTTTTCCACCTCTTCGAAGGATAAACCTCCAATTTTTATTTTCCATTTCGGACAATATTCTGGTCACGAGACATAATCATATACTTTGTCTTTTCGGGATTTACTTCCAAACCGATCGCTTTACTTGCTTCAAGTAAATTTTCCGTTTTTTCCCTAATCGTTTGTGTATTTTCTCCTAACATATTCACGTCATCCGCATAGACAAGAAGCTGATGTAACTAAAAAACTTAAACTATATACACAAATAGATATAAAATTACAAGTCTTCATGGTTTAAAACAAAATTTAAATTTTGGGAATAATATCACGCTAATATACTAAATACGAATACTTGTTTACAATACAGATTTAACTGTTGTGTCATACTAATTTACTGTGAGTATATTGAAGTAACCATTTGAGCCTAAAATTATATTGCTAAGTTTATGTCGAGTTACAGGTATTAAATTTGCTGCTGCTGCTGATGATGATTATTTGCAAAGGCTTATTAGTAGTAGCAGTTTTCATCATCATCATCATCATCATCATCATCATCACCACATACATATAGATAAAATCACAAACACGGTGTGCAGTCGAACCCGCGACCTTGACATGTGACGTCTACATCACTGTACTTTCAGAAGTGTTCCAGGGCTGGAGACTGGAACTGACATTACAAAGAGACTCAGCTATGAGATATACAGGGCCTGGGATTTTTGTGACATTTTTACTTCGGGGCGCGGTCCCACGCAAGAGAAAGTAGCTCAATAATTTATCCCGGCTCTGTCGGTGTGGTCTCAGGGGCAGAGAACGAATCAACTGCGAGTAAGGTCGGGTGACCTTTGTGTTGTCATCACCAGACATAGGCCCAGTGTTCAGTCGTAAGAGATCTCTTTCCAGGAGTTTACTCTTTCAGTCGCGATGCAATATTAAGGGGAAACTCCACTGAAAATCATGAAAATTTTACACAAAAATTTTATTGACTATTTCACTTCTTTAGAATGTACATTTTCATACCCCAAATAAATTTAGTTCAATTCTGATTACAAAGTAATATCACAGTCTAGTATATACAGTCGCGAAGCTCAATACATAGCAAATATGCAAACATTAGGTAGTTGCTCACCACTAGAATCGCTAATATCGCCTCATTACAGGCAATGCAAAATAGTACCGTCACAGTCTATTGTTTCTAGCACCCTCAAAACTCAAGCTTCGTGACTGTATGTAGTAGACTGTGGTAATATATTAACATTTTTTTTTTCAATTAAGACTCTAAGGGGACGTAGCATTTAAAGGGCTTCAACATAATTTTTTCATGAAAAATTCTTTTTACAAATTTCTGATTACAAATCTAGGAAACTTTTGGTTCTGAAGTTGGCTCCCTGAAGTTACTAGATGAATGTAGCAGAGGAGAATTTTAATAGGTATGTGTTGCATAAGTATCCATTTTACTTTTTTATCCATTTTTCCGGAAGTTTATTTTTCTTGATTCAACACCAACTTTTTATGTCAAATATTAATCAATCTGGACAACAATTTTTACTACAAGTGTTTATGAGGTAGCTGAATGTTTCTATGCATTTATTTTTCAAGAATGCTGCTAGTTTATTTTATTAATATTTTTTCATGAAGAATAGAAAAATAAAGTTTTAACATTTCAAAAATAAATTTGAAAGTGAATAAAAGAGATATTTCATAAAATTAATGCATAGAAATGTTTCTCTATGTCTTGTGAATGTAACAAAAAAAGGAAGATTAAGAATTGAGATCTTCTACCAAAAACTTAGATTTTTAAATATTTCTAAAAAATATAAAAAGAAATATATAAAATCAAAAGTCAAAAAAATTTGGGAGTTAAAATTCGGATTTTGTTAGTCCTTTACATAGTAAACATGCTTTCAAAATTCGACTGAAAAAAATGATTAGAAAGGAAGTTGTCATTTTTAGTGGAGTATCCCCTTAAGGTTATCGCTGCCTTTTATAAAATGGTGTTACAACATTTT
The DNA here is from genome assembly GCA_025594305.2 of Periplaneta americana. Lineage (NCBI taxonomy): Eukaryota > Metazoa > Arthropoda > Insecta > Blattodea > Blattidae > Periplaneta > Periplaneta americana. Next base: position 23,414,989 of record JAJSOF020000025.1, on the reverse strand, counting down.
GCACTTTCATTTTGAAAGATAATTAATTAATTCGTTACAACATGGTTGGCGACTGTGTTTTAAGTAGCAATTTCTAACACAAGACTTACTACTGATAAAATTGATTGCTATTTTGCTTTTTTTGCATGCAAAATAACGAGAATAACGGCGAATTAAAAAAAAAGTGTAATTTTAGTAGTTGTAGTAGTGGTTGCTATAATTTATTAGTAGTAGTTATAGTTTTTGCGATAGTAGTTGTAGTAGTTGTAATATCTTTAGTAGGGTCAAGTAGGACTATTATGATACAAAAAGTCAATCTTTTGCTGTAATTTTACCATTAAAGCATATACAAATTTGATAGAAATTCATTCGTGTGTAACTGTAGAGATGCAGAGTGTATCTAAATTCAGTACTCAAACTTCTATGGATGACACAAGAGACCAAAACAAAGTAGGGTGAAGTCGAGAGAACGAGCAGACCATATTTGTGCCCCTCATACAATGCCACACTCTACACAAAGCACTTCACGAGCCTCTTCCTTAGTTTTTTCTCCCGAGGTCCTCAGACGATGCTCCTTTTTCTATTAAAAGCTTCCTTTGCAATTGCTATCATCCTTTTGACTTCCTGGCAGCAGCTCATGTTTCTGATTATAGAACATTCCAAGTATTTGAAGCTATGCACTTGCTCTATTCTACAACATTGAAATAAATGGATTATAGTTTTCGTAATATTTAAGTTGCTTTGTACTGTTTATCGAATATTCAAATTTGAAAGCATGAACATTCATACACAACCATTTTCCAATATGTAAGCAAAGGCCTTGAGAAAGTGTTACACCTTTATCATCTTCCGAACAAACATTGATAGAAAACCTATTCAAACGGCGATATATTGTTCTTTTAATTATGGTTGTAACAGTTAAAAGTTGCATAATTTTCCATTTTAAAAATATTTATAGTTACTCAACTGTGTTGCATACAAACAAGAATAATAAATATGATATAGGTCTTACGAACTCATTTAGGCATAAAACAGTTAGTCCAAAACAATTCCAATATTTTTTTTTTTAGTGATTTTATGCATATTCTAAATAGGGTAAAGATTGGTAATATTTTGATATGAATAGTATTATGATAGTTCTTTTTAGAATTTATTACAATTTTACTGAGCGAGAGGAAGATCGGTTTTTTGCATCAACATCAACGTAGGCTATCTGTAAATGATTTAAATAACTAGAAATGATCATACACAAAACAAACTTTTTTCTTTGACTATTACACTTTTACTACGTCACACTACTTTGGACCAATAAAACGGTACGAAACGACGTCTTTCAACCAATCATGGCCGCTTATTGCACAATTTTATCGCGTCCCTAGCATTTGTTTAATTTTATCGCGTCCCTAGCATTTGTTTATTTTTATCGCGTCCCTAGCATTTGTTTAATTTTATCCGTTCCTAGCATTTGTTTAATTTTATCGCGTCCCTAGCATTTGTTTATTTTTATCACTACCCTAGCATTTGTTTCTTTGTTTGCCAACATTTCAAACTGCACTGGTCTGGCCGTCAAAAAACAGAAAATTACAAACCACTCCAGTCGATGCACATCACTTTCAAATATGACTCGCATTTTGGCATTCAAGAACAAGAATTAATATAGATCACTGGTCATATATGAAGAGCACCATTTGGAAATCCTGAATGAGTTGAGGGATACACCATGTACACCAACGAGTTCACTTTTTTACGCACACGTCTAATATAACATCAATTGAACCACCAAAGCATTCAAATTTGAAAATTGTACTTTCAATAATTGTTTCTGTTAAAATTATCCATGTTTATTTTTTATTTCATCATCGTTAATTAAAACGTTTCTTGTTTATTTCATCATCCCTTTTCTAACACTTGTTTAATTAAAACTTTTCTAACACTTGTTTATATTATTTAGCCAGTTATGTTTGTTATAGCTTCTGAAGGCTATATATTATGGATAGGATAGTCACGTAACAGAGATTGTTTAATACTAAGATTTATTGAAAATCATCTGTCAAGTGACGTTGATTACTGGGATCCGGATGATTGAAATGGAATGCAAATGTTTTAATAAAAATGAAACTGAATCAACATCTTGACTAGTAACAGTCTACAGAGTTCAATGATGATTCCATAGTTGGCACAAATGATACCAGTAACAAGAAAAACATCATCATAAAACATTACTGCCATCTAGCGTAATGTTGAGATGGTACAATAATACATTTGAAGACAGTTGTATTTTCGTAAGCTAATTAATATTTTATTGTAGACTTTGTTACTTCTAATCTTTATATAGCCTACTTTCTTCTAATCGTGTAATAGTCAATTAAATCCCACTCGAGTTTTGATTTTCTCTAGATAAATCAAAACCTCTAGTGAGATTACTGTTGAAAACAGTAACGTTTGATGATAAACAATGGGCCTACAGTACAGTAAGAACATGTTAACTGAAGAATTTTACAGCATGTGTTCAAAATACTGACCATGCACTTGAATACATCTGTCCAGTCTTCTCCGCTAAGAACAGAATACGCTCAAGCAAACTTGGTTATTATTAGTTTGCTTCAAGTTATCTATAATCAGATGCAATTCTTCAGATGTGGTGATGTCTGTTGTGTAAACTAAGCTTTTTTGCACAACCCCAAACACAAAATTCCAAAGGATTTCAACCCGATGAACTAGGTACAGATTCTCCTCTATCCATCCATCGTTCATAATATCGTCTGTTTAGATATCATCTCACATTTGGAAGGAAATGGGAGACTACGGCATACATACGAAGCATGAATGTTGCCGCTTTACCGTATCCAAGGCTCTCGGCTCATTGGCGGCTCAAACCAGCAAAAAAAAAAAAAAAATGGCATTATCTCGTAAACGGTTAATTTTCGTACCCATGTTTACTGGAACTTTTTTTTTTTCTTTTCGTTTTCACTTCTCATTACTAAATTTTTGACCATCACTTTTGAAACACCCTGATAGGTCTGGCCTCTTAATCCTTTGCAGCACAAATTATTTTTTATGTTTCTCATATCATGGATCATAACAAAGCTTCGATCAATTTTTTTTTTTCAACATTTTAACTCTGCACACAATTTCAAAACACAGATGGCACTTGTATGTATACTCAAGAGGTGGTTCCTTGGTGGAATATCTGTGCCATCAAATTTAGAAAGAATTAAACCGGGTCCACACCTGTGGAGTAACGGTCAGCGCGTCTGGCCGCGAAACCAGGTGGCCCGGGTTCGAATCCCGGTCGAGGCAAGTTACCTGGTTGAGGTTTTTTCCGGGGTTTTTCCTCAACCCAATACGAGCAAATGCTGGGTGACTTTCGGTGCTGGACCCCGGACTCATTTCACCGGCATTATCACCTTCACATCATTCAGACGCTAAATAACCTAGATGTTGATACAGCGTCGTAAAATAACCCAATTAAAAAAAAATAAAATAAAAACCGGTGGTTCTTTGAATAGCCACTATGCTGCAAAGGGTTAAGAAAAATAAACTATATACAATTATGTCATTTGAAAAGTTATAAAATTAAATATACAGAATGATCCGTTTTGGGAAGACATATAATAAAAACATGATAAAATGAGAACTGTTGTTATTTATTGTTAAATAATTTCTACGTGCATTCTAGAAGAATGGGAGTTTTGTCCAAATTAGACCTCAACGTGCTCACCATTGCGAACACAGCACAGTTCATATCTTGAGGCTAATTTCTCCCATGTGTGGTCTAATATCTAAGGGGTAACTTTCTCAAAAGCTGAGAAAATCTTTGCTCTGAGATCATAAATATCCCTGGGTCACTATGTATACACATCATTCTTCACGAAACCCCACAGAAAGAAATCAGTTGGTGTTAAGTCTGGGGAATTTGGAGGCCACATAATTGACCCTCCTTGACCACACCCATTGTTACCAAATGTGTCATCCAGGTAATCACGGACGTCTGTTTCCCAATGAGGTGGAACAACACGATACCCATGTTGTTTTCCTATTGCAGTTGTGGTTCGGAAAAGTTTTCAACATGTCCAGCTATGGTCCTGTTTGTCCACACTTGTGGAGTAACGGTCAGCGCGTCTGGCCGCGAAACCAGGTGGCCCGGGTTCGATTCCCGGTCGGGGTAAGTTACCTGGTTGAGGTTTTCTCCGGGGTTTTCCCTCAACCCAATATGAGCAAATGCTGGGTAACTTTCGGTGCTGGACCCCGGACTCATTTCACCGGGCATTATCACCTTCATCTCATTCAGACACTAAATAACCAAAGATGTTGATAAAGCGTCGTAAAATAACCTACTAAAATAAAAATCGAACTGTTTCCTCTGCGAAGATAAACGGCCCATACAGATTATAGTGACTTAACCACGCACCAAACATTAACTTTAGGACTAACCCGTTCCAGTTCATATGAGACAAGCGGATTTTCACGTCCTCATGTGATTGCATTATGATATTCACTTGTCCACTGATATGGAACGTTGCTTCGGCAGAAAATACCCATATTTGTTGATTCAGTCGTTGCTGAGTAACTTCTTTTGTTTCTTATGCGGTAACAATGATGATACAAAACTCCCATGCTTCAGTATCACGTGGAACTGAAATTAATTCTACAGCACCCCCATTATAAATGTTATAGTCATTTTATTTTATGTCTCCTCAAACAGATCAGAGTGTAGTTTGTCACAAAACGCATGAAACGTTTGACGAGAAAGTAAACAATGTGCTACGTGTCACCATAGCGACAACAATTTCTTTTGTCAATCTGCATCCAGTCATTCAGTCCGTCCTTACAGCACAGTCTAGTTTATACAGTCACGAAGCTTGAGTTGTGATGGTGCTAGGAACAATAGACTGTGCCGGTACTATTTCGCGTTGTCTGTAATGAAGCGATATTAGCGATCCTAGTGGTTAGCAGCTATCTTTGGATGCATATTTACTACGTATTGAGCTTCGTGAGAGACGTTTTATATGAGATTCCTATTGAATTTGGTATTCCCAAGAAACTAGTTCGATTAATTAAAATGTGTCTCAGTGAAACGTACAGCAGAGTCCGCATAGGTCATTTTCTGTCAGATGCGTTTCCAATTCACTGTGGGCTAAAGCAAGGAGATGCACTGTCACTCTATAGTATGCCGTTAGGAAAGTCCAGGATAACAGAGAGGGTTTGGAATTGAACGGGTTACATCAGCTGCTTGTCTATGCGGATGACGTGAATATGTTAGGAGAAAATACACAAACGATTAGGAAAAATACGGGAATTTTACTTGAAGCAGGTAAAGAGATAGGTTTGGAAGTAAATCCCGAAAAGACAAAGTATATGATTATGTCTCGTGACGAGAATATTGTACGAAATGGGAATATAAAAATTGGAAATTTATCATTTGAAGAGGTGGAAAAATTCAAATAACTGGGAGCAACAGTAACAAATATAAATGATACTCGGGAGGAAATTAAACACAGAATAAATATGGAAATGCCTGTTATTATTCGGTTGAGAAGCTTTTATCATCCAGTCTGCTGTCAAAAATTTATAAATAAAACAATTATATTACCGGTTGTTCTGCTATGGTTGTGAAACTTGGACTCTCACTTTGAAAATAAACCAAGGAACTTAAGGGTGTTTCAGAATAAGGTTCTTAGGAAAATATTTGTTGTGCTAAATGGGATGAAGTTTACAGGAGAATGTAGAAAAATTACACAACACAGAACTGCTGTTGTATTCTTCAACTGACATAATTAGGAACTTTTTAATCCAGACGTTTGAGATGGGAAATATCTAACTGGCATGTTGCACGTTGGGCGTATAATATATCAGAAATGCATATATGAGTGTTAGTTGGGAGGCCGGAGGGAAAAAAAGACCTTTAGGGAGGCCTCATTTATGGGAAGATAATATTAAAATGTATTTGAGGGAGGTGGGATATGATGATAGAGACTGGATTGGTCTTGCTCAGGATTGGGACCGCTGGCGGGCTTATGTGAGAGCGGCCATGAACCTCCGGGTTCCTTAAAAGTCAGTAAGTATGTATTGAGCTTCGTGACTGTATATACTAGAGTCTAGTAACTAGACCGTGCTTATAGTTTTAGTTTATGGAATTGAATGATGATAATGCATCCACCCTATTAGACGACAGTTCACACCTATGAGCGTCGATTGACTAAGGAATAGAGACGTGGTGCTTGCGAGCTCCAGTGACCTTAGTGTCCGTCCGCACCAGATATAAACAAACAGAGTTACAGGCCGGGTTTCAATTCCGCTCCGCTCACTCCAGTCTCAGGTTGCGCAACTGCCGTGAAAGTAACGGACTTCGGTAATGACGTCGTTCACTGCGGGTACTTGACAAAACAATTTCATGTGAATGCTTCTATTTCTGTAGGTTTTCTTTTCCTCTCAACCTTGACTCCGGTTCTCCTTGTGTTCCCCCCTGCCTCTCCCGCGCTCTTCCACGAATCCCACCTGATAAGTGCGCATCCACCGTGCTGAAGCGCGGGGGATATCGACGAGGTACAAACAGCGGCCCACTCCTTGTCGGAAATGCGCTGCAAACTTCAAGAACATTATATTATGCTGTAGGTAGGTTTATAGCTACTGATTTCAACGTCCGTCACCGGAGCTGTTTTCAAAGGTGGAAGCGCTGTATTGAAATATAACTGAATGTCTAATTAGTGATTAATTATTGAGCGTCTCTTTAAAAAATAAAGGTTGCTCATAAATGTAAGGTGATAAACTCTTTGCTTCGTTGCGGGTAATCATACTCGTTGTGACATTATTTCTTTTATTTAACGCAGAAACGCGTCTTTCTGCACTAGATATGAGGAAGTGTAAGTTGGAAATTGACGCACATAAAATACAATTCTCCTTCTATTCCCCTTGTTCTCTTTGCATTGTCTTTACTCTTCCTGTATATCCCTTCTTTGCTCCCCTTTATTCTCTTTTCCTTTGGAGTAGCTTTGTATTCCAGTTGTTGTCCTTGTATTTCCACTGTTCCCACTTCCCCCTTCCTGTCCTTGCCTTCCCCTTGTTCTCCTTGTCTGTCCTATGTTATCATTGTATTCCCCTTGTTCTCCTTGTATATGCCTTCTTTTCTTCCCCTTATTCTCTTTGGATATGCTTTGTATTCCAGTTATTGTCCTTGTATTTCCACTGTTCCCACTTCCCCCTTCCTGTCCTTGCCTTCTCCTTGTTCTCCTTGTCTGTCCCATGTTATCATTGTATTCCCCTTGTTCTCCTTGTATATCCCTTCTTCTTTTCTTCCCCTTATTCTCTTTGGATAAGCTTTGTATTCCAGTTATTGTCCTTGTATCTTCACTGTTCCCACTTTCCCCTTCCTGTCCTTGCCTTCCCCTTGTTCTCCTTGTCTGTCCCATGTTTTCTTTGTATCCCCCTTGTTCTCCTTGTATTGACCTTACACTCCTTCTTTTCTTCCCCTTATTCTCTTTGGATACGTTTTGTATTCCATTTGTTGTCCTTGTGTCTCCACTGTTCCCATTCTCCCCTTATTATCTCTGCCTTCCCCTTGTTCTCCTTGTCTGTCCCATGTTATCTTTCTATTCCCCTTGTTCTTCTTGTATTGTCTTTACACTTCTTGTATACCCCTTCTTTTCTTCCCCTTATTCTCTTTGGATATGCTTCGTATTCCAGTTATTATCCTTATATTTCCACTGTTTCCATTTTCCCTTCTTGTCCTTGCCTTTTCCTTCTTCTCCTTTTCTGTCCTATGTTATCATTGTATTCCCCTTGTTCTCCTTGTATTGGCCTTACACTCCTTGTATACCTCTTCTTATTTTCTTCCCCTTATTCTCTTTCGATACGCTTTGTATTCCATTTGTTGTCCTTGTGTCTCCACTGTTCCCATTCTCCCCTTATTATCCTTGCCTTCCCCTTGTTCTCCTTGTCTGTCCCATGCTATCTTTCTATTCCCCTTGTTCTCCTTGCATTCTCTTTACACTTCTTGTACACCCCTTCTTCTTTTCCTCCCCTTATTCTCTTTGGATACGCTTTGTATTCCAGTTATTGTCCTTGTATTTCCACTGGTCCCATCTTCCCCTTCCTTCCTTGCCTTCCCCTTGTTCTTCTTGTCTTTCCCATGTGCTTTTGTGTTCCCCTTGTTCTCCTTGCATTCTCTTTACACTTCTTGTACACCCCTTCTTCTTTTCTTTCCCTTATTCTCTTTGGATACGCTTTGTATTCCAGTTATTGTCTTGTATTTCCACTGTTGCTACTTTCCCCTTCCTTGTCCTTGCCTTCCCCTTGTTCTCCTTGTCTGTCCCATGTTATCTTTTTATTTCCCTTGTTCTCCTTTTATTGTCCTTACACTCCTTGTATACTCATTCTTCTTTTCTTCTTATTCTCTTTCGACACTCTTTGTATTCCCCTTATTGTCCTTGTATTCCCCTTGTCTCCATCTTTCCCTTCTTCTCCTTCGTTTCTCCTTCTTCTCCTAGTCTGTCCTATGTTCTCATATTTGTTCTCCCTGTGTTCACACTTTTCTCCTTGCATGTCCCTTGTTCTCCTTTCGTTACCCCTATTCTCTTCATATTACCCTTTTTCAACTTGTATTTCCTTTGTTCTCTTTGCATTTCTCTTTTTCTTCTGTCTTCCCCATTTTATTCTTGTACTCTTATTTTCCTCTTTGTCTTACTCTTGTTCTTGTGTTCCCCGTGTTCTCTTTGTATTTCTCTTTTTCTCCTGTGTTGCCTTTGTTATCCTTATGTTCCCCTTTTCTCCTTATATTCCCCTTGTTCTCCTCATATTCCTCTTTCTCTCTTATCTTCTCCTTCTTCTTCTCTTCGCCTTCTTCTCATTGTCTTCCTCTTGTTCTTCGTGTATTCTCTGTGTTAACCTGATATTCCCCTTTCTCTTGTATTTCCCTTCTTCTCCTTGTTCTCCTCGTCTTCAATTTGTTCTTGTTGCATTGCCCATGTTCTCTTTGTATTCCCACTCTTCTTATTCTCTTTGTATTACTTTTGTTCTCCTTGCATTATCCTTAGTCTCCTTTATTCTTCTTGTTTTTCTTGTCTTCCTTTCTTTCTCTTCGTATTCCTGTGTTGTCCATGTATTCCCCTTGTTATCCTTGTATTTTCCTTATTCTTCTTGACATTCTCTTGTTCTTCTTGAATTCCCCTTATCCTTGTATTACCCTTGATCTCCTTGTCTTCCCATTGTTCTCCTTGTCGTTCTATTATTTTCCTTTTATTACCCATAGTCTCTTTGTATTTATCTTGTTCTCTTTTCCTTGTATTTATCTTGTTTCCTAATTTTTCCTTGTATTCCATTTTTTCTTCTTGTTTTCTTCCTCTTTCCTATATTCCCCTCATTCTTTTTACCGTTTTATTCTCTATTTCCTTGTTCTATCTTGTTTTTCTTCTTTCTTCTTTGTATTTTCTTTTTCTCTTTCTTTGTATTCAGAAACGGTTTTTCTTCTTAAATGACTAGGAAGGTTTCCTTCTTAGATGCCAAGGGAGAACATGCAACCATAACGTGTTAATATTAAAAAATTATGATAATAAAATTAAGAAGAAAGAATCGAACATGAAAATGAATATGATAGTTTCAGACTTTATGAAAGCATTTTATACCGTAAAAAGATTTTTATTATTAGTTAAAATAAAGGATGGATTAAAAGTCGCTTTCCCCAAACACTTCCTTACATTTAATTACATTTGACTACACATTCCTTTACAGATTTTGTTCAAAATGGAGGCTCTGTTTCTCGATACACAATTCACAACGTTCAGATACTGATTTACAGATGACAGAGCATAACTCACGACTTACATCAATTTTCACGAATGACTGTTCGATCATCTGTCGTAAACTGATGCAGATCTTGCGGTTTCTGAGCAAAAACTTCTTTTTCAGGATACCCTACAGCGAAAAATCACATGGCGTCAGGTCACATGATCTGGGTGGCCATTTTGTTGTGCTACGGCGGCCAATCCATTCATGGAATTGCTGGTTGAAGAAAACCCTCACTGTTGTCATATCAACTGCATTTCGGCAAAACGAGGGCTGTTTTCAAGACATGACATTGGAAAAACACGAACATGATTTTCAACCCATCACTTATTACACCAGCTATTTGTTTGTTCAAGTTATGACATATGTAGGCTATGCATTAGCGGAGTTAAGGGGGCATGGGGGACACTGCCCTCCCAAACTTGTCTGAACTCTTTTCTTTTCTATTAACATTAGAAAATATTGAATGCAAAAGTCTTTTCTTGCTTTTGTTTATGAATAAGTTTCTGTGCTTAAATTGACAAATTAATGTCTTTAGATCATGTGTCTAGTCTATAACATTTATTTTAAATTTCTGAATGTATAAGAATTTCTTTACCTCGTTTGAGGAATGGAAGCGCTGTAATGTTTCTTTTGTAACAGCCTGTACTCCTGTGTTAGAAGTCTGCAGCGGCCATCTACTGAATTAGATGTTAGTGAAAAAACACCGTAGTCCCATGTTAAAGGTGTGAAAATTTTCAGTAGTTTTCATAAAACAACCATAGTCCAAAGATTTTTTGTGAAAACAGCTATTTTCCAGGAAAATGGTGCGATGGTAGCATTTACAAATAATATCCCATTCATAAACAAAAGCAAGAAAAGTCTTTTGACTTCAATATTTTGTAATGTTAATAGAAAAAAATCAGTTTAGACAAATTTGGGGGAGGGGCAGTGCTCCCACATACCCTCCCATAACTCTGCCTATGGTTACACCCTATTATAATTTGTAGTGCACTTACAGTTTAAGCCCTATACAACTCGGTCCGAAACATCGTGGATATGGATGTAACACTATAAGAAACATGCACCCCAAAAATACTTTTATTAAATGATCATATTCCGATATACTGTATCACGGTCAAGCTATAACAGTGGAGTAAGCAAATGATATCCCTCGTAACTTTGTTATATCGGGATTATATGGTTTTGCTTTGCCCCCCTCCCCTCCTCAGGGCAACGGTTCTCTCTCCGCCTATGTCTGTATGTGTGTACAAGTATGAAACCTGAGAACGAATATTGGGAAAAGCGACTTTTGACCCACCTTGTATTTTGAATGACGTTGGTATGAATATTTCAGGCTGTAAGAATACGATGTTGTATTACTGAATGACTGAAGTCCGCATTTACCTATTTTGTGTGTTTACGTCACTCTTGAGTTCAAAATGTCCTTCGTCAGGGCATAACACATTGAGTTGATTCATTTAAATTTCAGCTGTCGCAAGCAGAACAGAATTGTTTCTCCTAACATTATCCCCCTTCCTTCTGTTCTAATACAGTTTGTATTTTATACGGAAATAATGTAAGCTGCTACATAAGAATATGTCATTTTATTCTGATGCTTATCTCCAGACGTCTTTGTACTACATTGTGAGACTGCATGTCCCACATTCGTTCCACTTCACCTAAATTCTGTGCTTCGTTTAAAACTTGAGCAACTATGACATCTGCTGCTACGGGAGATCTCAGTGTTTTCTTTTCTTCCATAACAGAATGTTTCTTCAAATTTCGCTTCAAGCTTCTTGTAATAACTCAAAACCGCGTGTCGAAATTATTAACCGTGTTTGATGAAACCGTTGCAAAGACTCTGGACTCCGTCCAGGTACATGACATTCAAAGGTACAGTATCTGACCTACGATTTTATGATCGTGTAAGGGAACTTTCTACCCACAGGATAAGAATGGATGAATATATAATAGGATGCGAAACTTACTGAGTTTTCCGTAACACATACTAGAGGCGCTAATGTAGAAACTGATCTTGCTGTCATCTGTTGGACGGTGGAGATCTTATTATATCTAACAGCGCACCAAGTAGCGAAAACAAAAACAAATTACTCCATGCATTTAGCAGCGCACCTGGTGACGAAAATGTTAAACTATGCAGAAAATATTCCTTCCCTCCCACCCTCATCGATATTCTCAACTAACTCAATTTAAAATAAAACATTTACATTTTTATTTCTCACACCATCTTCCACTGAAAATTCTTACCGGAGGCAACAGGAAGATAAAAGAGACGATCTATTTTACACTACCCAATTAAAATATAACCAAATGGCAAACAGAGGCAGACTATAAAACAAAAGGTTTGATAATAATTGGGATTGTATTCTTTGGGTATTTAGTGTAGGTATTTAGTAGTATTTAGTGTAGGTGCAGTACTTTTAATACATTCAAAATAATAATAATAATAAATAATAATAATAATAATAATAATAATAATAATAATAATAATAATAATTTATTTTTACTGTTCACCGGATTATTTCGATTAGCAGGTAATTCCAGTCCTTCATTTATTTCATTCACTATCCACAACACGGTTTCTTAGGACGAACGAAATCTTTCCTCGGACAGACGAAATATTTCCTCGAATTTCGTATCTCCGTATTCTTCAAAAGGCACCTCTCTTTTCCCACAAAACTCTGGCACCCCCTAGCCGCTTTTTAAGAAACGAAATCTGAGTTCTGTTCCTGGCAGAAAATAGGATATAGTGACTAACATTGTTAAAATAAATCCTGTATACCAACAGTTGTACGATATTTTGAGACATTCTCGAAGGAAAATCCTCCATTACACCAAGAGATTTATCGCTGCGTGCGGAACAATTAACATCATGTAAATACGCCCCAATAACCTCGTGTGACGTGGGAAGAAGTTTCCACGATACAAAAGCGTCTTCAGAGATAAAAGACGTGGTTTCTTATACTCAATAGTATTTGTACTGTTATAGATAGGAAATGCAATTACTCTTCATTTCTTAGTGCATACAGGGTGAGTCAGGAGGAAAGGTACATGGCGTAAGGGGTGATAATATTCGTGATTCTGAACAGAAAGTTTATATGAACATATGCCCTGTTCTTAATAATAGTATCTGACACAAAGCTGTTTGAAAAATCACGGACGTAGTCTCATGTCGACATTACGTTGTAGTAGGATCAATGAAACGTATCCTGGGTGTTGGATCGGTCGCAGTGGAGTAATTTCTTGGCCACCGCGGTCACCCGACCTTACTCCATTGGATTACTGTATGTGGGGTTGGCTTAAGAGCGAAGTGGAAACAAGGGAGGAACTTCTCTCTCGCATTTTACATGCTGGTGCTCAAGTAAATGAATGTCAAAATCAGCTCAGATCAGGAACATAGCAACTGTCTACAAGAGCTGCAAAGAGCATTGAAGTTGACGGTGGACTTTTTGAATATGTTCTGTAAAGAAAAGTATACGATTAAAGAGAACATAAGGTAACAAGTTTTAATTTACTATCACCTGCACTTTTCCCGTTCCCATTGTTTCCATTAGTTTTCTCCGAAACAGGAACAGGACTATGTTCATACAAACTTTTTTGTTCAGACTCACCAATATTATCACTCCTCAAACCATGTACTTTTTCTCCTGACTCACCCTGTATTTATTGGCATATTTTATAATAATAATAATAATAATAATAATAATAATAATAATAATAATAATAATAATAATAATAATAATAAGTCTTTATTTAAGGCCATAGGGCCTTCTCTTACACTCTACCAGGTCACAAAGTATACAAGCAGTTAAAATTTAAGAAAAAGTTAAAGAACAGAATACTAACATATTACAAAATAATAATAATAATAATAATAATAATAATAATAATAATAATAATAATAATAGCATAGTAAAATCGACACTAAACAACATGAAAATAATACCATAATAGAGAAAAAAGAAAGTAAAATACATTGGAATATATAATAAAAGCAACTCATTTAGTACGAATGGTTAGTATGTAAAAACGTAAGGAAGAATATATCAAAATGGAATGTAATAAAATAATAGTAAAAAAGAAAAGAAATACGAAATTTAAATAAAATTCACGATAAAAAGGCTATGATAATAAAGCCATCGGCTGATAAAGAGAACAAAAAGGTGAAAGGAAGGAAAAAGAAATATATAGCTTATATTTTTACAAAACTATGGCAAAGAAAAGGGCTTATAACTGAAAGGAATCTAATTCAAAAAGTGTAATTTTAATTTATTTATTTTATATGCCTACTTAATAGATTTTAAGGCATGAATTCCGGGCTCGAATGATCATATTAATTTTATCAAGTAAAAAATAGACAGAAATTCGACATTTTCCACGATTTATGAACTTTTAAATTTTTCTTTTCCCAACGTTTAACGTTTGTATCAATTTTTCCCTCTTTGTGGGAAATTTCGGACGTGTTGGCAACGCTGAAATCCAACTTACTAAAAACCATGCAGTTGGTGCAGCGCTCGCATCGCAGCCACGCTTCCTTTTTGGCGCCAAAGAGCGATAGCGCAGCATGGATGATGCTTGGCCTGCATTCTCCTCTCCTCCCCCCCCCCCCTCCACCGCCCACTCGGCACGCGGCCCGCCATGAGGAAGACGTCACCCACTGCTAACCTTGACCCAGTGTCTCTCTCGCTAAGCGTGCACCTTCTTTCCGCCCAGGCGCACACGACGGTGGACGGCACACCCCTTCCTCAAACACAGCCGTGAAAGTTTCAATCCGAGAGGGCATGTGTTCCCCTGAAGGACATGGGAGTAGGTGGAGCAGTATGAAAGTAGCGTCTGAGAACTTCCTGGGTTCATGCACCAGGCCGTCAATTCCATCTTCTTTCTTCTTATTATTCTCTTTATTTTCTTTGTAGCTAACAGTTGAACTTCGTTATAACTAGACTCCTGCGTTTGATTACTAGGAGTCACCAACCAACCTGCAACAGTGTAGTTGCGTATGGCATTGAACCCAAGACACACAGTTCAGGTCTGCTGTTCAGTGATTAAGGCAGTCAACTTGCCGAAACAAAACAAGATGCAAGTAGTCAGTGTAATTAATTATGTTTTACTGTGATTTATTGTATCTGTAGTAATGTCTCGAGAGGTCTGAGATCTACCGATAAATCCACGAGCGAAGCGTGAATAAAATTTAAAATTTCGTGAATAAAATAAAAATTTAACTAATATATCCCTAAAATTCTATCACAAAATGTTAATAATTGTATATTAACGAATATTTAACCTATTCAGACATTGTGAAGTTGAA
Organism: Periplaneta americana; assembly: GCA_025594305.2. Classification (NCBI taxonomy): domain Eukaryota; kingdom Metazoa; phylum Arthropoda; class Insecta; order Blattodea; family Blattidae; genus Periplaneta; species Periplaneta americana. Next base: position 23,399,922 of record JAJSOF020000025.1, on the reverse strand, counting down.
ATACTCGTAGATGAATATCGATTATTGCAATAAACAAATTCGACGTTATTATTCAGTAATGCCAATTTCGAAAAGCGAAATACAGGTTTAACATTGTTAATTACATGTACTGCACTTTTCTGTTATTATTACAACAAAATACATTTTCATTATCTGCTGAAATCATAATTTAATTTAACAGTAACAGTGGGGACAGCTATATACCAATGCTTAGGTATTCACAGCGAGACATGTTGCTACACAGTGAAGCCATCTGTGTATAGATAGACCTAATTAAAACACGAATTTTATTACGCCATACGAAAGGCAGTTTGATTAAAGACATTATTACTATGCAAGGTCTTTGAGTTTGATGTGCGATGATGTTACATAAATTTTAACGTCTATTAATTGTTTAATTTCAATACAAATGTTATAGGCTACAATTTTATAGGTTACGTTAGGCCTACCTGTGGAAGCAGGACCAATGTCAGCTGTGCCTTGTTTCGACCGTTACTTACGAGTGCTACACGAAAGCATTTTTTATAGCTCGACAAACGCATTCTCACTGTAGTGTGTAACGGAACTAAAGCTGCATCTACACAGTTCAATATTCCAATCGCGTATGCGTGCAATCTGGGAAGAATAGAATCAAGTTTAAAAGGTACGTTCAATTAAGATGCATAAAGATTTTGTGTCTACATGGTGCGCCGTTTTAAACGTGGTCTTCACTGCGTAAATATATTAATATTAAATATCAATCTTGCATTCATTACTTTAAAGTTGAAAGAAAAGTTTAACCGTGTAGTTGCATCTTAATATATTCATGATCATCAATTTACGGGGAAACAGTTGGCGACAACGACTAAACAAAAGAACGACCATGCGATAAATTGTTAGCGATAAATCTAGCTGCAGAAATTATCGCAAAGTCTGACTGTGATTGGTTGGAATTCAAAATTTTATTACACTACATTGGTCGAAAATGGAGTGACGTCATATAAACGAAATAGTCATTGTAATTTCCAATCCGTCCACACCTGTGGAGTAACGGTCAGCGCGTCTGGCCGCGAAACCAGGTGGCCCGGGTTCGAATCCCGGTCGGGACAAGTTACCTGGTTGAGGTTTTTTCCGGGGTTTTCCCTCAACCCAATACGAGCAAATGCTGGGTAACTTTCGGTGCTGGACCCCGGACTCATTTCACCGGCATTATCACCTTCATTTCATTCAGACGCTAAATAACCTAGATGTTGATATAGCGTCGTAAAATAACCCAATAAAATAAAAAAATTCCAATCCTTTAATTTTTCATTTTTTATTTATTTGTTTATTTATTTATTTATTTAATTTATAAATGTGTACATACTTAGGCTGTGTCCAATCACAACGTTCACGGCCAAAACAAATATTAATAACTAATTTCATTAATTTGACATTAGAAATGGTAATAAATGTAGTAAAAGAACACCTACAAACTTTTCTAAATGAACGAAAGTTGAAATATCAGGGCCGTAGTATATTTCAATGTCGACTCATTTCCAACTGTGCATATTCAAATTTCAGTTCTTTTAATAACTTGTCATATTATTTACTTTTGAACTCATTTTTGCTTTGATAAAATACAGAGTGGTCCAAAAAATGTTATCACTTATGTGGAGGTTTTGTTAATATGTTCATTTTGTTATATTATATTCGATATGTGAAATACAGTGTTTATTTTTATGTTTTGTCTCAGTTCAGTCAAGAACATCTTCAACCTGGGCGCCACCGTTCTGGATGCACACAGGCATCGTGCTCTCGATCACTGTATGACACATTGCGACAGGCACGGACTGAATCACATCTGTGATTCGTTGACGAGGTCTTGCAGGTCTCTCGGTTTCTCAGTATAAACATGTTCCTTCACTATCCGTCATAACCAAAAGCCATAAGTTGTGATGTCGGGAGATCGTCCCGGCCATAGAAGGGGTCTAGCTCTTCCAATCCAACGATCTGGAAATGTCTCATCCAGGTACCGGCGAACCACCAGAGCGTAGTGAGCTAGTGCACCGTCCTGTTGAAAGTAACCTGACTGCTTGATGTTAAGTGGGATGTTGTCTTCCATGAAAGTGCGCAGACAAGATATCCTTCACCGGTAACGGTATCTGCATAAAAAAAAAGAATGGACCACAATACCCAGTCGGTGTCGAGCATTAAGAAACTATTTGAGGTTAAGTCTGACAAGCATACTGAAGTAGGCGGTATTGGTCCTCTACAGGTTTTTATGACATTCTCTCTGTTATCGAAGAACAAAGGTGTTTCCTAATGAAGATTCTCCACAAGCGTCAGCTATTTTAACTGCAATAATATAATCAAACAGCCGCGATCGTCTTCTTTTCTTTTTTAGTTGCTTATTTAACGACGTTCTATCAACTACAAAGGTTATTTAGCGTCAGTGAGATTGAGGAGCGAGATATTTAGCAAGATGAGACCGAGGATTCGCCATAGGTTACATAAAATTTGTCTAACGCTTGGAGAAAACCTCGGAAAAAACCCAATCACATAATCAGTCCAAGCGTAACTCCGGATGGGAAGGAAACGCCTTAGCCGACTGAGCTACACCGGTGGCTGATACTTGTTCAATAGCTATTCAGAAGTGCTTGTAATGGCGGTAATGTCTCTCCTACTACTGTCATCCTCTGAGGAGTTTAGTGCTGAGAGGAATGCGTTTCCGACTAGTCTAGCGCGGTACTGGAATGGGAGGGAACAGTGACAGCGTCAGTATGAAAGTACAGTCATACTGAAAACATTCGCCCAATTTACGAGAGCAGTATGCCTATTAGTTTTTTAAGGTATTTTTAGCGATATAGAGATACAAGTATTGTAGAAAATTAATTAATTAATTAATTTTTTATTTATTTATTTATTTATTTATTTATTTATTCTGGTGAAGTTAAGGCCATCACATCACCAGGAAAACAAACACAATAAAATAAATAAAAAGAAAAATCATAATACAACTACAATAATATAAATGAAAAGAAGAATCATACTATAAAATTTAGTGATTAGTAGAATTGAATTAAATTTGTAAAGTAACCAATTTAAATATACTGTACTGCTGAACTTACTTGAGAAGTAAAACTACTTGATTTGTATTTTAAGATATCACCAACAAATGATTTTCGCATGACATAATAGGAATCTATTTTTCACGATACCAATCACACATATTCTAAAATTCCAATAGAATAAAACCAAAAACTTTTCCACAGCATGTTTCCTTAAAAATGACTTGTAACGGTGAAATATTTAATGAGTAATTCATACAACAATAACATAGTTAACATCAGGGAATGTTTGAGCAAAAATTGCAACAATATATTTAATATATTAATAACAAAATTATATAGGCCTGGGTAAACAAAATGTATATGAAATATTCACACACTACTACAAACTGAAGACTGCATATTTTTGGACGATTAATACTTCCCACTCCGCTCGGCTCGGCTTGGCTGTAGCAACAAAAGAATCTACTTGCAACCCCCCCGCACCGATGGCAAGAATACCTCAGGTCCCAGCGCTAAACTCGTCGGAGGAAGATAGTAGATGTCTGTGAAGTACTTAGTGAGTCGTCACTTGATCCCTTCTTGTATGCAGCCAGCGTCAATAGTTTGAGATTAATATTTATACAATATTAAATAAATTTATCTAAAACTGGATTAAACCAGCGAAGATTCCCGCCTGCCAAGCGAAGGTTGCCTTTAAGCGGGATGGCACTTTTTTTGCCGTTAAGCTAAACATAAAAAAGCTAGATTTAGCTTGAAAAAAGCTAAATTGGCAACACTGACTGAATTGCAGTTAGGCCCCGCCCGTCACGTTGATGGGCACGTACGGTACCTATTAGTGCCAGCACAACTGCCAGTTAGAACAATCTTATCTGTACAAGGCCCAATAAAAATAGATTCAAGATTATTCTAGAATGTCGACCCTGAATGGAGAGACTTATTGCAGGAAGATAAATTTGACCTTCAATATGGGCTGTACTACGTGTTGCAATAAAAAGAAACATATTTATTTAAGCTGCATATAGAGATCATTTGTGTGCGTGTGTGTGAACAGACGGAGAGATAGGCCCCACTATTTCGTTATCTGCCTCGAAATGTCCACAGACCTTGACTTACATTACTCTGGGATCAATAACTGTGAAACATCAGCGAGCAGTCATCCGTGACGCTGCTTGCTTTGAGCGCTGCACGCCGTTGTTCGGTTTTTGTTCGAAATAACGGTGATCGTTGTAGTAACTCCTACTACTGCAGGCGCCTGGAACAGAGGCAACCCTCTGCGTTCATTCAAGATCTCCTTTTTCCGAATTTCATTACGAAAAGTAAAGAGGCTATGCCTTACAGGCCACCGTGGCATAAGCAGCGGTTACGGTAGAGTTCGTCGGCCTCTTGGTCTAAAGGTTACGGACGCTGGCTCTTAACCAGGAGGTTTCGGGTCCGATATCCGAGTCTGCCAAGGGATTTTTTCCTCGGTTAGGAACTGTTTCTCAGTAGAGTTGCAGCCTTGAACAATACTGGTCCTGTAGTTTTGGTAAAATAAAAAGTCGGGTATTCTACGGTATAGATGTTCGTAGTATTGGTAGTATTGGTCAGGAAAGAAACTTGAATGCATGTAGAAGAATAGATAGATAGATTTATTCGTTCCATAATATTCTTACATTTGCTTTATAGCACAGAATAAAGAACATGTCCAATTCTTACGTTTAAATAAAAATGCAATACATATAAAATGCAAATATGAAATATGTACAGAATTAATACCTTAATAAAAATAATATTTCATACAATGTAATATGTTTACTATTTAATATTATTAAAATATTTACACAGTACTGTGAAATGTCAAGAATTCATCTACAGAATAGAAAGTGTGAGATATTAAGTAACTTTTTAGTTTTACCTTAAATAATGCAGGGTTTGGCTATGATTCTTAATGTCTTCAGGAAGACTATTGAACATTTTTATCGCCATGTAACGTACTGCCCTTTGATAGCATGATAAATTTGATGAAGGCGTATGAAAATCATTCTTTCTGCGGGTATTTATACTATGTATGGCTGAGTTAGTTGGAAAATTTTCTTTATTACACAAGAGAAAATTTATTATAGAGTATATGTATTGATTTGTTAAGGTTAGAATGTCTAATTTTTTTAAAAATAATCTACATGATTCTCTAGCCTTTGCTGCAACTATTATTCTAATGGCTTTTTTTGTAATAAGAATATATTTTTACTATCAACAGAATTTCCCCAAAATATTATTCCGTAGGACATAATGGAATGAAAATAGGCAAAATATATTGTCTTTAAGATACTGCTGTTTAGAAATTGTTGTAACGACCTAATTGCGAAGCATGCTGAGCTCAGTTTGGGGGTTATTTCTTTGATATGAGTTTTCCAATTTATTGTATTATCAATATGCAAACCAAGAAATTTGGTTGTTGATGTTTCTGGTAGAGGTATATTGTTGATAGTTGTGTCCAATGTTTCAGAGATTAAATTTGAAGTGGTTTTAAATTGAATTATGTTAGTTTTATTAATGTTTAATGCTAGTTTATTGGTTATAAACCAGTCATAAATTTTAAGGAGAATTATTTTTGTTTTATATTTGAATGTGGCAAAGTACAGTGAAACCTCTCATTTACGGACATCGAAGGGACGTACCAATCTGTCCGCATCTGGGAGGTGTCTTTGTTGGGAGGGAGGCTCCCCAATCTAACAGTAATTTTATAATATGCATTATGTATCCCTTCACGTTTAAATGAAATTTATTACTGTAGTTTAATTCTAAATGCACTATACTACAGTAAATTCTTTGCAACTTTGAATTACAGTAGATAAGACCGAAAAAGGAAAATACAGTACTGTGCCATGCAATTTTATTCTAGATCTACAGTTATGCAGTACTGTAATTTACAGTTTTCAACTTAACCTTTACGTTCAGGTGCCATGTCTCTCGAAGCAGAACAACTGATTGAAGTGAAGAGAATAATCGTACTAACTCTATCATGTGTCGAATACAATTTCACGATCGCGGAAACCTTGGACCCATCAGACAGATTAAATTTTATGACTCTGTTTATCCACCCGCTTCCAGCTAACAAGGGGTAGCTGGCTGGGCTAGTGGTTGCCTACGAGACCCTTATTACTTATTTATTTACTTATTTATTTATTTATTTATTTTATTGCTAGTAAGTTTGAAATTAATACAATGTAAGGTAAACTAGCCCACTCCTGAATGAGTAAGACTCGTGCTCAGAAGGGGATTCCAATACAGACAAAAATAAAATTAAAATTGAGAGTGAATACAGATTAAAAAGTGTTTAATATGTTTAAACCCAAACTATAAATCCAATACGAATTTTTGTATTTTTTATTAGTTTGGATAATCTGGGATCTTGACTGATGCTAGGTCCAAACGCAGAGAATTCGTATTTTTAATTCTATATTTATGTATATACCTTTGAAAGGTATTAAGATTTCTGTGAAAATATTTTAATAAAATAAAATAATAAATTTGTTTAATGTTGAAAACTTTGAAATATTTAAACAACAATTCAGTTGAGTAATCTTTCTGCTTTTTTAAACAAATGTTTAATACTTTTTTCTCTAGTAAAATTAACGGATATAGGTTGGATTTTTAAGTTCCACCCCAACCTACATTACCATACATAAATATAGATTGAAATAATGCTAAATAAATCGTACGTAAACAGTTAATTGACAAAATATTTCTTAGAACAACAAAGTAATATAATGTTTTACGTAATTTATTACAAATATAGTGAATATGATTATTCCATTTTAAATGATATTTAACCTATTTACGTAGCAAAAACTTATTGTTTAAGAAATAGTCATGAACGGTTAAGTGAAATATCAAAATAACTGAAAACTTTTCCATAAAAAAAAATTATTTACAAATTACCTCAAGAGACTTGTTCGATAAGGATATTTATAAGTAAAATGGACTGAAAGGATTTTAGATTCCGACACTCCTGATTTCCTGTGACAAGGAATTCCAGGAACGGGCTGTGTGTTTTGTAAAGAAGGCAGAGTACAGGGATGTTTGATTACATGGTATTTATAGAACAAGGCTGTGCTGTGAACGTGTATCACGGCTATATGGAATGCTAAAAATGTGAAGCGAGGAACCAGGTAAATAGGTGTGGAATTGTTTAGAATTAGCAAACAAATTGAATGGACTGAGCGTCTCTTTCGTATACGAAACCAAGATAATTGTGAGAAATATTCGGAGACGTGATCATAGCGACGACTGTTAAAAATTTAAAGTGTGTACGCGTTGTATTCTTCACCTGACATAATTAGAAACATTAAATTCAGACGTTTGAGATGGGCAGATTATATAGCACGTATGGGCGAATCCAGAAATGCATATAGAGTGTTAGTTGAGAGGCAGGAGAGAAAAAGATCTTTGGGGAGGCCGAGACGTAGATGGGAGGATAATATTAAAATGGATTCGAAGGAGGTGGGATATGATGGTAGGTATTGGATTAATCTTTCTCTGGATAGGGACCGATGGCGGGCTTATGTGAGGGTGGCAATTAATCTCCGGATTCTCTAAAGCCGTAAGTAAGTAAGTAAGTAATGTGAGAGTTTACTCATACATTTTCTCACAGATTACAATACAACCTTTTGCTATCTCTGTTCCCCCTCACCGCAAACTGAGACGTTGCATACAGACAACACAACAAAGATGGGCAACACTTCCACCAGCTACAGAGAGGAGGGTGAATGTTATTAAGGGGAGAGGATGGTATTTTTGATGAAAAATGACTAAATTAAAAAAATATATATATATATTCTTTAAAATACTCTGTGATATGTGTGGATCGCCATTTTTAAACTTCCTGCATTATGGATTTTTAAATCACTCGCCCACTTTTATTGTTGTTTCCGGTAAATTAAATTTTCAAAAAATTGTTTTTTTCTTTAAAATACACTTTGATATGTGTGGAATGCATTGCATAACATTTTATGGGCATTTATGCCCTTATGGAATGTTGAGACGTCATTTTTAAACTTCCTGCGCTATGGATTTTTAAATCACACGCCCGCTTTTATCGGTTTCCGGTAACTTCATTTTTTTGCACGCCCGCTTTTTCTGAACTATTAAAGATACATGCGTGAAATTTAGAACACACATTCTTTAGACCATTAGGAAACTTTTCTCTGTAACAGAATTTTGTTAATTGTTTTCATTTTAAAAATACGTCCGTTTGTTTGCAAGAAAGGAAATCAGAAAATTGTTCATTTTACAAACGTAGGGACTAATATCAAAATTCTGTTACAGACAGTTTGTAGAACATACTTTTGCAAATACATTTTAAAAACTGTTTGAATCTATCTTTAAAAACGGTTTAGATATATCGGTTTTAGTACAATCCTGCATTGGGTATATTTTTTTCAAATTTGGGCCCCCAAATAATTTTTTTTTTCAAAATATTTTTATTTGGTTGAGTTGCCACAGCTATGAGCTCTCTACATACAAAAAATTAATAATTTACACCAAATAGGAAAAAGTAAAAAAAATACCTTCCTCTCCCCTTAATGTGACATAATAATAAGTTTTAACATGGCGAAGCGCCGTAAGTTCGCAGATACAAGGAGCGGCAATAGCGGAGGGTACCTGTCGCTTTTCGGCAGACATAAACACCGGCAACGTTTACGGGACTCTATTATAGTTAGTAGCCACCGGCATAGCTCAGTCGACTGAGGCGCTTCCTGCGGATCCGGAGTTGCGCTCGGGCGTGGGTTCGATTCCCCTTGAGCTGATAACCTGGTTGGATTCTTTCCGAGGTTTTCCCCAGCCTTAAGGCGAATGTTAATTGATCTAAGGCGAATGTTAAGTGATCTATGGCGAATCCTCGGCCTCATCTCTCTATGTTGAATCCCATTGACGCAAAATAACCCAGTAGTTGATACAGCGTCATTAAATAAACAACTAAAGAATAATTAATTGATTAACTAGTGGACTTACTCGTGTTAATTATGTAAGATTTGTCCGGCTTACAGCTGTTTCAGTGCTTCACGCACCATCCTCAGAGCCTACTAGATCACTGCGTCATCTCGAACTTCTCTGCCTGTTATGTGGGTGTGTTTGATTGTTGTAAGTTGTTGAAGAGTGGAGTCAAATAGTGTGTGTGTACTGAAATTGATCTGTGTGTTGAGAATTTGATCGGGGTGTGTTTTAGTGTGTTTGTATATTTCGTATTGTTCTAGTGTGTAGAGTTTTTGGTTCTTGGGTTGTATGTGTAGGATTTCCATGTCCGTATTTATGTTATTGTATGTATGGTTGGCATTGGTTATGTGATCGGCGTATGTAGATGTATTGTGTCCTCTGGTTATTGCTTTAATGTGTTCTTTGTAGCGTGTTTGGAATGATCTGCCTGTCTGTCCTATGTAGAACTTGTCGCAACTATTACATATGAGTTTGTATACACTCAGATCAATTTCAGTAAACACACACTGTTTGACTCCACTCTTCAACACCTTTCAACAATCAAACACACCCACATAACAGGCAGAGAAGTTCGAGATGACGCCGTGATCTAGTAGGCTCTGATGATGGTGCGTGAAGCACTGAAACAGCTGTAAGCCGCACAAATCTTACATAATTAACACGAGTAAGTCCACTAGTTAATCAATTAATTAAGTGTTGAAAGTAGTGTACGCAAGATTCAAAATTAACTAAAGAATATTTTATATTGTAGCACATAGACCTCAGTACTGTTTTATTGTCCACGAGTCGTCACTGCTTTTACTGAATAACATAAATTTTAGTTACAGTTATGTCCATGGAATATTCGAAAGAAATAGAAAGAGACTGGAATTGTTAACCGCCAACATTTTTTATACCTAGTCACAATGACGAATTTTTGTCATTTCTTTAACAGAGTTGGATGATGGTTGAGATCTGTTTTTAGTACATTTATACGCGGATGCTTTGCAGATACTACAGAATAAAAGAAACAAATAGCAAAACTCAGTGCAGATGTCAAACAACGATTGCAAATAATAGAATAAATTGAATTCGTGATATCATGTGGAAAATACCAGGAGAACATCTTAACGAGATTCAGAAACTGACTACATCAGTTGCTACACTGTGCAAACAAGACGAGCATAAAATAGGTCAGAATAAACGTTAAAAGACAAATAGAGCGAATATAGTCGTATATATACTGTGTGACATACTCTAAGCCACATTCTGTATCCACAGGACTCATAGCGATGAATTCTGGGTAAAGATAAGATAAAAGAAAAATTCAAAGTATTGAAAATAAAATATCTGAGGTACGTACAGACCTTACTAAAAGTTTAAGGACACCCCTCCATAAGTGATGTTTCGCTCCTGTCCTTATACTTATGTGAAACCCCCTGGTGATTATACAGGGACCAAATGCTTGTGAAAAGTGAAATTTTTACTGCAAACCCAATTTGTCTATCTTCCAAACTATGGATTATATAAAAATTTTTTAGTTACAAAACTCATTAAAAAGTTACGTATTTTGTAGGAAAAAATTAATTACTCCAGAATGGTTACGTAGATCAGTGCATTTTGGAATAGAGTTAGGCATATCTGAAAGACTTCTTATGCAATTATGCTTTTTACTTAAAAAAAATTGTGACAGTTCGTACAGGCATTGTAATCCAGAATGTTTTTTTTTTTTTTTTTTTTTAGGAAAAATTGCCATTTTCTAAAATTCTCTTGAGCTTGAAATTCGCAGCAAATAGACCCGAGTCCACCACTGCCATTTACACCATTACATTGGGAATTGGTAACATTGGTGAATCAGCTTATTCCCTCCTTTTTTAGTAATCAGGTGTGGAGTTTGCTACAGTTTTGGAAAGGTTGGATTTCTTACTTACTTACTTACTTACTTACTTACTTACTGGCTTTTAAGGAACCCGGAGGTTCATTGCCGCCCTCACATAAGCCCGCCATTGGTCCCTATCCTGAGCAAAATTAATCCATTCTCTATCATCATATCCCACCTCCCTCAAATCCATTTTAATATTATCTTCCCATCTACGTCTCGGCCTCCCTAAAGGTCTTTTTCCCTCCGGCCTCCCAACTAACACTCTATATGCATTTCTGGATTCGCCTATACGTGCTACATGCCCTGCCCATCTCAAACGTCTGGATTTAATGTTCCTAATTATGTCAGGTGAAGAATTCAATGCGTGCAGTTTTGTGTTGTGTAACTTTCTCCATTCTCCTGTAACTTCATCCCTCTTAGCCCCAAATATTTCAAATCTCAAAACCTTATTCCTTTGCTGTGGTCGTGCCAGAGAATCAGTCTCATTCCGAGGCTTATTTGAAGGATTCGTAACAAGCTGTTTTTTACGGTGAAGGGTTGTTAGCCCTTCGCCCAACCCCCAACCTGGAGGACCACCCCTCATCGGCTGTCCGCGACTGCTTATTCAATATATTCACAGCTAGGTTGGATTTCTTCCTTGAAAAAAAATGAAAATAGGTCGAAATTCAGTGAGTGTGGATGTGAAGTCTCAGATTATTGGGATGTGGAAGAATGACTGGAGATAATATCTAACTACATTCCAAAATTCATTGATCTAAGTCAACCCATTTTGGAGTACTGTTTTCCTACAAAATATGCAATTTTTCAATAAGTTTCATAACAGACAAATTGTTATATAATCCACAGTTTTGAAGATGGACAGATTGGGTTTGCAGTAAGAACTTCACATAAGCCGATCAGAGCAGAAGTGGTGTAAGTCAAAATTGTGTAATGAGGTTTAAAGTAAAAACTCTGTAAAAGACAGCGCAAAGTAGCAATTAATATGTCCTTCGTGCTATCCACTGACTACTAATAGTTAAAATAAATTGAATATTAATTGCTACTTTGAGCTGTATTTTACAGAATGTTTACTTAATCCTCATTATCCATTTTGACGTAAACCACTTCTGCTCTCAACGGCTCACATAAGTATAAGGACAAGAGTGAAACATCACTTATGGACCGGTGCCCTTAAACTTTTGGTAGGGGCTGTACATTAATATACCATGTTACTGTATTACGTAAAATTAAAAAAAATAATAATACAAGGTACATTCAAGTTTTTTATATTACGGAATTATAAAGATACAATAAAAGGAAATGTAGCAAGATTGTAACCCCACCTCCCTCAAATCCACTTTAATATTATCCTCCCATCTACTGCACGTCTCGGCCTCCTCAAAGATTAAGAAAAAGTATGGACTTAGAAAAATTAAAATTGTTTCTCAGGGGACAATTCTATCGGATAATAAAGAATTAACAAACCGTATGATATCTCGAAAACTATTGGGCGAAATTAAACAAAATATTATATTTTAATTTACAATTCATTTTTATATTTCAATATGCCTGGTGAATTATTAAATAAGTATATAATAAATTTTCAATCTTAAGACATATCAACTTGTAATAGGATGTCATCAAATTAGAGTAATCACCAACGTCAAACAACATCCATTTCATAAGCCAACGATCTCTGTAAGTAATCTTATAATAATTATTATCGCTGCCTTAAATCACTTACATATATTTGGTATTATAGCTCATCTAATTATTACGAAGTATAATGTTGATTTTCTCTACTTAACTTTCAGTGAATGATTGAAATTCATACCTAACTTATGATTTATCTATTACGAAATCATCGTATACTCCACGACATCCATAACCAACGAGCATTTATTCAAATATCTCAACAAATCTGATTACACGTAACAGCAATCTTCAACATAAAACAACATTAGTTCATTAACGAACGTTTTTCAGTAAGTAATCTTATAATAATAATTATCTGCGTCTCTATATAATAACTCGTATATATTTTTGCACTTATTATCATTTCTCCATCTCAATTTTCAGATGAAACACATACATAACACACGAACATCAGCTACGCAAACTATCTTATATCTTACGACAATCCTCAGCTATGATTACTCTTAAAATATCTATTTTATCATCATCATTATAAATTTTAAAATTTTAACATTATTGACAAATTTTAATCATAATTGTATATTTTATTTGTAACATGAGCTATATGTATAAAATATCCGTCCAATTCAATTTCAAAATCCAAAGATTATATCAATAATTATCCTGTATTATGTCATATTTTACATAAAGCTCATGAATCTCATGTATTGCATACATACATTGTTCTTTATTCTTTGTTATTTGCATAATTTACTATTATAGGTCCAGATTATATGTTTTTTGTTATATCTGAAGATGCCCCAAACGGCGAAAACGTTCATATATTTTATTAAATAGCAAATAAACATTTGCAAGTTGATATGTCTTAAGATTGAAAATTTATTATATACTTATTTAATAAAATATTATATGCACAGTATTACATAAAAATATGTAACATATCGTCGGTTTAAAGTATAAACCTGCTAACCGCCAAAAAGAAAATTTTACAAGGGAAGCAAAAAACTGAGTTTAAATTAACTCGAAACTTTAAGACCAAATCCAAAGTACAGGTGACATTTGTACCTGTGCTTTGAATTTGGTCCTAAAGTTTCAGAGTTAATTTAAATTTAGTTTTTTGCTTCCCTTGTAAAATTTTCTTTTTGGCGGTTGGCAGGTTTACACTTTAAGCCGACGATATGTGGTATACATTTGAAGAAAATTGAATGAGTATTTGAGAAGTTTCAAAATTCAGTCATCCGTCTCCTTAAAATTGTCTGTAAAAATTTTCTTCTTGATCTTTCCTTAAATTAAGTTTGTGTGACAAAAGAGACTGCATAGTGCATGTTGTGAAGAATGGGCCTATTTCTTCCAGGGAAATTAAATGCATTTACTTCAGAAATAGCCGAAGCAGTAACGACGTTCCAGTTCAAATGTGGGTCAAACTCATACTGAATTTGACGACCTGCTTTTTGACCGAGGTCTGTGTCTTTGTAAGTTTATTTACAGTGACACTAAAGACCTTAAAAACACCGTCTATTTTCTGTGTCGATAATGCAACATTGCTTTACAACTTCCTTCTCAGAAGTAAAGTAGGGAAAGACATTCGTTTCCATAACAAAATGTTGGTTACTTGCCAAGTACAAGAAAATCTACTTTATGATAATTTGTGCATTACTAATATTAAAATTTTATCTTCACTTAAGTTGGAGGTCTTGTAAATGAAGATACATCTTATTTCTTGGAATTATCAAAATAATACTTTTTTGATGCAGTGTAAAACGAAAGTTTATCTTATTTGAGAGAACATGCCCAGATGCCAGTGGTGATGGTGCGCTGAGTGTTCCCTGTGGCACCATTGTAGTCATTAAAACTATGGTGTTCTCACATGGCAACTGTTAATGGGACCTTGTGCTCTCAGAAAATACATTTCTGTGCTTAGAGTTTTACTTTATTTGTTGCCATTCATAACTCACTTCCACATAACAGCGCAGGGACCGGCATTGTTGTATAAAATTTCATCTTCGTGTTTTTTCTTGTTTTATTTCTCAGTGCCACATATCGTCGATTTACAAGCAAAACACATTAAGTCAAAAATATTACTTATGAGAAAAATGAGTATATATTGTACATACGGGCTATTCCATCTCAAATCGACCGAAATATAGACAAAATTGACCTTGCAATTTTTAAATACAGTACAATGAAACTTTTTCTGTCCGTAGACAACTATGATACAATGCTTTGTGTAAAGTTTGAGGCATCAGAACTTCATAGTGTTTAAGTTAAAAATATTTTAATTTATCGTATTTTCATAAAATTAGCAACTTTAAACTGTTGTGGCTCCGAAACCCTTCCACCCAATGATCAAAATCATGGTTTATTTTGATGCCGAGAAATTAAAGTTTATATTGACATTTAAACAGTTTTTCTTACTTTTTATGGAAATGGAGAAATTTAGATTTTTCTTCATTAAGACGCCTTTGCCCACGAAAAAATATTTTTTAAATATATGGTTAGATTCCGCATTGAAAATACAAATAAATACATATTTTTACTGGTGCAACATTGATAAGAAAATATTGAAAATATAAAATAAAGAAAATAAATAGTACGCGCGTGAACTAACCAGCTGACTGTGAGGTGGGAGCTAGCCGAGACATGCAAGGCCAGGAGACAAACACGTGATGTTTCGTCTAGTAGCGCATAGCTGGGCTAGCTTTATCACAGGTTTTCATAAACACAGGAATAAAATGACGCCCAATGCTCGCTTATCTTTATCTCTCGGCCAGTGTGTGCTGTGTTGCGCCTTTCAAGTCCAGGCGTGTGAAAATAATTTATTTAATACCCTCGAAACTTATTGCCGTGACACTAAGCAAACAATGCCGAATCCCTCTTAATAATGCAAGGTTTTTTCTCAATATTTTTTTAGATTTTTACAAAATGGCAAAAAGCCTAAAAGTAAGTAAAATCAGATTATCTGTCTCTCTGTATATAATAAAAATAAGGGTTACTTCTTATCATAACCTACCAAATGTCAGCTTCAAAATGAGCTCTCGTTCAATGTTCTGCAATAAATGGTTCCAGAGTTCTGAGCGCTGAAAGAGGCTTGTTTTTCTAAAATACGGTACGCTAAATTTGTCGCTCAACAACACGAACACCGGTTGACTTTCGATAGTATATTTTTGCAAATGCACTATCCTCAGCACCTTGTATAAATAGGGAAACAATTTTATAGAGTATAAAAAATGCGAGGTTTTTTACTAATCGATTTCATATGGAATAGCCCATACGGTCTTGCTAATGAACCGTGTGTAATTTTATACCAGACTTATGCAGAGCTAGGCCAGAAAATGTTACTAATAAACCATGCATAAGCAATGGATGTATAAGCAACGTCTAAACTATGGCCTACATGGGAATTACTTTCCAGTCGTTATATACACGAACCTCTTGTTTAAGTGTTGCATATAGAGAAAAAATGGACGTCTTTTAACATCTGTTTGTATCGACTGTCATTTTATGATGATGGTTGCCTTGTAACCACAGAAGAACAAACCAAAGAGCACATAATAATTAGAATAATATTGCTGTAGCTGTACTCTTTGATCAAAATATAGCGTGGTAATCGATCAGGCCCAGTTGTACTATCGATACTAAGCACGGCACACTAGCGCACACTATCGGGTGAAATAGAGAATCTCAGTTTTTCTGTTACTTTTGGTAATAAAATAATAACGAAATTATGACGTAGCTGTGTAACAGTTGTACTGTTATACACGACGTATGTAGTGATTATTTAGTAAGGAATTTACACACGACTTATAAACGAGCTACTCATTGTATAAGTATAAGACAGTTAAACGTCTGTATATAGAGTTTTTGTTAGTAAGACCGATAAAGTATGTTCATAAACTTAGAATTGGAAAATTAAATATGAACAAAGAAAAACAAGTTACTAAAAATAATATTTCGAACATTCGGTTTTGTTAAGATCTTTCAAAACTCCTTTTTCTCAGAGGTAATATTTTGACTTAATGTGTTTTGCTTGTAAGCCGAAGATATCATATGAAATGTAGATAATTGTGTGCTTATATCTTCTAACGTTCCTAATTGAATATCAATTTCGCAGCCTTGATATTTAAAATTTTGACTCATTCAAAGACTTGGTCAATGATTTTTTTTTATCGTAAATGCATTTATAATCAGAACCATTATATTATTATTAGTTTTCAAGATATTAAAAACATATTTTTTTTCAGACTTAAAATCATAATAATTATTTTACTCCGTTTAAATAAAACATGAGGAGAATATTGTACCGCAAATATTCAAAGTTATTTATTCAGTTTTATTTCTGTAAGAAATAAAAGTATCGTACTGTTGTTTCACTAATTCATGGCTTTAGGCTTGTATTTATTGAAATAATATTATGAAAGTATTTGCCACGTTATGTCTAACGAACGTATTATTCTTTACAGGAAATTGAAACGAATGAGAATGGACTGACCATCATGCGGTAAGTAAATATGACAATTTTATAGGCCTATGAGACATATAAAACTATTCATAAACATGAGATCCATTCCGGAGAACAAACAAGTCAATGTTGTCTGTTGAAAGTTTCAGAGGTCTTCCTGTTTTCTTCTCTTTTCGTTATCTCGTCGTATAGTTGACTATTAGAGAGGAGAACTATAATAATTCCTGTAATACTTATGTTATTCAAGGTTACATTTGTTTCTTTTTGTATAGAATGGATGCGATTTCTATTTCATGTAGAATTTCGTTGTTGGTTTTGTAATTTAGAAAATGCAGACATTTGTCGAAATAATTCAGTATCAGTTCTAAACTGTAACTTTTCATATAATGCATGAAAATGCACGTATTTATACAATATACATTAATTAAAATTACAATTAATTGATTAACTAGTGGACTTACTCGTGTTAATTATGTAAGATTTGTCCGGCTTACAGCTGTTTCAGTGCTTCACGCACCATCATCAGAGCCTACTAGATCACGGCGTCATCTCGAACTTCTCTGCCTGTTAAGTGGGTGTGTTTTATTGTTGAAAGGTGTTGAAGAGTGGAGTCGAATAGTGTGTGTGTACTGAAATTGATCTGTGTGTTGAGAATTTGATTGGCATTGTCAGAGAAGTTCGAGATGACGCCGTGATCTAGTAGGCCCTGAGGATGGTGCGTGAAGCACTGAAACAGCTGTAAGCCGGACAAATCTTACATAATTAACACGAGTAAGTCCACTAGTTAATCAATTAATTATATTCAAGTGTTAAAAGTAGTATACGCAAGATTCAAAATTTAAAATTAGAACTTTATTTTAGTCTATTTCTTCACATAAAATGATTTCTAATTGATTAATTTCAATCTCTATTTAATAATTTCTCTAAGTATTGTAAATGTAGTGGCGAAGCTACTTGGGGACAATTAAGGAAATGCCTACCCTAAAAGGTCCTCACAATTTAAAAATTATAAATATTGGAATTTAATTTCTCCGGCGTAATTGTTGTCATTGAGAAAGTCAGCTGTTTATACTGGGTTCTTCACTCAACGACCAATAGATGGTGGCGTATGTCAACGACAGATGTGCTCGAACAGGGTGATGACTGAGGATCCACGGATAAGGAAAACTTTCGCTTGTCTCTTCAACAGTCATGACTTTGCAGGGGAATTTTGGAGAAACGGAAAATGGCGTGAAGTTCTCTGATGGCAGAAGCAATTTCTAGCAACCCTCTCGACGTCGCTGGGAGGCATGTCTCACGACCAACAAGGAATATTCAGACTTTTCCGCTCTTTAAAGTCAGCTTTGTCAATTTAAAGTAGCTAGATCTAAGCAAGTAAAGCGATCGGTTTGGAAGTAAATCCCGAAAAGACAAAGTATATGATTATGTCTCGTGATCAGACTATTGTACGAAATGGAAATATAAAAATAGGAGATTTATCCTTCGAAGAGGTGGAAAAATTCAAATATCTCGGAGCAACAGTAACAAATATAAATGACACTCGGGAGGAAATTAAACGCAGAATAAATATGGGAAATGCGTGTTATTATTCGGTTGAGAAGCTCTTATCATCCAGTCTGCTGTCCAAAAATCTGAAAGTTAGAATTTATAAAACAGTTATATTACCGGTTGTTCTGTATGGTTGTGAAACTTGGACTCTCACTCTGAGAGAGGAACATAGGTTAAGGGTGTTTGAGAATAAGGTGCTTAGGAAAATATTTGGGGCTAAGCGGGATGAAGTTACAGGAGAATGGAGAAAGTTCCACAACACAGAACTGCACGCATTGTATTCTTCACCTGACATAATCAGGAACATTAAATCCAGACGTTTGAGATGGACAGGGCATGTAGCACGTATGGGCGAATCCAGAAATGCATGTAGAGTGTTAGTTGGGAGACCGGAGGCAAAAAGACCTTTAGAGAGGCCGAGACGTAGATGGGAGGATAATATTAAAATGGATTTGAGGGAGGTGGGGTATGATGATAGAGACTGGATTAATCTTGCACAGGATAGGGACCGATGGCGTGCTTATGTGAGGGCGGCAATGAACCTTCGGGTTCCTTAAAAGCCATTTGTAAGTAAGTAAGTAAGTAAGATCTAAGTGCTCTTAACAACTTCTCAGCGATAAAATTAATTAAACTTTTGTATTGTAAATTGTTTAAACATAATTTAGCGAATTTTAGCGAATTAGCGACAGGAATAACATTTTCTCCATTGAAACATAGTAATGCATTTCGTTGTACCTACCTACTCTTTAAATCAGCGGTGACCAAAACTCGAGCTGCAGTGATTACATGCGACAGACAGCCTATGAAGTAAGGATAGCGAGGAAAGGTACTTGGCATGAAAACTACAACCAGTGGTGGTTCCTGTACTAACATCTTGATCAATCCCGCGGATAAAAATCTCAAGTTTTGCTGTATCAGTAATGCCACTGCTGTCATCAAGAGCCAGTGAATAATATACGATTTTTCTTGCTTCTTTTTTCAACTTTCCTCTTGAATATAATCAGGAATTTTCTAAATTATTATCTCGATACTTGGTCGAGAAATTCGTAGTTTTTTCAAAATTAAAAACTTGTTATGGACAAGTTATATAAGATATTTTAATCATTACTCTTTTGAGAAATCCTGTTCTATTAAAAGGCTTAGAGCACGAGATGTTTCAAACCCCATTAGGTAGCTAACTTCCTTACATTTATTTATCTCATATTTCTCTTCCTGACTATGATTTAAGGCATGTCAATTCCTGGCATTAACAGTTCGTTGGCAATAATATTGAATCAGTTTTTCTACAATTATTATTTAATGAATAACTAATAAATATTTACCTCATCTAAAGATTAAGAAGATTAAAATCAGATAAAAAAAACTAATAATTTTATCATTCTAAAAGATCTAAAAATATCAATATTCATGCACTAGAGAAGAATTGTAGAAACACATACTTAGTGGTCATAATAATAATAATAATAATAATAATTGTAATAATAATAATAATAATAATAATTTTAATACATTATTCAGCGTGGCAAATTTATGTTTCTATTAAAATTGAAACGTTGAGCAAAGTAAAGATATTACAATTTAATCAAATATGTGAGCTTTATTATATCAAATTACTTATCAATAGTACACACGTTGAACCATTATGATCAAAGCTCGGAACTTGGGGACTTGTGTCGTTGAGTAAGGTTACAGGTACAACGTACACAGCTCACGCTGCAAGTGCTCAACATCGAATAACTAAGAAATAGTTACCCTAATGACAGGAAGACGGATTAAGAAACTGATTAAAATGACATTCAAAATTAAAGGTAAATGGTCTGTTTGAGGAAATAGAAAATACGTGTTATTTCGAATGAATATTATAGAAGTTTGAAAATACATTTTGTTTTAAATTTAAGATAAAGAATTTCGTGGAGAATCAGGAAAATTATTTTTTTCCAATGGATTTATTTTTTATTGTACTTGTTTATTTAGTTTAAATTGGAGAAAAATCTGTTCATAGCCATGGATCGAGACGTAGAGGGACCTGCCCTAGTAGTGACACACTAGTATTGAAAACTATTTTCGAGAAAAATTTAGGATATACTTATCTTTCTCAGATACGATATCAGCTAGCAACTGCTGAAAATCGAACAGAAAACAGTAACAGTGAAAAATTCAGTATTTTAAGTCTAATACCGAAAAATCTTCGAATGTAGGTAGTCATACACTGTAATAAAATGTACAAAGAACAGAAAATTTGATATATTTTTCATGTTTATTTTTATTATATATATGATATGAAATTACAAATTTGATATATTTTTCATGTTTATTTTTATTATAAATGAATGAAATGTGTTTCAACCTACCATAATATTAAATATGTTGTCGGAGCCAGAAACCACTTTTGTAGCAGACCTGATTACCTCCGTGCTGGAAGCGGGAGTATGTTGATATTGAAGTCCGGTCGCTTAGAATAAAGACAAAGTCCAAGTTCCGAGCTTTGATTATGATATTACATGAAATGGTATATAAAAGTTTTTGACAAACGTTTTCGCCATAACCATGGCATCTTCAGGTCATATTAAAGGAGAACACAATAACACGTGATGAGCACTTAAAATACATATTTAATACATCTGCAGACCGGAGAGGTGAAACAATTTAAAAATTAAAAAACTGGTGTAGTAGGCAGTTTGAACATATGCCATTAAAAATATACATGTAGCATGAAATTAACATCATGAAGAACACAGAATAGGCAATTAACACTGTACTATTGATACGTGTACAAAGAAGTAGAATAAAGGCATAACAATCTTCAAATACAGGCAGGTGCAGTTCCCAAAATAACGAAACATGCTACAGTATGTAGGTCGCTCGTGCTGCTGTTTAATGGGCGTGTAAAATCGGACCCAACATGCCTTTAAAATATTACAATTTGTCCAACAGAACAACAAAAAAGTTCTCCTCATTCTTTACGAAACCACCTCACTGCTTGTAGAGAAAGAGTTTGTAGAGCGACATATACCGCCACTTCTTGCCTTCAGTACGTGAATGAAACACACAGCAATGCACAGGAAACTCCTCGTACCCGTTTGAATGTTTATGATTACACGATGTAATCACGACACCCGCTTTGGTCACCGCTGCTTTAAATACTGGCTTTGCCACTGGGTAAATGTAACTTCAACAAAAGTTCAGTCATTCCCATGGATAAATATTCATCAAAGTCTTTACTTATTACCTACAAATGGCTTTTAAGGAACCAAGGTTCATTGCCGCCCTAATAAATCGGTCCCTATCCTGTGCAAGATTAATCCAACCTCTATCATCATATCCCACCTCCCTCAAATCCATTTTAATATTATCCTCCCATCTACGTCTCGGCCTCCCTAAAGTCTTTTCTCCGGTCTCCCAACTAACACTCTATATGCATTTCATTATTAAGAGTATATGCCCTGCCCATCTCAAACGTCTGGATTTAATGTTCCTTTATGTCAGGTGAAGAATACAATGCAAAGTTTTGCGTTGATTAATTTCTCATTCTCCTTTCATCCCGCTTAGCCCCAAATATTTTCCTAAGAACCTTATTCTCAAACACCCTTAACCTATTTCCTCTCTCAGAGTGAGAGTCCAAGTTTCACAACCATACAGAACAACCGGTAATATAACTGTTTTATAAATTCTAACTTTCAGATTTTTGGACAGCAGACTGGGTGATAAGAACTTCTCAACCGAATAATAACAGGCATTTCCCAATTTATTCTGCGTTTAATCTCCTCCCGAGTGTAATATTTGTTATAATAAAGATATTTGAATTTTTCCACCTCTTCGAATAAATAATAAAATTTCATAATTTCGTACAATATTCTGGTCACGAGACATAATTATATACTTTGTCTTTTCGGGATTTACTTCTAAACCGAACCGTTGAGCAAAGTAAAATTTCCGTATTACAATCGTTTGTCCAACAGAACAAGAAAAAAGTCCTGTAACCTTTCATTCTTTAACCCTGAAATCCAACTTTCCTAATGGCATATTCTAGAGCGAAGTTAAAAAGTAAAGGTGATAGTGCATCTCCTTGCTTTAGCCCGCAGTGAATTGAAAAGCATCAGATAGAAACTGACCTATACGGACTTGCTGTCTGTTTCACTGAGTCACATTTTAATTAATCGACCTAGTTTCTTTGGGAATACCAAATTCAATAAGAATATCATAATACTGGCTTTGCCGAGTCATATGCCTTTTTGAAACCTATGAATAACTGATGTAACCCTTGTACTCCCATTTTTCTCCATTATCTGTCGAATACAAAAAATCTGATCAATAGTCGATCTATTACGCCGAAAACCGCACTGATGATCCCCAATAATTTCATCAAAGTCTTTAGGTTCATTTATTGATGGTAATGGTTTAGTGATATGGGAACCTCAAATTGAAGGTTATGTATAATCTATCATTTATTTATTTAGCTGGTAAGCAAAGTGAGTACAATTCACACTTGACTTATCATATATACGTACATCAGCGCCATCACTGTGAGTCACATAAGGTCCCTGAGCCAAATAACGCCATGTATAGGCTACTTTAACGCCACCCTATTAAAATTTGTTAACGACACAAGTTTTCGGTAGTGCACTACTATAGCCTGCATTCGCTTGCAATCTAGTGATGAAATGAGTTACTAGCTGTCCGCTGACATTTACGAGTGACATTATATTCCATCATTTTCCTGTTGTGTGTTGATAGTGAATGGCTGTTCTTATATCAAGGTAAGAGGCAATATTTTATTTTGTGTGTTGAGCAAATAATAACTGTATTAAACTATATATTTTCGTGATCCTTAAACATTCTTCTATGTATAGAAAGTATTTGCTATCTATAAAATTTGAAAATGTTAGAGGAACAGGCATATCATGTTATCAAGTACTCAGTAGCGCTTTAACGCCAAGTGGCGTTAAAGGTCTACAGACAAAATTTTAGGTTATGTTAGTACTAAGGCTGACAGTACAGCATCAGTGTGAAAACATCAGGAAAATCACTAAGCTTTCAACTTACAAATGTTCAGAATGTGCAGTGATGATATTGGTTCAAATGCTTATCGAACTCATTTTTTTATATAACTTAATTTTTTTGTTTTACTTATTGGAAAACATATTAAACTAAGGTAAATGCTTTTGTGTTTAATAACTTTCTACATTGTCACATTGTCTCTTTTTTTAAAGTAAGGAGGCACTGGAAAACATATTTTCCTAATCCATCTGGCGTTTCAGTTTCAGATCAAGAATCTTTCATCAGTATTGAGTGATTTTGTATCTTTTATTAACAGAAACTCAAATTTAGTCGCTTAGTTCAATTTGTGTTGCTTAGGAAAAATAATTCATTAACAATTATAAGTGTATAGGTTACTAGAAAAAGGTGGCGTTAATTGGACAACCTATTCCTAATAACGCCAGTTTACAAAGTTTTACTACCGTATTTGCTCGCGTAATTTGCGCCCCGCGTAATTTGCGCCCCCGCGTATTTCGCGCACCCTAATTTTTAAGGGATTATTTTGAACTTTATTTTTGCTCCGTGTATTTTGCGCACACATTTTACGTACATATTTTTTTTTTCAGTGTAGTAGGGATTACGGTATTTTTCCTTCCCTACAGTCCATCGTAGGTCATTCACCAGCAACTGAAGTACCTGCTTCAGAAAGAAACCCCAAAGTCCCGCTACTTTAACAATGCCTGTCCTTGGTAGAGACAAGTTACCGGTATAGAAAATTAGCCCTACCGTAAATACTTACCTATACATATACTAATTGAGATAAACTCAGAACAGGACCTCTTATTTGAAAAATCCGCATATTTTACGCACCCCAATTTTTCAGTGGCCAAAGTTAATTAAAAAGTGCGCAAATTACGCGAGCAAATACGGTATTTGAGTTCTAATTCTTCTTCGGTATATAATATATCCATTTTCATTGTGCCATTTTGTAAAGATAAGATTACAGTTTCTATTTCATAATTTTCGTGTTTGTACATAACTTATTTCCAGAGCAAAAGTGACTGAAGTGTTAAGGTGGCGTTATTTGGTATGTGTGCCTTATTGGGTAGAGATGGCGATTTCTCGGAGCTGTGATTTTGGATCTGTAGACACAGTCGGAACCTGTGACAAAATCACAGGTCTTGAAATCACACTCCACCACTACACTGATGTGGATAGTAAGTAGGGTACTGGAGATTGTCTGTCGCGGAAATTACGCAACATAAGAATGACCCTTATAAGGTACAAATTGTTCAAGAAATCAAGCCAACCGACAAACCTCAGTGACAAACATTTGCAGCAGAGAGAAGGGCCTCCAAAGAGACACACAGGCCAGGACATGAACGAAGAACATCCATCCATGCCCAAGGCGGGATTTGAACCCAGGAACCTTCAACTTGACCGCGTAACTACCTGTTCTGGTTCGCACCCCATTAAATCACTTAAATGCCTTAAATCCATGTGAATAAAGAACGCCTGGTAAACATTCAACAGGGAAACTTTTGAAAAGAAGTTATAAACTAAAGAGCAACTCAGACTGATTCGTCTCGGCCGGCGCATCTCTTTCCTAGTCACGATCTGTCTATATCGTAAAAGCGTGCTTAAATCAATAAATCCTTTATCTTTCCTTGACGTGAAATCGGCGGTGAATTCACTTTCTCCGCCGAAAGTGAAAATAATCTATCCTTGAGCGTTGGAAGCGATGGACAATGGCAGGGCTATTCATGTGGTCTTCTCAACCAGAAAGAGAAAGTCTTGTAATCGCCATATGGTGTGTGATGTACTGTACATGTGGAGAGCGAAGAGTCTTGGAGAAGGAGTAAGTAGACTTCGAGTCTAGGACAAACACTGAGCACAATGGGAACTGTGATGTACCCATACACAAGCTTACCTTGGGTTCGTGTTTATTACTTACAAACGCTCGTGGATAATAATAATAATAATAATAATAATAATAATAATAATAATAATAATAATAATAATAATTAGGAGGCGGGTGTTGATGACCTAAAAATCTACTTAAAATAATCATTAAAATGCCCTTAAACTGAAGGAAAAATGACATAATAGTACATTATGCAACGAGCCTATAATGGTAGTAATTAAGACGCGAGTATGTTTATGAAACGAGCGCAAGCAAGCCTTAATTACCATTATAGGCAAGTTTCATACGACTTTTTATGCTCGACCATATTTCTAACTTGAAATTATTCATAAGTATTCATATTATTCTTATCTGACTGCGCAGCGGAAGTGACCTTGTGCTATCTCGTAAATTGTGAGATGTGCGCAGACGCGAAAGTATTAACTTTTTCCGAGGAGCAAATATCATTGACCTTGATATAATCTAGAGAGTAAAATGAACAGTAATCTTGATATAACCTGGAAATTGATTTAGACATTGAAAAACGAGATGACAAATTGAATTTATTTGAATATTATTTACAATTAACGCTAATTATTATAGTAACAGAACATAACCTTCTGCGACAGTATTGCACTTCCAGCCTCCGTGACGTTACGCTAGTTGTCTTTCGAGGGCATATCCGAGAATAATCGATACTTGCGCTTTCATATTGCTTTCTGATTGGTGGAAAACCTGAACTTTAATGAATAGGTGTACTTTAATGAGGTCCATTAAAGGGCTGCTAATAGGTGTATAATTACTACATTTCGGCATGTTCGAGCATAAAATGAAAATAAAATGACATTTAAATATTATTCACCGTACTCGCACCACAACTTCTTAAAAATTAGTCACCTCGTTTCAATGACTGCCCTGCAAATCTCGGAGAGAGGAGACTTCCTGAAATTTGGCTAAGATAAAGGAAAAGAACATGCAACAAAATGAAGATTTTAAGGGAAAACAATAGATTTTAATGAGGGTTTACAAT
Source organism: Periplaneta americana (assembly GCA_025594305.2). Classification (NCBI taxonomy): domain Eukaryota; kingdom Metazoa; phylum Arthropoda; class Insecta; order Blattodea; family Blattidae; genus Periplaneta; species Periplaneta americana. The sequence continues at coordinate 23,373,501 of JAJSOF020000025.1, read as the reverse complement.
GTGTTTCAGGGGTGGTCCATGTCAGTGCCTTCATTCTCCGTCTCCTCTCCTTCCGCGCTTCACTTTTGTTACCAGGTCTTCCAGATGAGGGACTGTGGGCGCAGTGTGCATTCTTGCAATCTTCGTGTTTAAAATACTGTCTACTACAGTAGACATCTCTTTCGAACCATGTTGAGGACACAATGTACTGTCCAGGACATGGTGAAAGTTCCCTCCCTTCCAAACATAAATTGTAAAGACGCTCTCGTACCGACAAAAGAACAGTAGTGGCCAAAGCCCTCACTTAAACTAAGCTGTTGTCAAGCATTTTGTATTACTTCCGTTGTGTGAAGTGAAGCCTTCAGTGGAATGAGGGATGGACTTTAGAGTCTGTTCCAAACTATAAAACTCAAATTTCACTGTTATTCACTTATTCAGGAGGTAATTACTACTTACTATTTGAAACAAAATCAAAATTTCTGGGGATAAAATTTATTTCCGGGAACAAAAACGGGGACATTTACTGTACTCCAACCACGAGAAAGTCTTCCAGGGAATGAAACGAAGCGGGGTGATGCTGTAATGAATGTTGATGTCATAAGATGTCATAAGGTCACACACGTGGGTACTCGTATCTCTATTGGCTATCTCTCAAAGCACAAACCATAACACTGATATATACATTTTTATACTATCCTAGTTACAAAATTAGATCACTGTTAATCTCCTGGTCTTTTAATCCCTCCATACAGGAAATAACATATGCAGGAGAGCGCATGATTTTTAAACTGACATTATAACGGTAATATTATCTATCTACTTCGCTCCAATAGATGACGCAATAGTAAGTACATTCCTTTCACGGTTGATCTCCTGGTTGGAGAACAGTACTCCCCGGGGACAGCAACTCAAAACCGGGGACGTCTGGTCAGCCTACTTACGACGTTCGGAAATGAAATACAGCTAAAAGTCCTCGGTCCAATTAAAGAAAATGTAGAATGATTAGAAAAAAATGGGAATTACAAGTTTACTTACCAGAAACAGATATAAGGCTACAGACAGACATTTAAATAAATAAACACGGAGTCTGAGAAAAGAGGAGTGCTATTTCCCACTATCTGCTCTGTTAACAAAACAATGAGATAAGCATATCGACAAATCATACATACGACCTAGATTCTACGGACTGCGTAACGTCTACGTACAGATCTTTAGCAAGAGCGAACTGTGGAACCAAATCGATCAAAAGTTTGTCTACCAATGTATCGGGTGGTAGGCCTACGAGTAGATTTATTAATGGAAGAATTTACAAGCCGGAGAAAACGGTGAACATATTAGATTAGGAAGTGTGTTGTGGACATGTTATAAACTAGCAAAAACACTTTTTCAAAATGGACGGTTTTGGTGGACAATTTCGTAGACCATTTCACTATAACGATAGATTCATTAGACTTCGATTCACCCATTGACATAGCCACTGGTAATGAAAGCTATGACCTGGACACTTAGGGGTTAGGTACAGCTTACAGCAGTAAAATTGTGGAAATATTCAACATTTTTTTCTTCCACTCCTGTATCTTGTACAGTAATGAAAATTAGTATGTGTAAAACATTGTCCTTATGCTAAATTAAGAAAATATTTTTACGATTTAAGAAAATTATTTAGATTTTTTTTTTTTTTCTTTTTTTTTTTTTTTTTTTTTTTCTTTTTTCAAAATTGAGTTCACTGTGCAATGATGAAGCGTTTCTCACATAACTCAAAAACTATCCAACATTCTGTGATGAAGTTTCTTATGTGTACTAGGCCTAATGCATGTCATATCTACAATATGATGCAAAATCACTACTCTATCTTTGATAGATTGTCTGATAAAAAATAAATTCATTTTACAAAATGGTGAAATACCAGTATTTTCTTCTTACTTACTTACTGACTTTTAAGGAACCCTCACATGAATCCGCCATTGGTCCCTATCCTGAGCAAGATTAATCCAGTCTCTACCATCATATCCCACCTCCCTCAAATCCATTAGTATTTTCTTCTAACACAAAAAAAAAATTATTTATTAAGGAATGTAGTTGAAAGAGCGTGATATTGTAAACGTGATTTCAGCACTAAAATCAAAGAGAGAGAACATGAAAAAGTTAACAAGTTTATGAGTTATGAGGGAAACGCTTCATCACTGCACAGTGAACTGCACATTTTGAATTTTGAAAAAAATATATATATATATATAATTTTTTTATTGTAAAAATATTTTTTTTTCATATAGCAGAAGGACAGTGTTTTACACATACCAATTTTCATTATTGTACAAGATACAATAATGGAGGAAAAAGATGTTGAATATTTCCATAAATTTTACTGCTGTAAGCTGTACCTAACCCCATAAATTGGTTCTGATAGAGACTTACGCAATTCTTTTCTTATAGTTCCGTTATGTAGGCCTAATTTGTTGATGTTTAGTCAACTGTCCGAACACAGGTCTGAACCTCAAAAGCGATACCAAGAAGGCACCACTTATGAGGCAACTAGACAAGGAGTTAATGGGGTATTGTGTTTGTCCACTATGCGTCATGTACTTCTTTTTAAAAAGAAAAAAAAAAAACAGATTTTAATAAGAGGGCGATTCAAAAATAACCTAGGCCTAACAAGAGCTCTCACAGGTGACATATTTCCCCTCTTGATCGAATTTTCCGCTAGGGCCTTAGAGCAGACCACAGCTTTATCACTCAGCCATTAGATGGCGTTTATGTTGCGCCAGAACTCGCAAGATCAGTTGTAAGATGGCTACCTGCATAGAAACATGGCCAAACGTGGAAATATGTAGTGTGATCTGTATTTGTGTCGTCATCTTGTTGCGGTGTACGGCGCGAAACGGCGCTACCAGTGGGAGGTAATGGACCATCCTCCCTACAGTCCGACCCCAAAACTCACTGATTTCCATATCTTCGGACCGTTGAAGAAGTATTTTGGTGGTAAGCGATTCAACACCGATTCAGCAAGCCGTCATGAAGTGGCTTCAGGGACTTCACTCAGATTTCTTCTATGCCGGCATCTGTGCCTTGGTCTGCCGTTGTAACAAGTGTTTGGACAAGCATGGTTACTACGTTGAAAAATAATGCGTATCTGTGTCCTACTACTGTATATCAAGATGTCTGCCTGTGAAATAGAGTTTGTCCATGAGAGCTCTTGTTACCTTACTTTTTAACCCTTCATTTGATATAGTAATATGCGTTACAAGAGCGGTATGTTGAAGTTTTCATGTTCCAGGAAAAGTTTGAAAAAGCGAAACGTAGTTGAGCTTTTTTAATTTCCGAGAATTGAAAGATAACATACCGCTCGTGTATCGTACATTATTTTGTGCGAAGATCGTTTATTACATAACTGAAAGAGGAATTTCTAATTAGTTGCAATGAAATCTCCATCTTGGTTTCTGTTCAATGACGGCAAATTTGGAAAACAAAAATATCTATCTTCAACATTGTTGTTTTAAAATGTTTTCTGTGTTTACTATACTCCAGCAGGCCGTGATATACGTCTGTCTTCCCCCAGTCTATAAATCTTGTTGATTTTTTCACGGCTTCCTTAATGTTACTTGCATAACTTTAGTGGAGTTGCAGAGTTTACTTAATTATTGCAAATATTTAAAAACAATAATTAACAGTGCAATTTAGGTGAAATTGCAATGGTAAGTTTCCAATTTATAATTATTACTATATTGAACGTCTCTAAAAATAATATGTTAAAAGCCTAAAGCAGTAAAATCAATATGTCACTTAAGCGGTAAGAAGAGGGAACTTGTTGTGTGTGTTAGGTTGGGAATACTGAATGTGGAATTTAAGACTTACCGCGGATTGGTTTTGTGCGGAAACCAAGCAAATACGCACGATCTCGCACAAAAGTATTTTATAGGATACAACAGGTTAATAGGCTATATGCTGTAATTTTAATAGCACAACAGAAAAAAATGGTAGGAAAATTAAAATTTCACGATACAGTACTATAATATTGTACAACATATAAAATATGGACATTGCGATAGTTGTTTTCTTTACGGTCCGACAAGGTTCAATAAACTAGTGTGAGAAATGAAGCTTTGCCAATTTAAGGGTTAAGCAGGTTAAGCATCCCTATCCATGCGTTTCAGAATTCGTTATCCCAAGTGAACATAAAATGTTGTAACTTAACATAAAGCATTACTATTATACACAGCAAAAAAAATGCTTCCGCATCTTAACGCCCATGTTTCTGGCTTTAGAAAATCAATTGGCTGTGCGCCTGAAACATGGTAACAGCCGTCAGTTCAGCACGTAATAGCAATTTAAGGTTGAGGTGCTCTATAACCGACGTGAGTTGCGAACATCGCTGTCGTCAGACATCTTATTTATCGCATTTAAATTCTCGAATATCATATTTTACCATAGAGCACACTGTTATGGAACGTGCCTGCCGAAGGAGGTCATAGATTGTGAGACAGCCATCACGAAAATGTCACGAACTTCTTTGGTCTTTTTCTGTGCAGAAGGAACGTGCGTCTTGCGATAATTAAACAACTTAATACGTGCGCTTCTAGAGATTTAGATTAACACAACCCCGTTCGCTGAATACGAATTTTAAGTAGCAATACATGTCCGTATAAACTTACTATTTACATAAGACTGCTGCTCTGTTCCAGGCGTCGATTCCAGTTGCGTGAATTCTTGTTGGCCACTTGCCTAGCTTCATGTATTTTATTTTAAGGGCTTCATAATAAATAGTTCTTGACTGACTATTAAGGTTGACGCTCACTGGCACGAACCGACCGGAACGGAACGAACCGGAAATATTCTGCGAGAGACGTATGCATGTATTTTAAACGGCAAACGCTCACTTGTCCGAACGGAAGCAACCGGCTGCCGGTCCTGACGGACAGGGTTCTCGCGACACGACCCTAGCGGAATTTCCGATGACAATCGTCAGCATTCGTATGTCTTCGCTGGTCTTCGGAGAAAAGCGTGTTGGCTGTTCTTAGTACTTTCCCACTCAACATGTGCTGGTGCGTTGTCCAGACAGATTATTCTTAAAATGGGTGATGAAAAGTTAATTTTAACAGTGCTAATCGCGCTTCTGTGCTGATTGGCCTTCGAAATGTGATGTTTCCCTTCATTATTTCAGATGCTAATAACAGATGAAGTTTTAAACATTTTTCTTCGCTCATACGAAAGTACTAAAAAAAAACCATTACTCGATCTTTACACAAATGTGGGCAAATATGGTTAAATTAATCAAAACACTTTTTTATATTGTTATGACTAGAGCCCGGATTGTATGTAATTACATATTCCGTTCCTACATAGGTAGCTATAAGGAAAGTTAAAAGTCCGCGAATCGTATTAATTTTAAATTTAAATTTAAATATACAGAATAAAGAATATAATTACAAACAAACAAGACAAAGAGAAATAAAATAATACAATCAATATAAAAAAGGAGATACAGTAGTATTAACAAAATTTGAGACCGAATGAGCAGCGCTCGTGTTCGGTCGCAGTTAAGATATAATATTAATAGGCCTATAGGAGAATATAAAATAAAACAGGAAATAAAATTAAAATTACAGTTACAGAAATTATATAATACAATATTAATATAAGAGAAATATAGAAAAAATAATAAAAATAAATAAGTAAAATAAAATAGGAACTAAAATTTAAATTACAGCGGCAGTGGAATTATGTAATATAATATTAACACTAGAGAAGAGTAATATCGCACGTGAAAAGTTAGACAATATATATATATATATATATTTATTTATTTATTTATATATTTCAAAATTATAGAATACAAATATAATATAGGTTGATTAATTCATACACATAGGCTATAAATTTATTTAATCAAATTGAAGATATTAACACGTTTCTAATTTTCTTGTTATATGTTAATGGGTTACATGTTAGAAGTTCTGGGTGTAATTTAGTTAAAGCATTGTACAACCGAGGGCCAAAATTAATGCTATGCTTTAGACCAGCAGATGTTAGACATTTAGGTTCTATTAATGTTGAATTAATATTTCGTCTTGTGTCATAATTGTGTGTCTGTAATACAAACTTATTACGATTTTTATGATAAAATTTTAACAGCGTATACTTATAAATTTGTTCAATATTAAATACATTAAATTCAGAATAAATGAATTTAGTTGGATAATCGAAACGTTTCTTCAAACAAATTTTAATTATTCGTTTTTGTAGTAAATTTAACGAACTAAGATTAATGTTTGCACTTCCACCCCAAACAATTATACCATATTGAATGGTAGACTGAATAATGGCCAAATAAACAATTCGTAGAACTCTAATGGATAAGTAGCATCGAAGATTAACGAAAGGGATCATTATTCCGAAGTTTTAAATGTTTTTACATATTTTGGTGCATAATAAATATTTTGGCATATATTATATATTTTTAAATATTTTGAAGGATATTGCATATTTTGAAAGAATATATACATTTTTTTCACTAATTTTCTCTCTACGTAATGCTTAAGTTATTTGTTAAAATTGTTTATAAAGCTTATCCCTTCGTCTCTAGTGCATAAATATAATTTGATAATTGAAAATAATAACGTATTCTGTCAAAAAATGGACATCTCTTTGCAATGCTAATAGTTTGTAGGCTATATACCTTGAGAAGTAACAATAAAGTAGGTACAAATACCAATGCGAATCGTAGTAGTGAAGGTCAGAATGAAAATTACCCTGTGGGTATGACCGTTTCGCACAAACACCCCCAATCAGTTGCTCTAAAAGAAAACAATAGTTTTTTCTGTTTTTTTTTAAGAAACTTATTTTGACGTCAGGTAATACAAGTAGCAAGCCTACTGCCATTCGCATCCAAGTTAAAAGACTGGATTTCAATTGACGATTCCTTTACTAAAATGGTAAAATCGTGCAGTCCAAAGTGTGTGATAAACGCATTGGGTGCTCCATGAAGTAACAATTAGAATAGCATTTAAAAATTGGACTTCATGTGAGAAATAAAAAACGTGCTCCGTCGAAAAAAAAGTTCTTCTTACACAAGTGGTGCTGAAACATTCGTCTTCTACAAGTGAATTTAATAAAAATTTGTGCATGGCAATAGTTGCTGCAAACATATACAGTGGCATAAACTTGGAGATCCAAAGTTCCAAGCATTCCTACGCAAATACTGCAACTTCAATATTTCGCATGAATCAACACTCCAGAAAAAATATTTGAACCCCTGCTACACTGACACAATGGAAACGATTAGAGATGGACTTGATGATTCCTACGTATGGGTTGCCGTTGACGAGACGATCAATAACCGCAGAAAATATGTAAAAATATTTAATTATTAATTGCGCCTCCAAACAATGAGGTTCAATCACATGTGCACCTGTAATTTTTTATTAGTGTGCAAAAATACATCTAATAAAGCTTAGATTTTAAATTACCAACGTTTTTTTTTATTTATTACATATTTATCTACATACTTCGTCATTTTTAGCTTCATATTTATGTAGTCTACATAGTTCTCATTTTCACATTATATAAAATCCGGGCTCTAGTTATGGACCCATATTTTGTTTTTCCTTTTCTTTTTTTCTTCCTCATCAGCTAAAGACTCAGTAAAATAAAATAATCTTCGGAACTACTATCCTACTCCATGTTTAAACCAGACTACCTGTCGACTGGTACCGGAGTATTCCGAGCAGTGAGCGTCAGAGCTTCCGCGGAAGACGGACTGCTGTAGATTTCCGTTCCGGTCGGTTCGTGCCAGTGAGCGTCAACCTTTAGGCCAATGAATGATCGACAAACTGGTTGTCTCACTGATTGATTGGCCCTTTGATTGCTGATAATAATAATAATAATAATAATAAATAATAATAATAATAATAATAATAATACAGTGAAACCTGTTCAAGACGGAAGTGACATGGTCCTAATTTTTTTTTCCGTTATGGACAGGTTTCCGTGTTATTCAGGTGTGAAGTTAAAATGGAATATTTTATCATATGTATAAATGAAAAACAAAATGGCATGCCGCAAATTGTAGAAATTACAAAATATTCCGTTTAACACTACTGGCACTAAATCAGTTTCCTGTCGCTTATTTAATTGGAGAATGATCTTGATGAAAATCTTATTTCCCGTATAAATTGTACCATACCTCACTCATTACACTGGGACATGCAAATCACAGAAACCTGCAGAAAAGTATATTCTATTATTCATGTGCTAAAAAGGATAAATGTTCATCTTCCCTCTTGCTTAAAAAAGTCCCTTGTGCAGACCCTTGTATTTCCCTATTTTGACTATGCTGACATTTTACTGACTGACCTTTCCAGCGACAACAAAATGAAACTTCAACGTGCTCATAATTTGTGTGTACGTTTTGTAAGCAATGTTCGTAAATATGATCATATTACCCCATCCCTGGAACCAATAGGTTGGCTTAAACTAGATAAGAAAAGAAATTTACATTCACTTCTCTTTCTCTTCGAAATCTTGAACTCTTCTATTCCTTCGTACCTGTCGTCTCGCTTCACTAACCTTTCTTCCCACCACAATCTGAACACACGCTCTCGCTATGAAACAATACTAACAATACCATCCCATCGCACCTCCTCATACTCATCCTCTTTCACAATATCCCTGCCAAGACTCTGGAATTCGTTACCTGCTAGCATCAGGGACTGTCGAAATAAAATTCAATTCAAACGCAAACTTACTAGGCACTTGGTAAGTAATTGAGACTCGTTCAGACATGGTTTCTTGTAAATAGTTATTTTAATCTACCACAAAATATCTCAATATCCGGTAATTTCATCACTATAGAATTATGTTATTGTAGGTTTAATTTGTAATTTAGTAAATACAAAAATATTCTTTGTTCTTAACTTCTATGATAAAATGTCTAGCTTTCATTAATCAGGTATTCTTGTCGTACTTTAATTTTTATTGTAATTGCAATTGTAAATTTAATATTAATTGTAATCTTATTGTTCATGTTATAGTTGTAATCCCCTGGTAGAGGGGCAGAGAAGGCCTGACGGCCTTATCTCTACCAGGTTAAATAAATAAATCTAATCTAATCTAAATCTAATTAAACACTGTAACGTTTATTAATTAGCCTACACCAAATTTAATATCTAACACTATACTATAATACTGTACTGTATATCACAGCACATTATTTAATTGGACGGGAACCTCGAGGTTTTGAATTCTGGGTTATCTAATTTCTTTGCCAGTTCAAGGGTTTTCTTTGCAGAATAGGTCCAGAAATTTGCATGATCTTTGAAAGGGCAAGAACAATCCACTCCCACAACAGTTCATTTATTTCTATGTAACCAGTTGTTTTCTGGTTCCTTTTATGTCACCATTATTGACCCCAAGCCACTCAATCATGATACGGCCTTTATTTTTTAAAGTGTTAAGTTACACCTGAGTTTTCCATTCATAAATTTCAACATTATTTTCCATACTCTTCGTTTCTCATTTTCCTGGATAACTTTTACTTTATCAATTAATGATAGTGCAACATTATTACGCAACTTTTTTTTATCACGAAATCACTAATACACTTGCGTTCTATCCAGCTACAACAGTAGCTTATACAGGAGTGAAGCATTGAACATCTTTGAAGGGAGTCGTCTGCTTAGTCAATAGGGTAATAACATTTATGATCACCAGGCCAACACACCCTCGCACCCTCAAAAATTTTACAAAGAAAACTTGTTTTTATCTTAGTGACCTACGTATTTCGTACATTCCTTGAAAGCACATACTGTTTGAAAATACAGTTTACATTAAAGTAGTGTTTCCTAAATATGATTTCCGTTTTGAACAGTAGCAGACAGTTTCCGATTCCACGTTGGACAGTTTCCGTTTTATTCAGGAAACATTACACATAATACATATGAATTTCGCCGGGACCAATATATTGTTTCGAAATAGACAGGATTCCGGATTATTCAGGTTCCGATTTGAACAGGTTTCACTGTAATAATAATAATAATAATAATGAGCATCCCAAATTAAATGAAGCACGATCACTTAAAACAACATTTAAAGTAAATCTAATTTGTATCTTAACCCTAAGTTCGAACTAAAACCCATGTGTATGATATCTTCATACATGCACGAGTACAGTACCTTTGAGCACTACACTCATTTCTCTGTCAACTCACTCACTGCACTTGAACTGGGACACATTTCACGGATACTATCCTGATTTCACTTCTTACTTACTTAGTTACTGACTTTTAAGGAACCCGGAGGTTCATTGCCGCCCTCACATAAGCCCGCAATCAGTCCCTATTCTGAGCAAAATTAATCCATTCTCTATCATTATAGCCCACCTCCCCCAAATCCCATCTACGTCTCAGCCTCCCGAAAGGTCTTTTTCCCTCCGGCCTCCCAACTAACACTCTATATGCATTTCTGGATTCGCCCATACGTGCTACATGCCCAGCCCATCTCAAACGTCTGGATTTAATGTTCCTAATTATGTCAGGTGAAGAATACAATGCGTGCAGTTCTGTGTTGTGTAACTTTCTCCATTCTCCTGTAACTTCATCCCTCTTAGCCCCAAATATTTTCCTAAGCACCTTATTCTCAAACACCTTTAATCTCTGTTCCTCTCCCAAAGTGAGAGTCCAAGTTATCCTGATTTCACTAACACTTCAAAAACATTTCGCTGTTAAAATACTTTGCACTACCCCTAAAAACTGTAAAATTTACTGACACAAACACACTTCACTTATACAACACACTTCTTCACTCATACAACACTTCAAATAACAAAACATCAATTACACCCTTTAAGTATTGTGTACAATATACTACCTTCTATTAGTAAAGTCCTTAAGTCTATTTTTAAATACATTTTTGGTTATTCGTAAAGCCTTTAGTAAGTCTGCAGGTAGAGCATTCCAGTCCCTGATAGTACGATTGAGAGAAGAAAACTTGGTGATTATGATGATAATCGTAGTAGGGATAATGATAGTCGTGGAGGTTGTGGTAATGAAGAGGACGATGGTCGTGTAAATGATTTTGGTGATGATGACATGGTGATTGTCGTAGTAATGATATTTATGATAATGATTATAATTTTATGGTAGTCTGCAATCTACTCAAAAATAATGCCTCTTAATAGAGGTTTCAGTTATGGAGCGCGCCTTAATTCTTTATATGGTGGAGATTACAAAATATTGAAGTTGTTTGATATTTATTTAAACAGTGGCCATTGTTGTGCCATTTCCTTATGTAATTATCTTCAGAATTCGTGTAGTCCTTGGAAGTGTCATTTCAAAGAAGAATTTGTCACGGCATCGATGGGTATTCACGTTATCGTAACCATTAAAGAGAGCTGTGAAGAGCTTCAAGGAAACAAACAGATATCATACCAGGTAAGACGCTTTTCAAGACGAAGGAAAGGCGTCAGATAGACAGCTATTCTCATGAAGCAGTTACGCTATCTGCGAATTGCGTAATTCGTCACGCTCTTGACCTTGCAGCTTCGTGACTGCATCTGACAGGTGTTACAATGTTCTGTCACTCGCGTCCTTATCTGGAATATTTATAATTTCATAGAATTAATGCTAATCGCGACATTCTTCGTCCGCCTCCGCTTATAATTCCGGCCTTGACCATGATAGCCTTCCATAAAAAAAATTGGAAATCAAATTGCCGTCGTGCATTCTTTAACGTCCCAGAAGATATCTTTATCAGCTGGTACTTTGAACTGGAGTGATGACTAGGAGAAATAAGTCTGGGCCGTAAATCACGCTGAAGAAACATACTTAATCATTCATTTCAGTGTGAAATAGGGTAAGAGGGGGTGAATAGGACCTCTGTCTCCCATATTAAACTTAAATTCGTTGCTTTCAAATATTAAATTCTGTTTTGAACCAAGTCGACGTACTGCATGGTCCTATTCGACCGACGTAGTGCGGGTGAATAGGTTCACATAGATGGGTGAAAGGAACCATCATCATCATCATCATCATCATCATCATAATACATGGCATGACAGCCCATTATGGGCCCTAGCCTTCCTCAGAATGTCCTTCCAGACTTCTCTATTTGCTGCTAAATTCTTCCAAATTCTTATTTTAATAATTCTAATATCCTGCAAGACATCATCTTCCCATTTTAATTTCGGTCTTCGGTTGTGTCATATAGATCTTTTTAACAGTTTTATTACTGTCCATACGTATCAAATGTCCAGCCCAGGCCAATCTATTAATTTTAATAGACTTCACTAAGTCAAGTTCCTTATATAATTCATACAATTCACAATTTCTCCTTCTTCTCCAAGTATCACCTTCTTTCACAGCCCCAAAAATAGTTCTTAGTATCTTTATTTCAAAAGTAGCCAGAGATTTCTCATCTGACTTTAAAAGAGTCCAAGTTGCTGATGCATATGTAATTACTGGTCTTATAAGAGTTTTATAAATCAGTATTTTGATTTTCTTTGTTATTAGATGTGATCTAAGATGTTTTCTGAGTCCAAAGAAACATCTATTTGCAGCTATTATGCGTTTTTTAATTTCTATATGGCTGTCATTCTTACAAGTGATTTCTGAGCCCAAATATTTAAATGTATGGGAATTTATATGAACCTAATACAATATGCGATGGATAATGGGTGAAAGGAACCTCTTCAAGGAATATGGAATTATGACAAAACACACTCCATGGATGAATATATAATAGGATGCGAAACTGCGGTCAGCACCATCTGAGGAGGTTCAAATAAGATGATCAGCGGTCGACGTCGTGGTGGTGATCATTAGAACTACGTGTTGGGTAGATTGCCCAGAGTTCTCTATTTATCCGTTCATTCGAGACGAACAGACGATGCTCGAGAAGACAACATGGCAGCCAGAAACTTGCTAATGAGTGGACATAAAATGATACTAAGTGTGTGTATAAGCAGTGTATGTTAAACAGTGATGTTTATGGACGTTGTAAAAGTAGTGTTGTTGAATGTTTTGTAAAGTAATAGTAATGTAATAAATTGAACTATCTAAGTAATTTTTGCAGACTTTTAAATTGCGGTGTACACTAAATACCCAAAGAATACAATCCCAATTATCTAACCTTTTGCTTTATTTTCTGTCTCTGGTTATATTTTAATTGGGTAGTGTAAAATAGATCGTCTCTTTTATCTCCCTGTTGGCTCCGGTAGGAATTTTGAGTGGAAGATGGTGTGAGAAATAAAAATGTAAATGTTTTATTTTAAATTGAGTTAGTTGATAATATCGATGAGGGTGGGAGGGAAGAAATAATTTCTGCATACTTTAACATTTTCGTCACCAGGTGCGCTGCTAAATGCATGGAGTAATTAGTTTTTGTTTTCACTACTTGGTGCGCTATTAGATGTAATAAGTTCTCCACCGTCCAAGAGATGACAGCAAGATCAGTTTCTACATTAGCGCCTCTAGCATGTGTTACGGGAAACTCAGTAAGTTTCGCATCCTATTATATATTCATCCATGTTTATACCTATCAGACATATTTAATATTTTTTATAACTTGTTAATTAATTTTACAATAGTTAACATTATTACAAACACTAGGTATGACATGTACAAGAAACAAAACAACACACGGGTAAAAATAATGGATTTTAAATTCTACAAAATTTGAGATATTACAAAACTCCTAAATAAATTAGATTTTGGACAGTGTCCATTGCTTGATCGATATTATAAATATACTACGTTTCGAGACTTGGATCTGCTCTCCTCTTTAGCTCTTTTCGTGATACTGACACTTCTTGGTTTTTTTTTTTTTTTTTTTTTTTTTGTAATTTCCAAGAGGTTAGCGGAGGCAGAGGGATTTAAGCCTGAAACTCTTTATCACTAATCCAGTACGTTAACCACTAGACCACCAAATTGTTAGTAGGCTGAACTAATGTTTAACAATGTCAAAATAAAAATAACGAAAACTATTAGTATCATGAAAAACACCTGAATAGGAGAGTAGGCCCAACTCCCGAAACGTCATGTATTTCTAATATAGTAAACAATGGACATGTCCGAAAAAGGCGAGTCATTAATCATATACCATTGTCATAGAGATTCGTTAGTAATTTTTGCTTAATTATTTTATTTTCTCAGAGCGGGCCGATTCACCCGAAATGATTTAGTGACTTATTTCAACAGTTGGCAGCGCTGACTCATGAGGCAGACGTCCACTCTCCACCCACACAAGAATCTCTGTATCATTTTTACTTATTATCTCACACAGAACAAGATTCTAAACAGTATTCACACTCCTAAAATAATAAGAATATTGTGGAGTATTTTAAAAACAGCTGAATTTATCTCATCTAATTCCTTTCTCCTCCAAACAATTATTTTTTTCACAAAGAAACAAAGACTACTTTCGCGCGATTCCAGTTTTATCAGCTTCTAAGGGATTTTAAAGTAACCCATGAGATGGCAGCACCTTACAAACCAGTGTCGATTGTACATTAAATATTTTCTCAAATTGGTCCGATTCGCCCGCTGAACCTACCACCCCTTCTTACCCTAGGCCTAATCATTCCAATGTCAATATATTTAGGATTTATTGATACAGTCCTGACGTTAAATCCAGACGTTTGAGATGGGCAGGGCATGTAGCACGTATGGGCGAATCCAGAAATGCATATAGAGTGTTAGTTGGGAGGCCGGAGGGAAAAAGACCTTTAGGGAGGCCGAGACGTAGATGGGAAGATAATATTAAAATGGATTTGAGGGAGGTGGGATATGATGATAGAGAATGGATTAATTTTGCTCAGGATAGGGACAATGGTGGGCTTATGTGAGGGCGGCAATGAACCTCCGGGTTCCTTAAAAGCCAGTAAGTAAGTAAGTAAGTAAGTAAGTAAGTAAGTAAGTAAGAGCACTGATCGATAAGACTACTCACTATGACTGCGTCCCGGCTTTGACTTGCTATAGCGAAAGGCAGAGCGTGCATAACTACTTTGTATACGAACATACCTATAGCCTACCTGCTCTGCGATGTCACATATACTTCGAATCAAGCAACTTCATTCCAGTTTATATGTAGCTGAATTACGAAGCCTATTAAGAATATTCGTTTAAAATCTTATAAATAATGTACATCACATGACCTCCCGGTCGCCAGCTATGACTCAAATATATTTTTTCCTGTGGGGGTTTATAAAGGAGCATATACACAGAGTCCATCCTATGACTATCTAAAACCATGTGCCATGACTTCATGTAGCACAGCCGATGTCAACATGTTCAGACATATTGGTGAGAATTCTGAAGGGTGCTCGATTTCTGCATCGAAATGAAATGGGGGCGTTTTGAACACATTCTGTAAATATTGAGCATCCATCCGTTAAGCGTCTGATAGTTGCTCCATTTGACGATTGTTAGTAACTAGAAAATTAAAGTCCATTGAATACAAGTTGTTTAGTATTTGAGGACTGGGAATGCCAAATGTAGAAAGTGCCAAAATCGGTGAAATGTAATTCTGTACTACAAAATACCCGTTAATTGCTAAGAGCGCTTAACTAAGTGTTTGGTCACAAATTTTGGACTTACAGGACAGCGCAAGAAAGTAACAAGGTAATAGGCCTGTAGTACCCAAAGATGTTGAGAAAATGATTGCAGAAATTCGTTCTAGCATACTTTTGTTACTTGCCACATTAGACTTTTCCAGTTCTTATTTTTTGCTCATTTTTAACGAAGAATGACGGTATAAAAATTTGGGCGCGAATTTGTACTCACCCGGTATAAGTATTTTATTTCTTCGTACGTTTCAATATGTACAACGATAAGAAGTTTGGAAGACACAGAATCACCTGCAAGAGACACTTGCGACGCAATATAATGTAGACAGGTGTGCAAGTTAAAGTGGGTCGCCATGCAAATTTATGACACACTTCTTCATAAGAATACAGGAGACTTGCAAGTACAGCCGACTTTCCATTGTTTCATCATTCTTATATTACCCTGATGATAGCCTAACATAAAAAAACATAAAGTAATATGAAATATTAGATTTTCACTTTGTTTGGAATGTGAGGAAGACAATTTTGGCAAAAACGAATTCAACGTTGCAACGCAGCTAGCTAGAGCTTTGTGAGTTGTGTCACACTTTTGGCATTCAAATTCCTGGAGACGGACTCAGTGCTCAATGTGTTTCAGTTTTTGGGGTTCGCACATTTCCTTACTTCACAGTGAGGTTCTGTTCCCAATATTCTTTATTATTATTATTATTATTATTATTATTATTATTATTATTATTATTATTATTATTATTATTAAAGATGAGGGGTTTGTGCGCAGCACGAAAAACACGTTGACTCGACAGGGAGCATAGGTGGACAGACAGGTGAACGACTACGACCAGTGCAACCAAAAGAAATGCAACTACACGCTATCCATTTGCCTACTTGCCGTCTTATCATAACAACACGAAACGAACACAGGCCTTCACAGTCCAATGCACTGCAGTGGTGAACGGACGTTGTGAGCAGTAGTTACCTACAATGACGGAAACCAAGCAAACAAAGAATGTGAAATTAAATACTTCGTTGCGGAGATACAGCAGTGATATGTTGCGCATCGAAGCAAACAGAATTGTATGTACAGTATGTGAGTATGAAATTACAATATTATGTAGGAAGTATTACGTAGAAAGTCATTGTAACAGCAGAAAACATAAAGACAATATTGCACGCGCCTTAAAGATGCTGATTCCCTCAACATCAAAATTAGTATCAAATGCAAAATCAGGATTTGCTAAGGATTTATGTACGATGATGATTAAAGCAAATATTCCGTTCGAGGATTTTTGGAAAAATATACCAAGCAGCGCGTTCCAATCAGAAAACTTTCCGTAAAGACTATGTATCTGATTGCATAGCAATAATAAAAGAGGTGTCAGAAAAAATCAAGAAAGGACCTCCAGGACCTTGCACACAGAGAATAAAAAATAAATAACAGAAAAATAAGAGCTATTTAACAATTTGTAACATGCTGAATAATGCAAAATCATCAGACGATAGGATAGTATACTTGACATATGCACCGTCAACGTCCTGTGACGTTGAAAGAAGCTTTTCGCAGTTCAAAAACTGTTTGAGTGATCGACGACAGCGTTTGACATTCGATAATTTAAGAAAATTAGTAAGTAGTGCAGTGCAATTCGGTTGTGATGGCTCTGAAGCTATGGATGAATCATAAAGGCAAGTTTCTTCTTCTAACTATACTAATGTTTCTACATATTCCTCATATTTGTATATTGTTATCTGCTAGACCTTAACGGAGCGTTGCATTTCTCATTTTTAGACTGTACTCTTCGCGTGGTTTGTTTACGTCGGAAGTCAACACAGGCACTGGGCATACAGCTGTATAACGTCTATTCATACGCAACCTGACGACAAACCGCACAAATCCCTCATCTTTAATTTTATTATTATTATTATTATTATTATTATTATTATTATTATTATTATTATTATTATTATTATTATTATTATTGTTATTAGAGGATTTACTGTTATTTCTACTGTTCCTTAGATACATTTAAATCTTACACCAAATTGTAGCCTATTTATTTATCCCAATCCCATTGCTGTAACATTAAAAATGAGCTCGGAAGATGCTTGCGACTTAATCCTGAAATAAGATATAAGAAAGAAGAAAAATGAGAAGCTGAGCTAAATATGCGCATTGACGATGATGATGATGATAACAATAACATATGAAGAGTTCGCGGGAAAAACTATGAATGTCACAGTTTTGTTAAGGTTGATGTCATTATCTAATTCAATGGATCACTACGAAATTTAATGTTATTCTTATGAAAAATGGTAAAAGGAGAATTATCACCACGAATACAGTAATCCTTTCCTTTATTTTCTATAGAAACAGCACTACATCTTGCAGTTATAGACTCAATTAGATCATTATCTAATCCTTAACAGAAATGTGACATTCATCGTTTTTCCCGCGAACTCTTCATATGGAATTATTAAAAATTAAAATGTCCCATATGTTTCATTTACAAGGGCTAAAACACAGATTCATAGCATAATGTCTTGTATTTAGCTCAAAGGAAAGCTGTTATCGATTGCAGAGGAATCATAAATATTCCGAATGATGTCTAGTCCTGCACTGACATACAGTCCGTCGAATTTAATGACTTGGCTGTGAACTAGGTTAACATGATTGTATTCAAATACTACGCCGTAATTTGTGATACAGCAGCAAGGGCAAACAAGATGAGCCAGAAGAGCTCTTTCGTGTGACCAAACTCCACGTATTGAATCAGGATGTAAATAATAATCATAGCGGAAATAGAACGATTTTCCGGGGGTAGCACAATAGGATGGCAAACTAATTCACAAATACGTATTCTTATCAAGAGAATACGAATGCACCCACGCGCATGAAAAATACAAATACGTACATATACTGTACAGTACAAACACAAAGAATAAATAAACATTCATTAAGCTCTCTGAAACCTATATCTTGCTTAGCTAAATACAGCAAAATGTCAATTACATCAAATATTGTCTATTTTTGTTAAAGAGATCCTAAGATAAAGTGGGTGAATAAAGAATGATGCTCAAACTGATCAGGAAGTGAAATAGAAATTTGCTGAGTCACTGTTAAGATGAGCTGCCCGTTGAAGTTTTCATGTTCGAACGGAAAAAGTTTTTTTTTGAAAAAGCAATCAATAATTTATTGTTTTTTTATTTCCGAGAACTTGAATTAATAAAATATCATAATAATATCGTAATAATTTATTTAAGATTTTATTACATACCTGAAAGAGGCCTTTCTTCCGCCCAATTAGTTGCAATGAAATCTTTGCATCTTGTTTTCTGTTAAAACAATGAAAGTAAATTTGAAAACAAAAATATCTTATCAATTAAACATTGTTGCTTTAAAATAATTTTCTAATAATTAATAATAATAGCAGGCCGTAATAATACGTAATAATAATTTTTTTTTTTTCCCAGTCTACGATGAGTCTGGAATCTTGTTGATTTTTTATATATTCCTTAATGTTACTTGCACCAGAAACCTGCAGCTATATTTTAGTGGAGTTAGAAAAATATCTAGGCTATTCTTAATTTTTGATGCAAAGTCCCTGATTTAAAAAAGTCAAACAGCCACAGTGAAAGAAGATGAAATGAGGATGTTCGGTGGGAGAGAATTAATATTGATGATTATTACTATATTGATGGTCTAAATTTTGAAAACGATATGTTAAATAGTCTGAAGGAGTAAAATGCAATATGTCAAAGAAAGGGAAAGTATTTTCCTAGATCTTCTAGACGGAGATAATTTCGTGGGATGGTGTTAGGTTCAGCCCGGAATATTGAATAAACGGACGCATTTATGAACACGTTGTTTCTGCGCCGATTGATTTTGTGCGGAAACCAAGCAAAAACGCACGATCTCGCACAAAAGAAATTTGCTGGGTCACTGATTAAGATGAAACTGCCCGTTGAAGGATGCACTGGAAGGAATTGTGAACGGAAGAAAAGTTCGGAGTAGAAGAAGATTTCAGATGATAGACGACATTAAGATATGTGCAGATATTATGTGGAGACTAAAAGGAAGACAGAAAATAGGAAAGATTGGAGAATGCTGAGTTTGCAGTGAAGATCTTTTTCAGAAAACTATTATTTGAATGAATGATCCTAAGATCCTTGTGTGACCTAGAGAGCTGTGGCATCACTGATTTTGTAGAATGCTTCATGTTTGTCCACTTCGCCATATGTTATGGCTTGTATGGTCACTAGTTGTAGTAATCCACATATGCACCAATACTTACATTTCGTTCTATATTTTTAAAAATGAACAAATACCTGTCGAACTCATTGTCACATGAAGTGACCTGAATAAATTCTCTCTAGAAAATGTTCCAGGCTTGTCCCAATTCTTCCTACCTATATCATAAAAAGATAAATCGCATAATGAATGTCTACATTTAGAAACATAACGTTTACGTGTATATTAATTTACAAATAAACCTATATATTAACTCTTCAAAATTATGCTTTCTTCACACCTAATGCTAGAGAGAGTCAGTAGTTTACAACATTTGACCTGGAGATCATTGTCCCCCCCCCCCCGTGCTCTCAATATCTCCGCGTATGATGATGACGATGGTAATAATAATAGTGGATTTTTTTTTTTTTTTGCATATCTTCAATCATCATACATGATGTGAACGTCACAGGCTAAAATAAAAAATAAAAACTGTTACAGCAAGTTTTGTTTTCGCTGCTGTGAATAAAATTTAGCTTCACTTGAGTTTAAAAACCATACCTTATTGTGTGTTGTAATATATTATACAACCATTGTCATCAGTAAATTTTTGTTAAATTGAAAATTATTTTTTAATTAGTAGAAAATATTTTAATTTAAAAAAGAGTAAAAGTTTAATTTTGACTTCTTTTAAAAACTAGCCGTTCTTTTGTCTTTATTGTCTGTCCATACAAAGCCTCCTGGCTTTAATTTATTAACTTTCCAGGTCTTTTTTGTGTTGTAATTTTTTGGGAATTTTTATATAAGTGTAAGTAACTTGATTGGTCATTTTCAGCCATTTTTAGGTCATCAACATCCGCCCCCTCTTTGTAACCAATATTCTCAAAATTCTCTATTGCAATATTTCAGTTTAATTTTCAAAGTATTTGATTCAACATTAATAAATGTATCCTAAATCTTTTTTTCTCAAGAATATTATTTCTCTGTAGTTTATTATTTACAGTTTAATATCTGACATTGTCTTTTGGTGTATAGTAGTCGGTATTATAAGAAACTTAATGCTATTTCCTTCCTTTTGGAAGTGAAGTTTTTAAAAAAAATTGAACACAATTCCAATATAATTCTATAAAATCGAAATCCTCGATAATGCTACTCGCAATATTGATATTATTAATCTTGTTATTACTATCTTACACTTAAGTTCTTTGATATTGTCTTACAAATGTGTTAATGTAACATGTAACAAAGACAACAGCAGTTTCAAGGACTTTCCTTTGTTGGTCCCATGAAATAATTTATGCAAAAGTATTTTGGTACGTCCTGATCGTCTTTGGCTTTTGGTCGATATTCTTAAGCTATTTTCGGTAGTTCAATGTCTAACATTCATGACAAGTGGTCTCTTCTACTTCTCCTACATTTCTAAATGGTACTAGTTAATTCCATCAATATTTAATTTACACCATGTCTTATTTGTTTTGTTTTCCAGGAATTTGTAGGTTGTTACTGCTGTTAGCAACCACGTTACTGCGAAAACAATTCTTTTTAATTGGTCTATTCTTAAAAGTAATGTTACGTAGTGCGAGGCAAAAGTGGAACCTTCTCATTTCTTTCGTTTGTTGCACGCTTTTAACACCAAATGCGAAATGACTGTTCCAGAGCTTCTTTTACAGCATAATTCCCGAATAGGAACCTTTTTTTTTACTGCTAGACTAAGAAATAAATCTACACTTTCACTTCTAACGGATAATGTGATGGTTTACACACAGTTTTCATCAAGTATAATTCGTATCTCAAAAATGGTTGAAGAGAGAATTTTGTAATTGAACCCGGGATATTTTAGTTCTAGTCCGTAACAAGTTGCTCTACAAACTGAGCTACCCGACCACCCGTCTGTTACGGACAGCATTTAAGGGGATAGGTATGCAAATTCCGGACAAAAACACGTTTCTTATCTTTGGCCTTGTCGTGGGTTCGCGAAACATATAAGTAAATTCCGGAATGAATATACCCGGTGAAGTTACGAGGGAAAAAGATTGGGAGTGAAGAAATGAAGAGCGCAGTGACGCTCACTCATCAGTTGTTTATATTCCCATGCTAGCAAAAAGACCATAACTTCATTTTTTTTTTTTTTCAAATTTGAGATATGTATTCCTACGGAAACAGAATAGTATTTCTGACGTGTTAAAAACTCGTAATAAAAATAACGAACAAGTGAAGCGAAAGAAGATATTTCACAGTGACAGTCGAAAATAATTCATTCTGCAGTAAATGAAGTTCCAAGTGCCTAAGCAACATGCAACTTAATAATAATAATAATAATAATAATAATAATAATAATAATAATAATAATAATAATAATAATAATGTCAGAAATATAGGTAAATATTAGTAAAGCAAATTTAACTACACCAGATTTCCAATGAATTCTGTAAGTCTGGGAAAGTGGGAAGGACCTTGTTAATCTAGCTTCAGTGCCCCATCCCCATAATTTTGATAGCTTCTTTTCCCTACTTCGCAATTTACGTGCACCTGCGTCTTTCCCTATTCCGCAATTTACGTATACCCGTCAGCAGTTTGCTCCGCAATTTACATATGGAATTAACGTCCTATCTAATCTTATTCCGGACTATACAAACGTCGGGTACATCTTAACACCTTAAAAAATATGTATTTTTATAATTATTAAAATATGCACCAGCTACAGTATTTAAGTTTATTTTGGTGAAAAAATTATTTCAATATCTGTATTAGTTTTAAAGTCATGAATTTTAATGAAAGACGCTGCATGTGGGACTACTCGTACATAGCATGTTATAT
>JAJSOF020000025.1:23165930-23348430 GCA_025594305.2 Periplaneta americana | reverse complement strand
TTTGCCTTATCGATAACTTGGAGGTCGTTCTGATAAAGACACCTTCGCACTGCACAAGCTGGTGATTCATCTCATGCCACGTCTCATGGCTCGCCCAGACGCATCTTGCACCCTCTTGAGTCAATACACAATGTACTATATACTATGTATACACAAAAAAGCAATGAAACTTCCTCCCTGATAAGTGTTCAAATATCTGAATTTCTTCCGCGAGCTTGATTTATGTAATTGGGCCTATTTATAGAACAGGCCTGTAGTACGTATATTGTAAATATTAAAGGTAAAGGTATCTCAAAGCACTCCATAGAAGAGTATGTTGCCTTGAAGGCAAAGCGCTCTTGACTTCGGCACTATACTTGTTTTTGATGCAGAAGGAAGCTTGCCGCTGAAATTTCAACGGTCTCACAACCTTCGCTTCGAGACGTGGCTACTGTATAGAACTAAGTTAAAAAGAAATTCAACTAAAGAAATATAACCTACTTATGACTTTTAAGGGACCCGGAGGTTCATTGCCGCCCTTACATAAGCCCGCCATCGGCCCCTATTCTCGCAAGATTAATCCAGTCTCTACAATCATATTCCACCTCCCTCAAATTCATTTTAATGTTATCCTCCCATCTACGTCTCGCGCTCTCCAAAAGTATTTTTCCCTCGGGCCTCCCAACTAACACTCTATATGTATTTCTGGATTTGTCCATACGTGCTACAGGCTCTGCCCATCTCAAATTTCTGGATTTAATGTTCCGAAATATGTCAGCTGAAGAATACAATGCGTGCAGTTCTGTGTTTTGTAACTTTCTCCATTCTCATGTAACTTCATCCCTCTTAGCCCCAAATTTTCTAAGCACCTTATTCTCAATCTGTTTCTTTCTCAAAGTGGGAGTCCAAGTTTCACAACCATACAGAACAATCGGTAACATAGCTGTTTTATAAATTCTAACTTTCAGATTTTTTGACAGCAGACTGGATGCGAAAAGCCTTTCAACCGAATAATAAGAGGCATTTCCCATATTTATTCTATGTTTAATTTCCTCCCAATAAGCTTATTTTGCATAATAATATAATTTCCAATGTGCTCAGTCAATTTAAGAGATCATTATGACAATATGATTTACACAACGCAGAACTGCACGCATTGTATTCTTCACCTGACATAATTAGGAACATAAAATCCAGACGTTTAAGATGGGCAGGACATGTAGCACGTATGGGCGAATCCAGAAATGCATATGGAGTGTTAGTTGGGAGGCCTGAGGGAAAAGACCTTTAGGGAGGCCGAGACGTAGGTGGGAAGATAATATTAAAATGGGTTTGAGGGAGGTGGGATATGATGGTAGAGACTGGATTAATCTTGCTCAGGATAGGGACGAATGGCGGGCTTATGTGAGGGCGGCAATGAACCTCCGGGTTTCTTAAAAGCCAGTAAGTAAGTAAGTAAGTTTTATCCTTTAACTATGCAGAAATTTGATGCGAATAAGAGGCCTATAACATTTTAAAATTCCTTTTCAGAAGTAAAGTTTACATTTATTTCTGGACATCTAAAGAAAAAAAAACTAAAATTCTTTCAATAATTTATCATCGTTATCTCCTACCTTCTTCATTCACCATTGCTTTATAATTGTGATTACGATTATCACCATATCACCATCATCAGTGTCTTTTATAAGAAAATTAGTCGTGTGTGTGCCAAGTATGAAAACATACGGAACTTCGCTTCATCTTGTGAACTGCGTTTGTTGTGAATCCCCGGATGTTATGCCAATCAGAAAGCGAGAAATCATCAGCAAGCCGCTGCAGACTCTGCAGTCTGTAGGCAGAGTAAACAAGCGTAATATCAACAGCACTCGGCTTTTATGCACAGCAGACAGATGCTAGGGATCACTTTACAATCAACCTCTGACGTTGCAATCATAGCTTTCATAGCTGACAATTCCTAACCCTTGTTAATATCATCTCGTACGATAATGATCGTTTTGTACGTAATTACAATAGTTTTGACCCTCTTACGATGAGCGATAATGCCCGTAGGATAATCCCTTCTTATACGACAGTGGTGTCAAAGCAAGCGCATTTTTCTGACCTTGACGTCGTGCGCGGGCAGCAAGCGCTAAGTATGGAAAGAGGAAGGGTTGCGTATATGAATAAGCAACCTGTTGGATTAAGAAAACAGTGGTGCACAAATATCAAACGGAACGTGAAATTTTATGTCGTTATTTTTATATGACTTCTTTCTGTTTAATATTATCTATATTGTCTGTAACACAAAAGTACTAACACAGACTTCTTAATATTGTACTTGTGTTTTAAATCTTAATAACATAATAGAGAGTTAAGAAGAAATATTCACTTAAATTCCATAGTAGTATAATAATATACTGTATTAAGTGGATGAAACACATCATTCATAAAGAAAGTGATATTCCAAAGAAAGAGATTGAGTATGACATGATGAGTTTGAATTTATATTGATGGTATCTTTAGCCTTACAAAAGTAATCAATAAACTAATCAAAACAATATTACAGTACAAAGCAAAGTTACCTAGGTACTGTATCTGTTTTAAGTGTAACTAATATTACATAACAAAACTATTATCGTGTTATGCTTTTAAGGTGATATTTGTAAGCAACTTCCTATCATCAGAGTATTAAATTATTTTCTAGAAATCTGCTGAAGCTACAAAGCTGACATTTTTACAACACATGGGCACGTATCTTTTGCTTATGAGGTAACAATAGTTGCTTTGTTAATTAATTTCCTTACAAACAATTTCCATGCGAATATTTTCAAAGTTTTCAATACACTATCTTCAGCAATACGTATATACGTTATATTAGATTTACGAAAACATTCTGAAAGGCTACTAAATAAATAGGCCTATACCTGAAAATTTCACTTTTCTATACGAAAAGTTGAGAAAATATTTCTTTTGAATAAAAAAATCAACTTGTGAAAAATGAGCATTAAAATTAGAACTTACATTCTTATAATGCACTTATACTTCTCAGGCAAATCTAAAAACTAACATGGATACAGTTTTAATAAGTTCTCTTCCCTTTATCTATTGAATCAGTGCTGGCCATCCCTGTATATAGCTCGACCAAGCGGCATATACCACCTCTCTAGTCTGTCTCTTTCCTTTCCGCTGTAAAGCGCTCAGGCTCTCCTGGACTCTAAAGCGCGCTTGCTCCTATGGGCATCAATTGACATGTCTATTATACGATAACTCTATTGGCCCTCACTAATTCATGCGCTACACGCGAACTTGTATTTTCTAAAATTAACCTGACGAAAACAAGAGTTCACAACCATCTAGTTACTGAAGTCATTAATGCCCTGTTATTAACTTCAAAAAGTGTGATAGTCTAATAATGAAATAAAAATATAAGAACAACTTAAATTCAGAGGAAAGTATATTCCAAGTCCCTTTGTTCATTCACAAATCTCACAGAATAGACCTAGGCTCGAACTGTGGTGGTGTTACCTCAGTTAAATTAGCAATTGATTTACTTATTTTTATTGTAGTTGGAAAACAGAAAACACAAAAAGAGAAACGTTAGAGGGGGATGGGAAAGGCGCAATACCAGAGCCGAAACGTTATTTTCCGGCTAAAAATAAAAGTATATTACTTTTTTTTAAATAATTTTTAACACTTCCAGAATTTTCTAATAAAGTTTTATATTTTAATATCAATTGTTAAAGCGAAACTAAGGAAGAATGTTATTATTATTATTATTATTATTATTATTATTATTATTATTATTATTATTATTAAAATATAAATCTTTATTAAAACATAAACATTTTTAAAAGTGTTACAGTTGTTAAAGACAGGTAATATAGTGTACATTAACATATCCACAACATATACTGAACACTCAACTACAATTCAATACACATTAATGGACACAATAGTATATAACATATCAACAATCCCCACCACTACCAAAACATCCCACCTCCACCATAGACGACAGCAAACACCGAAACTAGAAGCAAGACGAACTAATGCAGCAGTAGCTCACCAGACAGTGACGAAGACGCAATACCAGAGCCGAAACGTCAGTTTCCGACTATAAATAAAAGTATATTACTTTTCAAAAAATAATTTTAACACTTTCAGAATTTTCTGCTTTTCATAATAAAGTTTTATATTTTAATATCAATTGTTAAAGCGAAACTCAGGAATAATTAATTTTATTATTATTATTATTATTATTATTATTATTATTATTATTTCTATTGTTATTTCCACCTTTTCCGACAAGGGACAGTATCTTTGGCCATTTAGTGAGCTATTTACCAGACAGATGGGGATGGTTGATGACTGATATGGTGTGATGATTAAGGAATAACGGATGGGTAGGATGCTGGTCGAACGATTTTAATTGCTACTACCCCGGCATTTTCCTGGAGAGACTTACTCGATCTTTGGGATTGAACACCGGATCTCGTCAGTACAAAGCTCATAACTACAATACCGTCCTAGTTGTTATACAACTACTACTAAATACTACTGCTACTACTACTACTACTACTACTACTGCTACTACTACTACTACTACTACTACTACTACTACTAATAATAATAATAATAATAATAATAATAATAATAATAATAATAATAATAATAATGTACGTATCTTTTTGTGTAACACTATAAACATAAATTTTGGTTTATTCGTAAACTGTTTGTATGGATTAGGGTTGCCAACTGTTGTTAAAGAAAATACGGGGGACTAAGTAATTGACAAAATTTATCATAGAAAATAAACAGATTATTCGGTTGAGTTACTGAAAAACAACTTTAATCTTGACTTCGGCAGCTAGGCTAAAATTAAGAGTATTTTGAGACGGATTTTGTCTCGTGTAATAGTTCCAGTCGACTGTAGATTGCAACTCTGATTTGATTAGATGTGTCGTGCTCCTATTTCTATCATTTGTTCAATTATTGTTCATGAGATGGAACACCCTCCTTGTATGAGCATTATTACTTGGTATAGGCCTACTTCGAACAAAACTAGCCAGCTTTTCCAAATTTACAACGTTAACATGGTTTGATTTTAAACGGGTTAACACTAAAATCCATTTCTGGCAAGCAATACGTTCCATAAAGACTGCACATTTTAATGCATTTCTTGAACAACAAAATGCATGTACAAATTATCATTCACGGCAAAATCAAGTGTTTAGAGCGACAATTTCTACATTATGCAGAAATAAGGGAGAAAAGTTCTCGAAGAGAAGAAAAATACGGGAGCTGGGAGTCTTAAAAATTAGGGACAAATACGGGAGATCCCGGAAAATACGGGAGGATTGGCAACCCTAGTGTGGATTGTATTCAAAGGCCCAATTGTATAAAACTCCCTGACTAAAGATCAATTTTGATCGAAGATCGGAAAGTGAACCGAGTTCAGACACTTCTTCTATTGTATAAAACTTTTCTGAGATCAAATTACCTTGGTTCAAATGCAATCTAAGTTCACGTGAAAAGGACTTCGCATAAACAGGTGAAGTATGTGATGCGCGGGCCATGTTGTACAGGTTTGTTCAGTATAGCCAATTTAGCGACTTTAACTCTTTTTCGACCACAATTTCTTTTAACTTTTATATTGCTTAAATAGGGATTTAGCGACCTTTTTAACACCTCATAGTGACAAAATTTAATCTTTCTTTGTTGATAATAAGAAATCTAGCGACTTTCCAACTACTTTTTGGCGACTTTCCGCACACTCTTTTGGAGACACTGGTTTGTTTTGTGCGTTGTAAATAATGGCGGACAATAAGAAGAAGATTGACTGTTCTCCAAATTGTTATGTTATGGTGTGTGATACTGCTAAACATAATAAAGCTTTATAAAACGACAATTTTCGTTTAGTAATACAGTTACTTGAAAATTTATCAATGTACCTATCATATCCATGAATAGTTAATGGTTGTTGTAAACATAATATAATTATAGGTTATGTTATTTGATACTGCTGAACACGATAAAGCCTTATAAAATATAAGAATGTTTGTATATTAAGGCAAGAAATTGAAATATATTAATAATAATGGTTATTCTGTTTGCACAATCTGCCACTCGTATACTTCAAACAGAAAAGAAATAACTGAACTTCGATCATGTAACTTAATCGGAGAAATTTCTTGAGTCAAAGTTGACTTTAGTTTAACACAAATTAATCTCAGATTAGACTTTATACAATACAAAATGCCAGGTTCAGCTAGAACAAGGATCAATTTAACCTCTGATCTAAGATTAAATGGTTTATACAATCGGCCCTAAGGAAATTATTTCACTTGTGCCTTTCGATTCCCTTCGAACCTAAACCCTTCCAACCGGTTTCGTACTTACTGAATTCAGCCAACTGCAATCAATCACGCTGTGACAATCCTGTATGAAATAAGTTACACATTCTTCGCGTGTAGATTTCAGTCAAGGTCGTAGCGACCGCTGTATTTATTCAGCTTTTCCTTGTACCCGTCTGTCAACGTTTTCCAGTAACATGGACTCTCCTAACACAGTTGTTATGATTGACTGACGTCATGATTTTCATATCGGGATATCGAACATCCACTCCCAGATTTGTTAGTCAGCCCTCGTCGTTCTGTTGTTTATAACTGAAGTCTACCTCATTACAGGAAAACTCCATTTCCGGAGCAAATAGAGCACAAGGCTAGGAATATTGCGAACCCAATTGAAATCAGAAATAAAAGTGAATCACCATTATATCTGCACGATAAGCCTATCACATTGGCAACACATCGCGCACATGCGTGTGACGGGCTGTGTGTCTAGCTAACAGGCGCGTGGAGATTTGGGGCTATAGAATGCACGTCACAAGAGAACGGAATTCGCTATTTGAGAGTCATCAATTTTCTAAGCAACTTACAACTCAGTATTTCGTCATTGTCAGTAGTAGTAGTAGTAGTAGTAGTAGTAGTAGTAGTAGTAGTAGACAAATAAATGTCTATCCCTATGATATGAATATGAATCAGAAAGCGTTTAACAATGTATGTATGTATGTATGTATGTATGTATGTATGTATGTATGTATGTATGTATGTATGTATGTATGTATGTATGTATGTATGTATGTATGCATGTATGCATGCATGCATGTATGTATGTATATATGTATGCATGTATGCATTTATTCACACTGCAAATGGGTATATACCCTGTGGCAGTGGTAACTAATTACACTCAATAATGACAATTAACAATAAACACAACTAATAAAAAAAAATTAATAATAATAATAATAATAATAATAATAATAATAATAATAATAATAATAATAATAATAACAAGGAGCATCCTAAATTAAATGAAGCATGGTCACTTAAAATAACATTTAAAGGAAATCTAATTTGTATCATAACCCTAAGTTCGAACTAAGACCCACGAGTGTGACAGGTTCATACCTGCACAAGTTCCTTTCGGCACTACACTTATTTCGCTGTCAACTCACTCACTGCACTGATTCTACCTGATTTCACTAACACTTCTAACCATTTCACTGTTCAAATATTTTGCACAGCCACTTCACTGACACCAACACACTTCACTTACACAATAGACTTCACTGACACTACACACTTCACTGACACAACACACTTCCTCACTGATAGAACACTTCAAATAACAAGATATCAATTACACCCTTTAAGTAGTGTGTATAATATACTACCGTCTATTAGTAAAGTCCTTAAGCCTATTTTTAAATAAATTTTTGGTTATTGGTAAAGCCTTTAGTAAGTCTGCAGGTAAAGCATTCCAGTCCCTGATAGTACGATTGAGAAAAGAAAACTTTCCAGTGTCCGTCCTCTGTCTTCTTTCCCTCAATTTATATGAGTGGTCGTTCCTTGAAGAGTAATTTGGCGACTGCAACCTATTTTTTATTTTTCTCCAGGCAGGCTCACCTCTGTATGTTTTGAACATTGCGCATAATCGAATTCGCGTTCTCCGGTCCGTGAGTGTGTCCCATTTTAATGGTGAATTATTACGACAACACTTGAGAGCCCGTTTTTGAATCTTTTCCAGTGTCAATGTCAATCAACTAACAGAAGAGTAACAGCAAAGCCACCTGGATCGTATAAAATGAGTATGAAGATGAACTGTAGCGTTGTTTCGCAACAAATCTGCTTTTTTGTCGTGTTATTAAGGTTGATAAAATGTATATACCTAGCTATTTTGTTGAACTTTTGTTCAAAATATTTTCATAATTTTTTTTTACATTTATTTATTTATTGTCGCTTTAACTTATAACAAAAGTCATATCGCAACACGAATTAATTTTAACAATAACATAACATTTAGCAAGTTACAATAAACATTACACAATTTTATCAAACAATCCAGTTAACTTGAAAAACTTTATGACACTATTGCAGTAATTAGGTTCGCCAAGAGATCTTGCTATATCGTTGGGGATTTTTAGTTGTTGTCGTAACTGATTGTATTGAGGACAGTCTTGGATGATGTGTTGCACAAAAAGAGTTTCACTGCAAGTGTTACAAACTGGAGGAGGTTTCTTCTTTAATAAATAACCATGTGTGAGCTTGGTATGTCCAATACGTAGTCGGTTGATGAGAACTTGATTGCTGCGTGATAGATGTTTAGTTGGATAGGATAAACTGGAAGTAGTTCTAATTTCCCTGAGTTTGCTAGTAGATGTTTGAAGCCAATTGGAATACCATACATCATTTAACTTTGTTTTAAGGTGAGTGGCTATATCATTATTCCAAATGTCAATGTCCATATCCTGTATAGGAAGACGAGTTGCCTCTTTTGCTGCCATATCAGCCTGTTCATTTCCATGCAGACCTTGATGGGAAGGAATCCAAATTACGATAATTTGCTTTGATGTGTACCCAAACAAGAACATTTTTTTTTCATTGCACACAAAATGCTTTTTATCTTACCTAAATAGTAAGACATTTGATTTTTTTAATTAAAATGTACAGTCTTAGAAAAACGTTTTGTCGCACACATACTTTATAAGTTCCAGAAAGGGGGCAATGCGCATGATCTCTGGACGAGCGACCTGGTTCACAAGAGAACGACTATTTGAGGTAAGAAAATTAGTGCCCGTTTGTGAGCATTCAGCTGCTGGAATCAGCTCACTTTTCCAGCATGACACATCAGCCATTTGTCAAACACTGTTGAGATTTCTCAAATGTAAAACATCATTTCTTCCCATTACTTATTTCACTGAAACCAACTGTAAGAAAATTAGATTCAGCATCAGCCACTTTTCCAACATGTCTATGTCAATCTGCATATCATTTCTTAATACTATTGAAATCAGATGCGCCTTCTGAAATTCCGCTCGAAATCATCGCTGTCAAAATGGACAGGCTCTTCAGCAGAAATTGCAACACACAAAATTACCGCCCATGTTCACTGAACTCCATATTTGCTACTACTGTCTTCTAGCGGCAAACTATGAACTATTAAAGCGGGCATTTCTTTGAAAAAAACTTGGGAAGTTTCTCTCTCAATCTGCGTGAGAATTACCATCATCCGTTTATTTATTTGTGGTGAATTTCTAAAATGTTTCACGGACTTACGAACGACAGTGTATAACTGTACAAGTATTTATTTCAGTAGATTTTACGACGCTTTATCAACAGCTTAGGTTATTTACCTGAATGAGATGAAGGTGATAATGAAATGATGGTGCACCGAAAGTTACCCAGCATTTGCTCATGTTTAAAAACCCGAAAAAATAACGCCCCGACCTGAATAACCCGGGCCACCTGGTTTCGCGGCCAGACGTACCACTCCACAGGTGTGGACCTGTATAAACAGTAGCACCTGTATTATCCGTTAATAAGGGGATGGAATGAACGGTTAATCGAAAAAATCGGTTAATCCGTGCCATCTTTTTAATAAACTAAGATAATCTTCTTTTTAATACGATAAATAGTGGATCAGAAGTTCACTAATTTAAGTATTTTTTTTAGCAATTCAAGTTTGATTTTCCGATGTCAGTTATTAAAACATTATCTATTGTACTTAAGTCTGGTTTTCAACGACGGGTTTTTAATGCCCAAGGAAACTCCATATGACGACCGTCTGTGGAAAGATAGGAATAGTAGAGTTCTCATGTTGTGGATTTGCAAATTTTATACACTTTATATTTTGTTTTTCATTACCTAAATCACGCACAGATGTAATTCCTATCTCGTATTGTGATGTGAGATGAACCACATTTTCTCTTTTTCCAAAGAACTCAATTACTTGCACTTAAAACCTACCTACACTTTTTCCGTAGTAAAACATGTTTTCTTTTGACACTTGTAGAAGACATTTTGCATAGAAGTTAAACAGTACGGCCACTTGAATAGTAGCCCATAAAGCGTAAGGGTAAAGGTTTGTAAAACACACTCTGTATAAAAAAAATTCGTGCTAATTTAATGTACAGTACTTCATATTTTTTTCTGTGAGAGAGAAAGACAGTCGGATAATCCATCAATCGGTTAATAGGGTAACGGATAATCGGGGTTTTACTGTATTATAATGGAATCACTGTATTTCTGAATTGTTTCTTTTTTTTTTGGATAACCTTTAGTATGAGTCTATGATAAGAGAAAAATAATTCATGTAAGAAACAGTCTCTCCGTCTAGCAAACACCACATCAATGCGAGCGTCTGATCGGTTGCTAAACAAGTGACATCAGGTTGACGTAACTCATTGTCGTTCCTAAGCAATTGACGTCAGTTACTGAAATTTTCTATTTTTCATTTGGCATTCAGGCATATATGTTTCACGTTAGAAATAAATGGTTCTAGCTATTTATGCAAATTCGGGCTATGTTTCTGATACTTCCCAGGAAGCAATGAAGTGGTATAAGAGGAAATTTCTCGCCCACCGGGGCGTAAGCGCTAAGGTCATTTAAATATTGAGTGTTGGCAATTGTTCAGTCCAGACAGCAGACAGCTGTTCCCTGTAACACGTCCATTCGGTATGAACCGTCGGTCGTTTAAATGACTCACATTCGCAAGGTCAGGCTTATGAATCACAGATTTGGTGCGGCGCGTCAAATATTACACAGATGAGTGTCGCAATCATGCTGATGCTTCTTTGTTTCGGAAGGAGGGACATTTCCGACGTGACACAACAGTGATTTATTTATATCGTATATAATTCCTTCCCTCCATTTAGCAATTAACTGTGTACAGAAGAATGTAACGTGACAATGTGAGATAGGAAGCGCGATTTAAATATTTGCGTGACATTGGTTAATATATCACCTTTCTTTGAAACTGTTTGCAATGATTACAGGAATTTAAACGGAGTGAAATTTTCCCGACCACGAATTATAGCATGCCTTTTTCCTTGCCTCTACCGGCTGGGTGTTACACTAGCGGGTTAGCCCAACACAAGGCGAGTTTTTCCTCTTCTTATTCTTCTTCTACTTTTTTCTTGCATGCACATAATCTGTCTATTTTTAAACATAGTAGAGTTCTTCCATTTTTGATCTTCCTGTGTTTCTTTCTTCCGGCATATTGTCCGTAGCTAGGATTGCCAGGCTTTTTTTTCCCGGATAGCAGAAGCTAACTTAAGAACTTACCAAGATTTTATCATAAGATTTCTAGTCTCTTTCGGAAAATCAGTGTTCGCGTGCTTTTTAATGTTATTTTCGCCTCTGTGAGAAACACTAGAATACGATGGGCACACAGCACAGTTACAATAATTCTTTCCTTTTATTAACCACGAGTATGTTTTAACCATTCATTCATAGTGTTCTGTCCAAGGGCAGCTCTTTCACTGAAAATCCAGCTTTCTTCAGTATTTTTTTTCTATTTTCTGCCTTCCTCTTCGTTTCCGATAATGATTCATATGGGCTATTCCATATGAAATCGATCAGTAAAAAACCTCGAATTTTTTAATACTCTAATTTTTCCCCTACTTATACAAGGTACTGAGGAGAGTGCATTTTCAAAAATATACTATCGAAAGTCAAACGGTTTTCGTACTATTGAGCGACAAATTTAGCATATTTTATAAAAACAAGCCTCTTTCAGCGCTCAGAACTCTGGAACCATTTACAGTAGAACATTGAACGAGAGCTCATTTTGAAGCTGACATTTGGTAGGTTATGTTAAGAAGTAATCCTTATTTTTATTGTATACAGAGAGACAGATAATCTGATTTTACTTACTTTTAGGCTTTTTGACCATTTGCAAAAATGTAAAAAAATATTGAGAAAAAACCTTGCATTATTAAGAGGGACTTCGGCATTATTTGCTTATGGTATGGCAATAAGTTTCGAGGGTATTAAATAAATTATTTTCACACGCCTGGACTTGAACGGTCCAGTACAGAAAGCACTGGCCGAGAGCTGAAGATAAGGAGCGTTGGGCGTCATTTTACTCCTGTGTTTATGAAAACCTGTGATAAAGCTAGCCCAGCTATGCGCTACTAGACGAAACATCACTTGTTTGTCTTCTGGCCTTGCATGTCTCGGCTAGCTCCCACCTCACAGTCAGCTGGTTAATTCACGCGCGTACTATTTATTTCCTTTATTTGATATTTTCAATACTTTCTTATCAACGGTGCACCAGTAAAAAATATGTATTTATTTGTACTTTCAATGCGGAATCTAACCATATATTTTAAAAGTATTTTTTCGTGGTCAAAGAAGTCTTAATGAACAAAAATCTAATTACTCAATTTCCATAAAAAGTAAGAAAAACTGTTTACATGTCAATATAAACTTTAACTTCTCAGCATAAAAATAAACCATGATTTTGATCATTGGGTGAAAAGGTTTCGGAGCCACAACACTTTAAAGTTGCTAATTTTATGAAAATATGATAAATTTAAATATTTTTAGTTTAAACACTACGAAGTTCTGATGCCTCAAACTTTGCACAATGCATTGTATCATAGTTGTCAACGGACAGAAAAAGTTTCATTGTATTTAAAAATTGCAAGGTCAATTTTCTCTATTATTTCCGTCGATTTGAGATGGAATAGCCCATATATTTTAATGTCGTCTCTTATCTGATATCTTCTTCTACCCCGAACTCTTCTCCTATTCACCATTCCTTCCAGTACATCCTTCAGTAGGCAGTTTCTTTTCAGCCAGTGACCCAACCAATTCCTTTTCCTGTTCCTGATCTGTTTCAGGATCATTCTTTTTTCATCCTATACGGGATTGATTACATAGAGTACAAATTAATAAAAAGAAATGACGTTCGATTGACATTAAATTTGAGATAAACTTAAAATACATTTGATTCGGTTTTAAAAAATAACTGATCGTTCGGTTATTGAGGAAAATAACCTGGTATCAGATTAAACTGACAAGCGAAAATAGCCGGTTATTTTTGCCCATCCCTACTTGTAACAGTAAGATTGTACGTTGTCTGCGGATCCGTGCTATCAAGGCGGCCCGGATTCGATTCCTGGTTGTGATGGTATTTGTGGTGAACAAAGCAGATGTTGCAGCGGGTTTTTTCTCAGCGTACCTCCCGAATTTCTATATCATTGCAACTAAATGAAGGTCATCTTAGGAACTAGGTTTACAAAACATGAGAATTTTTTTTTCTTAAAAGCAAATCGGATGTTAAATACTTAATATCAATTATAACCAGGGGCGGGTATTTATGGAGATCGCGAAAATCGCGACTTAATAGATATACAATAGATTTTTACTAATATTTACGAATTAAGTGATTTTGATTAATAATATGCAGATAAAACAATCGCGACAAATCGCGAAATAGATTTCTAATAGCGAATTATAGCGTATTTCATATTCTGAGTTTTTTTTTCGGATTTCTTTCTTAACTTGGACTCTCACTCTGAGAGAGGAACATAGGTTCAGGGTGTTTGAGAATAAGGTGCTAAGGAAAATATTTGGGGCTAAGCGGGATGAAGTTACAGGAGAATGGAGAAAGTTACACAACACAGAACTGCACGCATTGTATTCTTCACCTGACATAATTAGGAACATTAAATCCAGACGTTTGAGATGGGCAGGGCATGTACACGTATGGTATTATAGAGTGTTAGTTGGGAGACCGGAGGTTTAGTTTAATATTAAAATGGATTTGACAGGTGGGGTATGATGAACTGGAAATCTTGACGGATAGGGACCGCTGGCGGGCTTATTAAAAACCTTTTCCTTAAAAGCCATTTGTAATTTATTAATTTGAAAGTGTTTATATAAGAACTGAAAGCTTTTTTTCGTTTGTAATGAATGTGTATTAAATACAGTCTCAATCCAACAAATATTGTCTATTGGCCATACCTTTACTAGAATCCAACGAATCTTTAATGTTAATTATTTGGAAAGTAGGCCTAATATTCATACTGAGTTAATACTCCAGTTCCAAAAAATTGTATTTTCAAAAATTTCCTTTAATCTCCGCCAAGGGTACAAATCATTCTCCAACAATCACTGCCGACACCAATATTAAAAAACACAAATGATAAAATTAATCCCCATAAATACCTGCCCCTTATTATAACACTTTCTAACACACATAACAGTAAGAAAGTCCACACTGTGGAGTAACGGTCAGCGTGTCTGGCCGCGAAACCGGCCCGGGTTCGTATCCCGGTCGGGGAAAGTTACCTGGTTGAGGTTTTTTCCGGAGTTTTCCCTCAACCCAATACGAGCAAATGCTGGATAACTTTCGGTGCTGGACTCCGGACTCATTTCACCGGCATTATCACCTTCGTTTCATTCAGACGCTAAATAACCTAGATGTTGATACAGCGTGGTAAAATAATCCAATAAAAAATAAAATATCAAGGATTTAAAATCACGCATATTTCTTAATTTCTCTATCGATATCTTGAATGGAGGGTGTGCCGTTTATCACTGTTCCCTTATCGTAACCTTGGAGTATGTTTGAACTGCCAATTGTTACGATCCCATTACGATTGCATTTTGTGGGGAAAGGAGGGATTTAATGACATGGCCAACAGTTTAACTTCTCTAAATCAGTTCCCTTGAGTATGTACTTCAAGGTCTTTCCTCTGCCAACAGAGCAATAAATTACTTAATATTTACTCAAATGTTTGAACACGCACACAAAGAAAGCGAGTTTCCAGAAAAGTCCAACGCGATAACCTAAATTATCTCTCAGTAAACTGTGAGATTGACGAAATCTTGAGGCATTTCTTTGACTTCCGTGTTTCGGCCTCGACCGGTGTCCTTATTTTTATATCGGAGCATTAAAGTTACAGATAACATAGAAATATATCGGTCAGGCCTTCGATGACATAATGGACACAGCAAGTGTAGTGGCTTGAACTGTTCTGACGCAACAGTTTTGAAGGCTTCATTTGGTGGCTCAGATCTTCACAAAGAAATGTTGAAATATCATGGTTCGAATATATCCAACCAATCTTAACAAAAATGACCTAAAAATGTAGAAAACTATAACATAAGAAATCACAAAAAACAGTTCATTTCACTGCCTGCGAAGGAAATAAAAAAACAAACACACAGACAACATCATATTTTGGCACAGATACGTAGATGACATACTAATACTATACAAAGGAAACAAAAGACAGATCCAAAACCTGCATCAACACGTAAACAAAATACACCCAAAGCTACACTAAACATTAGAAATTGAAAACAACAAATCCATAAATTTTCTTGACATCACAATAACAAAAGTACACAACAAACATACATTCAAAGTATGCAGAAAACCTACAACAACAACAAGAACACACACACAACACACCCAACCACCCCACACAACACAAACAAGCTGCATTCCGAACAATGGTACACAGACTACTCAACATATCAATGAACCAACAGGATTACAAAGAAGAGCTAAACACAATCAAATACATAGCACAAGAAAACGGATACAACCCTAACATAATAGACAACATAATACGTAAGACAAAACATAATCACAAAAAACATACGAATACAACACAAATACAAGAACACAAAAAATACATCACACTAACATACGAAAACAAAAACACACACAAAATTGCAACCTCATTCAAGAAATTAAATTACAACATCGCATACAGAACAAATAACACTCTACAAAAACACCTCAACACACAAACAAACAAATACAACCACACAGGCGTATACAAACTCAAATGTAACACCTGCAACTACTTCTACATAGGACAGACAGGCAGATCGTTTCAAACACGTTACAAAGAACACATCACAGCCATAACAAAATTACAAAACACCTCCACATATGCAGAACACATTACAAATGCTAACCACACCTACAGAGACATCAACATAGACATGGAAATACTACACATCCAACCAAAAAGCCAGAAACTCAACACATTAGAACAATACGAAATATACAGACACACAAAAACACACCCCAACGATATTCTCAACACACAACTCAACTTCAAAACACACACACTCTTTGACTCTACACTATACCACAGGAACACACCCTCACAGGAAACAGAACAAGTGGCGCCAAGACAACAACGACCAGTTCTGAAGATGGCCCATAAATAGGTCGAAACATGTAAACGAGGTACGTTGAAATTTAACACAGGAAAGTCTTACCATACATATTCCGAAGTGATACAGTGTTAAAAGTTGTGTAACCAAGATGTATAAAAAATAAGTCAAAGTAGGTACTTTTGATTAAATATTTAAGACTTTAACGGTCTTCAGTGTTCTGTGAGGCTGTTCGGTTTTTGCTGAATATCACAGGGAAAAAATAATGTATCATTCATTCATAATGTTTTGCCCAAGGACAGGTTTTTCAATGCAAAACCATCTTTCTCCAGTCTTTCCTACTTTCTGTCTTCCTCTTTGTCTCCTCAAATGATCCACATATCTTAATGTCGTCTATCATCTGATATCTTCTTCTGCCCCGAACTTTTCTCCCGTTCACCATTCCTTCCAGTGCATCCTTCAGTAGGCAGTTTCTTCACAGCCAGTGACCCAACCATTACTAAAATCTCACGTAGTTTGATCTAAAATCTTATTACATTTACTGATTATTATTATTATTATTATTATTACTAAAAATGGCTTTTATTCATTGCATTTATCCTGTGCAAGATTAATCCAGTCTCTATCATCATACATTATTATTATTATTATTATTATTATTATTATTATTATTATTAGGTCTATAACTTATTCTTTTTCCACTCCTATGTGTTTATTAATTTTATACTATACGTTGGTTAGATCCAAGCTTGAATATGCATCTGTTGTATGGAACTCCATTACTTCCACTGACTCGGCTAAATTGGAGAATATTCAAAGAAAATTTATTTCCTTGTGTTCTTATAGATTTTTACCAAATTCCGATTATAACTATGAGATTAAATGCAATTATTTCAATTGCGGTAGTTTGTTCACCAGACGTCAGGATCTTGATTATTTATTTTTTTGTAAAGTCATTAAGGGTGATATTGATTGTGAATCTTTCATAAGCAATATCAGTCTTCGTATTCCTGCTAATGGTTTAAGATTTCATAAATTGTTTTATAATAAGAATCCTAAATCTCTCTCTCCGGTCTGCAGATGCATTAAATATGCTAATTTGCATGGATTCAACTTGGATCCATTTAATGTGTAATATATCTGAGTTTTTAACTCACTGATGTAATTTTATAATTATTTGTCCATTTTATTTCTTGCATTTGGTCAATTGATTAATGTAGACTATTCCATTATTTCAATTATCTCATTGTACTAATTTATAATTTTATAATTATTATTTGATCAATGATTGATGTAGACTATTTTATTGTTTGTATTTCATCTCATTGCCATTTTCTATCATTCATTCTCATCATCATTTGTTGTTTTGTTCTGTTTTGTATCGTGCTAAACTTTAATTGGCCTTGTGCTGTTGTTTTTGCACGTTAATATTCTAAATAAATAAATAAATAAATAAATAAATAAATAAATAAATAAATAAATAAATAAATAAATAAATAAATAAATAAATAAATAAATAAATAAATAAATAAATAAATAAATAAATTATGATTATTATTTACTACTAATTTATTAGTGATGTCAAGAAGTGTAGAATTTTATTAGTGCATATTTATTGGCATATTTTAAAGTTTTTAAAGTCGTACTTGCATGCATATTCAGTAGGTTTTAGGGCAGAGCTG
Source organism: Periplaneta americana (assembly GCA_025594305.2). Classification (NCBI taxonomy): domain Eukaryota; kingdom Metazoa; phylum Arthropoda; class Insecta; order Blattodea; family Blattidae; genus Periplaneta; species Periplaneta americana. The sequence goes on along the minus strand of JAJSOF020000025.1, from coordinate 23,330,300 downwards.
GGCAGCAAGAGCGCATTCTACTCTCTCACGGGGAGCCATATGATTTCTCTTCATCCCCTTTCTTCCCCGCCGAACACCGCGCAGCGTTGATTCAGTGACGAATGAATATTAAGCGTCCCCGTTTAGAGTCTAATTCCGCTCCCGATGCCCAGCCCTGTTTTAGGGCATGAACTTTCTGGCCCTATTCATTACCATTTCATAAAATGTCATTGGTGTCATACAGTATTGCTGTGCGAGTGGTTTCGGATATAAATTGCATTTATAGAGAAATGGAAGAAATTGTTGTAATTGGTAAGGACAAAATCAATAACTATCAATAATTTAGCTAAAAAGAAATATTAGTATCCTATAAACGACATAAATATCTGAAGTACAAGCTTCTTCAGTTGAGGAATTCTCTGTAAAGATCGTATAGATCTATTTTATCATATTTTTATGGGCCGCACAGTGTGTAATTTCAAGCAGCTAGCCGGCCAAAAATCAATTTTCACACCCCATCTTTAATTCTAAATTCTTATATAGACGTGTTTATAACACTCCAAAGTATACTATCCAAGTGTAGACAGATGCTTACATCTGTTAGGAGACCCTCACAACAGAGCGAAAGTTGCATGTCTGCGATAAGATCATTTACGCTGCAGAGGCGGGCGCGCAGTTTGTATTTGGATGATGCAAAGTGAGGGAGTTAATATAATATTTTTCTTTAATATACAGTGTGGATATATTATAAGAAGGTATATACTTACAAATAAACTAATTCTTTTGCTGAAAATTATTATCTTATTGTCTAGAAGAAGTGTCTGAATAAACATGTGCAGAGAGTCGAAGTTCTATCTCATTACATTACTTTGAGTTGAATTTTAAAAGGTGTAGCCCTCTATCACCTCGCTAAAATTTTGTGGGTATATTCATTATGCTTTTCTGAGCAAGACGTCGTGATTTTTTTCTGCAACCAGATGCAGACAGAAAAACTATTAATTATTTTCAGACACCATGCGCTCCGTAATCCGGAGAGCTGTTTTCCAGGTATGGAACAAGAGCGAGAAAAAAGTGAAATTCTCAAATATAATTGAACATTTTGGTCTCAAAGATTACTCTGAAGACATTTTACAGTCAATAAAAAAATTAATTAAATTTCTATGCTCGAAAATTCGATTACGGTGGGAAAAATACAGCATGAATGAGAAAATTTTCTTAAAATATAATGTGCTATGTTTGAACCAAGATGCAAAGTCTGAGAATAAAATATATAATACTTTGAAATCTACTACAAAACAATTCCAATTTGAGTCTGCCCGTACAAGCATTCGGAGACGTCCACGTAAACTTTTCGGAGAACTGAGCGAAAGATCAAAACGGATAAAATTTAGTCCACTTTTTAAAGAAAGATCACCAAAAGAAAAGCTTTCTGCTGCCCATATGAATTTCAGAACTTCTAGGAAAAGAGATGCGGCCAATATTGTAGGAGAGCTTTTACTTGCATCACTTCAACGTGCGACAAAATCGAGAAAAAAACGTGAAAATTTATTTTGGAGGAACGACCAACAATTGTCACCTAATAAGGATCTCGCTTTGATTACTGATTTACAGTTGACCTCTAATCAATATAAAGAATTAAGGGAAATGCGAAATCTTGTAACAGTTAATATAGATCCATCGTTTTATTTATTGCGAAACAATGAAGATAGGATAGGTTCAGGCAGGAAAGGGGACTACTTGTTGGCGTGATAAAACAAAGTAGTCGGAATAAAAATGATGCGAATACCGCAAGAAGATTTTTCAGGGAGGTTTCCACTTTCGCATATATTACGGAAATAGATGGAAATTTATTAGGTCGTTTACACACTATCAGAAACCTTTTTCTTGAGGTTTTGCAATACTGATGAACGGGCACTTGACATATATGCAAGGGAGACAAGGGAATTATATTTATGCTTGCACAAATAGTATTATATGCCTACAACCCTTCACAAACTCTTGGCTCATGGACAGAAGGTCACATGACACTATTATGCCTGCTGGCAAACTATCTTAGGAAGCCCAGGAAACGAGGAACAAATACTATATTAGACTTTTCAGAGAAGTCTTCGAATGAAAAACCTCAAGAAAGACACAAATACCGATCTTTTACTGAAGCTACTTATTTCTTTGGACCCTTACATCATCAGCTTAAAGAAATTAAAAAGAGAAAATCGCTGTCGATTTTAATAGTAGTGCTGCTGTTCTCTCCGAGCCTCTATTACTCGGTGCTGCCGAAGGAGAGACTAGCAGCGAGGATACAAATTCTGATGGGGATGCATCTGACGTCTGAACGAATAAGATACTCGTATGTAGCAATATTCCTTCGTCTTACGCTTTCAATTTTAAGCGCATTCCAAATTATGAACATTAATTTATTTTTTCACTCAAATCTATTTTTTTACAATATTACTAATTTTATTTTAGTAAAAATAGTTGTTATTTTCATTTTCATTATTGAAAACTTACCTACTTCAATAATTGAAGTTACATACCAAATTTTATGAAAATTGAGCGATTAGTTTTCGAGAAATGATTTTTGGCCGGCTAGACTCGCTAAATTACACACTGAGGGCCATATTCATAGACATTCTTAGCGTGGGCTTCCGGTGGATGATCAGCGAACTAACGTTTTTCGTATTCATAAACCAGTGTTAGCGATATGATATGAATCCTGTACAAGTAACCAGTGGATAGCCGGGGCTAGTTTAGCACGCTCGTAGCGCGTGCTAGCGAAATGTCTATGAATAGCACCCTATGTGACTAGTTGCTATAATACGAACAGGACTTTGTGAACACCATATAGGGCTTGTAATCTATACTAATAATAAATCTGTAGCTGAAATTTTGCTGGTAATTTTCGATTTTCCAAAAATAATTGCTCCTAACATATATAATTAACCACCCTGAAACCGAAAATCGCATTTTTGAAATTTTTGTTTGTATGTCTGTCTGTATGTTTGTTACCTTTTCACGCGATAATGGCTGAACCGATTTATATGAAAATTGGAATATAAATTAAGTTCGTTGTAACTTAGATTTTAGGCTATATGGCATTCAAAATACTTTACTTAAAAGGGGGGTTATAAGGGGGCCTGAATTAAATAACTCGAAATATCTCGCTTATTATTGATTTTTATGAAAAATGTTACATAACAAAGGTTCTTTAAAAAGTATTTCCGATAAGTTTTATTCTTTACAAAATTTTGATAGGACTGATATTTAATGAGATAAATGAGTTTTAAAATTAAAATAACGCCATCTAAGACGGTGCAATGAATTAAGAACAAATGACTTCGTCTATAAGGGGCCTTAGACAATAACAATCGAAACAGGGGCCTTGGACATCAACAATCGAAAGCTATTAAACATAGCCTACAGAGAATGTTTCTGTGTTTGTATGAAGTAATATCAGAAGCTAAATTAACCGATTTGTATAATTAATTATTAATTCACCATTGGAAAGTGTAGTTTCTCTGTATGGACATAATGCTATAATGTTATTACAGTAACGTCTGAGTAAATCGAGGACAGGTAAGATTAAAATAGCTTCTTATGCACAGAAAATTTAATAGGCTATGTTGTACATTCGTTTTCTGTATTTCTTAAAATAATATTTATGTACACTCATTTTAATCTCAGAGAATTAACGAACAACGAGAGTGTATTGATTTAGTATGCAGTAATAGTACGTTAGCTTAGCAATCCATTATTTTATAATTCAAATTTTAACTATGCCCAATTGAATCGTGTTAAAATACATACAATATATATGCAATAAATGCAATACAAAAAAATTGGGTGATGAGCGAAGCAGATTATCTTGCGCTGTTGTAAAAGTTGTTCCCTGGATCAAACGTCCTATTTTAATTATGTAATTACTTTATATTTATTTCTAACAGGTGCAGCGGAGCGCACGCGTACGGCTAGTATTACAATAAGCCTATTACATACATACCGCAAGGATTTGATACAGCTTTTGTTAAATGAAGGCCTTGCATCGTTTGTCAACTCTTCCAACAGTTGAAAGTTGTTTACTTTTAGTCCTAGTATTAGTAGTTATTTTAACATGCTTCACCATGCTAGTAAACTTTTATCACGATACTATACACTGAAAGGTCTACCTTATTATGACTGTGTAAAAATTATTTATACTTTTTGCTTTCCTTCCACATGAACGTGTTGTTTCTTATGGTTTCAATATATATTCAAATTACATAAATGTAAGACAGAGAAGGTCGCCGTTTTGTACTTCGTGTTGGAGCAGAGTTCGCAGGATCGTGGTTTAACACCAAGGCCATGCTCTGAGAACTGTGCACTTCCCTCAGTCACTCCGCAACCGCTTCCGGGATTCGATTCTGAGTAGATTCTGTGACATTCGTAGCACATCAGCGACTGTGGGACATTGCTTTTCATGTTTCTTGGTTTCTTCTGTCACTGAGTCATTGTCACTGTTGAAAAATGATGTTAAAAATAAATAAACATTTTTTTTTTTTCCATTCGCAACAATTTCCTTTCAAATCCTCTACAGTTCGTGATCTTTAAATTCACGTCAAGAATAATGGGTAACCGTCTGTAAACATCGATCGCCGAGTTCAAAAGTGCGACAACTCAAAAAAACAAGTTTTGAGATATCTTCAGTTGAAAGTTTCAAATAAATCACCTAGAAAGGAACAGAGTTCTGGTTCATAACCACGACAATTAGAAATGAGTCAGTATTCAGGACGAGTATATCACAATCTTCCAGTTCATTATTAATACATTTCGAAATGTACTAATAATGAATTAATAACGTCCATAGTTATAATTACTTCTAAAGCAGTTTATTTCGTTTTTTTTTCTTTCTTTTTGGTTGTAAATATGACTTATCTCAATACTGAATCGGAAAGAGCTCCGAAAGGGGCTTTCAGTAGTATAAATAACTAAAAAATGGCAATTTTTGAGTTGTCGCACTTTTGAACTGGACGATCGACATAATGAATCTTAAACTGTGAGTTCAGTAAAGCTCACAAAGGCATTTGTGAAGCTCAGGTGATCAGTAGGTCTAGCAATAGTGGGCAAGAATATTTTCAGGTTCAGGCACCTAAAGTAGGCTTAAAAATCAGGCTATTCAAAATAACATTAGCGACGAAAATGAACTTATAAATTGCATCACCGTGAACACTTACCCCTTGCTTGTTCTGTAGTTGACGTTTTATTCATGATTTAAAATTAGACCTCGAAGACTGTTGAAAATGCATTATATTGACTATTACACTCTTACTACTTCACATTACTTTTGACCAATAAAACGGTACGAAAGGACGTCTTTCAACCAATCATGGCTGCTTATCGCACAATTTTATCGTTTCCCTAGCATTCGTCTAATTTTATCGCTACCCTAGCATTTGTTTGTTTTTATCATTATCCTAGCATTTGTTTCTTTGTTTGCCAACATTTCAAACTGTAAATTCTTTACGGTACTACAAAACATGCTTTGCGATCGTAACTTGTTTCCCGTATAGATAGTTGACTGAAAATGGCGGCTCCGTTCAAACATTTTGGTGAAGGTAACATTAGTGAATTAGAATTTAGTAACTCAATTAATACCTATTTTATTGTATTAGAATACCTTATTTCTTCTAATATTTATATACTTTATTCTGTTTTTATCACCTCCCTACCATTTGTTTCTTTGTTTGCCAACGTTTCAAACTGTAAATTTTTTGCGGTACTATCTGAGAAGATAAAAAAGAGGGTACTAAAGCGTGCTTTGCGGTCGTCATTTGTTTACAGAATAGGCAGTCAACTGAAAATGACGGCTCCCTTCAAACGTTTTGGTGAAGCTAACATTAGTGAAATAGAATTTTAGTAAGTCAATTAATATTTTATTGTATTTGAGTGCTTTATTTCTTCTAATCTTTATATACTTTCTTCCAATCGTGTAATAGTCAATTAAATCCCATTCGAGTTTTGATTTTCTCTAAATAAATCAAAATCTCTAGTGAGATTACTGTTAATAAAGATTGATGCTACGATGAACTTTCCTACAATTTAAATTATTTGTTAATTAATTTATTTCATTTATTTTTACTGGTACTGACAGAGTTAAGGCCATAAGGCCTTCTCTTCCACTTAACTAGTATAAAAATACATAGCAAAAATATATAGCACACAGAATACAATATAATAATAATAATTAATAATAATAATAATAATAATAATAATAAAAGTAAAAACAAAATGTAGAGATGTTTACTTACATATAATTCTAAGAATTAAATAATTACAATTTAGTGTTAAATAAGACAATTGGATCGAAGGAATTATTAAGACAATAGAAGAAAATTGATATATTAAAAATAAATATTATACAAAAATGATATTTAACTAAATATCATATTGTAGAGACGAAAATCAGTCTTCTTTACAATCGACTTTTGAATGTAGTCAATGTCTGTCAACCATTTACGCTATGTACATTGAAATACGCTATTTTCACTATTTACACTATCATAAAGAATGAAGGCTTACATTGACCAAACTTTATTTAAACTGTTGTACACAATTTACAAAATAAGTAGGCTATAAAATTATGAAATAAATACCTTGCATTACAATACACAACACTGTACCTACAGAAGTTTAATAACGTTGATAATGTTTGATCAATGTAGGCCTACATTAACATATCACAATACCAATACATACAAAATTGCAGCTACATTCAGAAAACTGAAATACAAGATAGCATATAAAACAATTAACAGAACACAGAAATATCTAAATAATGACATCAAACAAACAAATAAATATAATTCAACTGGGATTTACAAATTGAAATGGAATAGCTATCCAGATGTTTACATAGGACAGACTGGAATATCATTCCAAATAAGATACAGACCACATTAAAGCAATTACTAAACTAGACATCACATCAAATTACGCAATACATATTACTAACAACAATCACGATTACAATAACATAGAAATAGATAGACCTATGGAAATACTACAAATGATACCAAAAAGTCAACAGTTAATCATACTAGAACAATACGAAATATATAGAAGCACACAATAACATATCCACAACATAGGGGAGAGTCGGGTAGTATCGGACATCGGGTAATATCGGACAGTGGGTTTCTTTCATCTACCACACGATGATAGTACCTGATTGACATGGTTACGTTTCTGTGATGTCGCATAGAGAAACGTAACAATGTCATTCAGGTACTACCATATGGTGGTAGATGAAAAAAAACGCACTGTCCGATACTACTCGACTCTCCCCTATACTTAATACACAATTACAATTCAATACACATACTTTATTCGATATCATAATACACGACACACAAATTACTCCCCACCACTGTAAGAGCAGCTCATTCCCACCACTGACGAAAGCAACCTCCGGAAATCAAGACCATCTGGACTGGACCACGCACCAAACCGGTGTTGAAATGGGTCCGTCTGTCTTTAAGATACATGATCTTTTTCAAAATTTTTAGCACTTTTAAGGTTTTAATTTAAGTGTTATAGCTTTATTGTACTGTAAATAATAAAAATAGCGTATTCTAGTGTACAGAAAGTAAATAATTTAAATTTAAAATATTAGTTAAAGTGGTCCATGTTTTGTTCTGCCCCACTTGACGAAACAAGAGTCGCGTGAGCCGTCAGTTAAGTACTTCGCTTGCTAAATGCACGCAGTCGTCCAGTTAAAATCTCCAGTAATACTTAATCTTATAGCCTCCTGGGACAAAGTACGTCCCCTAATCATCATCATCATCATCATCATCATCACCACAGACCGAAGTGTCCTGGGCCTTCTTGATGCTTGGCTTCCTGACTTCTGTATCTTTTGCCCTTGCTTTCTAATTCCTGCAATGAAGTAAACAAAAGCATTTTTAAGGAGTAGAAATTATTAACATTTTCGAAGTTACAAGAAGAACAAGTTATGAAGAATATCCAAGAGCCAATTCATGGGTCAGCACCAAAAAGAATTTGTCGTCTTCTGAATATATTAATGCAATCAAGATGTCCTGCAACCTTACTGCAGTGCGCTCCGTTCCTGGCAGAGCTTTCAGCACGACCCGTTGCCGTCAACCTAGCTGCAACGAGACAGAAACTCTTGGCCATGTGTTGGGCTTTTGTCGGAAAGGAGAGTCCGTGGAGCTATCGCCCGTCTTCTTCGGAACAAGGGTTGGGAAGTTCATGAAGAGGACCACTGCATTTCTGAAGACGACTCTCACAGAAGAGCGGATATAATAGCAATAAACAGGCAACAACAAAAGGTTATTATCATAGCTCCAACTATACGCACCTCCTCATACTCATCCTCTTTCACAATAGCCCTGCCAAGACTCTGGAATTCGTTACCTGCTAGCATCAGGGACTGTCGAAATAAAATTCAATTCAAACGCAAACTTACTAGGCACTTGGTCAGTAATTGAGACTCGTTCAGACATGGTTTCTTATAAATAGTTCTTTTAATCTACCACAAAATATCTCAATATCCGGTAATTTCATCACTATAGAATTTTGTTATTGTAGGTTTAATTTGTAATTTAGTAAATACAAAAATATTCTTTGTTCTTAACTTCTATGATAAAATGTCTAGCTTTCATTAATCAGGTATTCTTGTCGTACTTTAATTTTTATTGTAATTGTAATTGTAAATTTAATATTAATTGTAATCTTATTGTTCATGTTATAGTTGTAATCCCCTGGTAGAGGGGCAGAGAAGGCCTGACGGCCTTATCTCTACCAGGTTAAATAAATAAATCTAATCTAATCTAATCTATACGCATGGAGAGAGATCTAAACCAAGCTCATCAGGTTGATCAGGAAAAGAGGGCCATTTATGAACCTTGTATTCCCTACCTTAGTGCCAATTATAACATCCCTCTCTTCAATTGGTCAGTGACAGGTTAATTTTTTGGTGCTCGGAGTTCTTTACCAAAATTTACATGTAATTTTTTAAAACAATTATCAATATCATCTTTTTAAATTCAAAAAATCATCTCGCAAATTCTTTAAGATTCCCTGCAGATTATACAATTTCATTTATACCACTCAGAAGGCCTTAATTAAGGATATGCTAATTTTAAATAGAATCTTTTATTTAAAGTATAATTTTATACATAGTAGTCATCTTCTAAGATTTTATTTTATAATTGATAATCAATGGTGCTTAATTATTACATTTTATTTTTATAACAATATTCATATTTAATTAATTTTATTTATTTGCTATTAATTTCCGGATTCTTGTGGTCATCCTTAATTAAGGCCGGACGAGTTATCTCTCTCTCTCTCTCTAGAGTTTCTATTTCAGCAATGTAGAAAAGCTAAGTATTCCCTTTCACTTCATAGTAAACATGCAAAATAAATTAGTTAGGTAAAATAAAAACATAGAGAAATAATCGAAACGTCACGAAAATTGAACACTCTCTGTAGTACAATAGGAAGATCTGTGGCCACATTTAAAATATTGTGTAAACTACAATTATTAGGTCTTGTGTGCCCTTTAACATTTTATGAAGGATAGCCAGAACGGACTAAAGAAAGGACAAACGTTGCTAGGGAAGATATGCATAGCAACGGATTACTAAGCGAGGTCATCCAATAATGCCGGAAACGTCACTATCTTCATTGCGATTTTACTGTTGCACAAATAAGTACAGTACAGACCGGTCAGTGCGTCAGCTTTCCGCTGAAGATAGTGGAGTTCAGACCTTGTCGAGATCAAGGTGACAACTGTTTTTCTCAGTCAGTATCTCAGCTTTGCTTCAATATCTTCAATAAAATCACCTACGTAGATTATTTCATCGCTTTTAATAATTTCACATTCCACAATCTTCGATTTCTGATTCAAAACATCTTGCGGGACATGTATTCGCAACCTGTAATTCGTTTCAACGCATGCCGTACAAGAAAGTAAATTGCCAGCTACATTTCAATTATGTATGTATGTATGTATGTATGTATGTATGTATGTATGTATGTATGTAAAATGTTATGTTTTATTTAACGACGCTCGCAACTGCAGAGTTATATCAGCGTCGCCGGATGTAATTTTGTCCCGCAGGTTCTTTTACATGCCAGTAAATCTACTGACATGAGCCTGTCGCATTTAAGCACACTTAAATGCCATCGACCTGGCCGGGATCGAACCCGCAAACTTGGGCATAGGTCAGCGCTATACCAACTCGCCAACCAGGTCGACTGTATGTATGTATGTATGTATGTATGTATGTATGTATGTATGTATGTATGTATGTATGTATGTATGTATGTATGTATTCATTCATTCATAGTCTTATCTTCAAGAGCAGGCCCTTCACTACAATCCCAGCATTCAGCAATCTTCCCTCTTAGTCTCCACGTATCTTAATGTCCTCTATCATCTGATATCTTCTTCTGCCCCTAACTTTTCTCCCGTTCACCATTTCTTCCAGTGCATCCTTTAGTAGGCAGTTTCTTCTCAGCCAGTGACCCAGCCAATTTTTTTTCCTCTTCCTGATCAGTTTCAGCATCATTATTTCTTTATCCACTCTTTCCAACACAGCTTCATTTCTTATTCTGTCTGTCCATTTCACACGCTCTATCCTTCTCCATATCCACATTTCAAATGATTCCAGCCGTTTCTCTTCACTTCGTCCTAATATCTATGTTTCTGCCCCCCCATATAATGGCACACTCCACACAAAGCACTTCACTAGTCTCTTCCTTAGATCTTTCCCAGAGGTACGCACAAGATGCTCCTTTTTCTATTAAAAGCTTCCTTTGTCATGCTCTCCTTTTGGCTTCCTGGCTGCAGCCCATGTTACTGCTTATAGTGCATCCCAAGTATTTGAAGCTGTCCACTTGTTTTTGGAAATTTATCCTTTGAAGAGATGGAAAAATTCAAATATCTTGGAGCAACAGTAACAAATATAAATGACACTCGGGAGGAAATTAAACGCAGAATAAATGTGGGAAATGCCTGTTATTATTCGGTTGAGAAGCTTTTGTCAAGTAGTTTGATTAAAATAACTGAAATTTAGAATCTGTAAAAACAGTTGTTACCGTTTGTTCTGTATGGTTGTGAAAGTTGGACTCTCACTTTGAGAAAGAAAGTGAGGTTAAGGATGTTTGAGAATAAGATGTTCAGGAAAATATTTGAGGCTAAGAGGGATGAAGTTACAGGAAAATGGAGAAAATTACACACCGCAGAACTGCACGCATTGTATTCTTCACTTAACATAATTAGAAACATAAAATCCAGACGTTTGAGATGGGCAGGGCATGTAGCACGTATGTGTGAATCATAAAATACGTATAAAGTATTACTTGGAAGAGGAAAAAAGACCTGTGGGAAGACCCAGACGTAGATGGCAAGATACTTACTTACTTACTTACTGGCTTTTAAGGAACCCGGAGGTTTATTGCCGCCCTCACAAAAGCCCGCCATTGGTCCCTATCCTGAGCAATATTAATCCAGTCTCTTCCATCATATCCCACCTCCCTCAAATCCATTTTAATATTATCTTCCCACCTAAGTCTAGGCCTCCCCAAAGGTCTTTTTCCTACGGCCTCCCAACTAACACTCTATATGCATTTCTGGATTCGCCCATACGTGCTACATGTCCTGCCCATCTCAAACGTCTGGATTTTATGTTCCTAATTATGTCAGGTGAAGAATACAATGCGTGCAGCTTTGTGTTGTGTAACTTTTTCCATTCTCCTGTAACTTCATCCCTCTTAGCCCCAAATATACTATACTATTAAGATTAATTTGAGGGAGGTGGGATGTGATGGTAGAGACTGGATTAATCTTGCTCAAGATAGGGACCGATGGCGGGCTTATGTGAGGGCGGCAATGAACTTCCGGGTTCCCTAAAAGCCACTTATTCTACTGCCTCATTAATTCGCACGTGTACCTTCTTTATTTTCTTCCGATAACCACGGTCTTCGTCTTGTTTGCATTTATCATCCTTCCATGTTCTCATAGCTGTCATTTATCTCCAGTGGCTTATTCTTTAGTAACATGTACTGCCATATTATTTATGAACGTGATTATGAAGTGAAGAAATCTCGTCATAATTTTGATTTTACAGAAATCAAAATGTCTTGATTGTAATTATTGATAAAAACCGCTGCAAGAGAGGACATGATTTGACTAAAGGCTTACAGAACAAGAGGAAGGATACTTACTTACTTACTTACTTACTTACTGACTGGCTTTTAAGGAACCCGGAGGTTCACTGCCGCCCTCACATAAGCCCGCCATTGGTCCCTATCCTGAGCAAGATTAATCCAGTCTTTATCATCATATCCCATCTCCCTCAAATCCATTTTAATATTATCTTCCCATCTACGTCTCGGCCTCCCTAAAGGTCTTTTTTCCTCCTGCCTCCCAACTAACACTCTATATGCATTTCTGGATTCACCCATACGTGCTACATGCCCTGCCCATCTCAGACGTCTGGATTTAATGTTCCTAATTATGTCAGGCGAAGAATACAATGCGTGCAGTTCTGTGTTGTGTAACTTTCTCCATTCTCCTGTAACTTCATCCCTCTTAGCCTCAAATATTTTCCTAAGCACGACGTAAATACCAGATCACTTATCTGTGGCACGCTAAATATACCTCTTCATAGAACATCTGGTTATTCCTCATCTTTTACAATATCCACCTCGCGTCAATGGAATTCCTTGTCACAAAGTATTAGGGGCTGCAAGACAACAAACACCTTTAAGAACAGCTTAAAAGATAACCTTATTAGCATTTCACTCCAATCATACTGATTTAAAATATTACAGACTACACTGTTGCTTTTTTTCTTTAGACATTATCCTGATTGTGCTGCATTTTCAAAATTGTCTCATAATAATCTCTTTCTATTATCTAATATAATTTGAAATATATTAACATTCTATGTATTTTAGTTTAATTCTACCCAGTTTATTTCAGTGTTTAATTAATAGTTCATAGTATTTTGTTGTTTAATTCGTAAATAACTCTTGTATACATGTAACTCTCATCTAAATCAAATTGTTGAATTCTTTGTAAGTTCATGCATATGTATATACACTTTTGCTGGTTGTGTGGAAGAGAAGGCCTTTCCCTTCTCTGCCAGCTAAAATAAATCATTATTATTATTATTATTATTATTATTATTATTATTATTATTATTATTCTCAAACACCCTTAACCTATGTTCCTCTCTCAAAGTGAGAGTCCAAGTTTCACAACCATAAAGAAGAACCGGTAATAAAACTGTTTTATAAATTCTAACTTTCAGATTTTTTGACAGCAGACTAGATGATAAATCTTCTCAACCGAATAATAACAGGCATTTCTCCTATTTATTTCCTCCCGAGTATCATTTATATTTGTTACTGTTGCTCCCAGATATTTGGACTTCTCCACCTCTTCAAAAGACAAATTTCTAATTTTTATATTTCCATTTCGTACAATATTCTCGTCACGAAACATAATCATATACTTTTTCTTTTTGGGATTTACTTCCAAACCTATCTCTTTAGAGGAAGGATATATTTTTTTATTAATTTTTCAGGATATCGTGGACCTCTAGGAATTTTCGGCCGCAGTTAGAGAAGTTGTGCCTGACCTTAATAAGAAGCGTCCCATATGATGCGAATAGTGAAGCAAACAAACTCTTGAGGAAGACTATTGAACGCGCATCTGCTCTGTTCCTGCATTGACACTCCGATATCGAGAGTGGCTCCAGTCGTCCAATATCGGGGTAACGATTCCCGTCGTGACGTACCTAGACAGAGCTCCTGCTCCGCGAAAAACAGACGAAATGGAATTCATTGCAAACGAAATTGAGCTTTCTAGCTGTGTCACGGGAACTAATATTACTCTTCTAAAATCGGCACGGTAAGAGCGAAGGAAAGACTCCGGTAGTCTCGAAATTTAAAACTTTCGATATCCGACTGAAATGGGAATCTCTATTCACTTACTGATAGCTGGAATCTACGTCCAATATAACACGCAAATAAAATCACTTCTTTTTTATTTCTTATTCGCTGTCTTTTTTCTCTCTTTCGTTTAAATTCTGCCTTTTATAAGATTAAGTGGAGTAATGCTGATTTATGGAGAACGTATTGGAGACAGATTCCGTTGCAGAGAAGTTGGGATTGTGGGTGGTGAAGTATAAATGCTTTCTAGCCATCTTGCAGTGAAGTAAACCTTGAAATAACTAATTTCAGACATGATGTCGGTAAATTTCAGTGGGACGTGACATGACTGTCTACTGTTTTAATTTGTTTCAATCGACAATCTCGGTTTCTCAGAAAAATGAACTATAATGAAGGAACAAAACACATGACAATTCGGGAAGTCCGGGGTTCAAACCTCGTGCCTGAATCTGACTGGGCTTCCCTCAGTCACAAAGGCAAATGCCGGATTGGAGGTTTACATGCCCTGATTCATCACCGCCTAAATCACCAATATCATAAACATTAATCAGAATCTGTAATCAGTTACATGAACACAATCCATCTACAATACACAATATAAATAGAAACTTAAAATTTATTCTTATTTATAATATTGTTTCGTTAATTCTCTATCTTACGTTATTTTTCTGTATTGTTGTATTTTCTACATTAAATAGTCTATGTTTTCCAATTGTAAACTGAGTTATATTATTACTAACATCTGTCTGTGGCATGTATCATTAGCCAATCTCATTGAATGTAATAATTTATTATATTTTACGAATTACTTTGTACCTCGGTTGATTTATGGTGACGTGGAAGAGAAGGCTTGATGGCCTTAACTAACTTACTTACAAATGGCTTTTAAGGAATCCGCAGGTTCATTGCCGCCCTCACATAAGCCCGCCATCGGTCCCTGTGCAAAATCAATCCAGTCTCTATCATCATATCCCACTTTCCTCAAATCCATTTTAATATTATTCTCCCATCTACGTCTCGGTCTCTCCAAAGGTCTTTTTCCCTCCGATCATCCAACTAACACTCTACATGCATTTCTGGGCTCGCCCATACGTCTAATAATATAATATAATATAATATAATATAATATAATATAATATAATATAATATAATATAATATAATATAATATAATATAATATATAAACTAATCAGGAAGAGGACAAGGAATTGGTTGGGACACTGGCTGAGAAGAAACTGTCCACTGAAGGATGCACTGGAAGAAATAGTGAACGGGAGAAAAGTTGGGGAAAGAAGAAAATATTAGATGATAGACGACGTTAAGATATATGGATCATATGCGGAGATAAAGAGAAAGACAGAAAATAGGGAAGATTGGAGAAAGCTGGGTTTGCAGTGAAAGAGCTGCCCTTGGCAGAACATTGAATGAATAAATGAATAGTTATAATATAATATAATATAATATAATATAATATAATATAATATAATATAATATAATATAATATAATATAATATAATATAATATAATATTTAAACTAATCAGGAAGAGAACAAGGAATTGGTTGGGACACTGGCTGAGAAGAAACTGTCTACTGAAGGATGCATTGGAAGAAATAGTGAACGGAGAAAAGTTGGGGAAAGAAGAAAATATCAGATAATAGACGACGTTAAGATATATGGATCATATGCGGAGATAAAGAGAAAGGCAGAAAATAGGGAAGATTGGAGAAAGCTGGGTTTGCAGTGAAAGAGCTGCCCTTGGCAGAACATTGAATGAATAAATGAATAGTTATAATGTAATATAATATAGTATAATATAATATAATATAATATAATATAATATAATATAATATAATATAATATAATATATGATATGATATGATATGATATGATATGATATGATATGATACAATGTAATGTAATATAATATAATATTAGTACATTATGCAACGAGCCTATAATGGTAGAGTAATTAAGACGCGAGTATGTTTGTTTATGAAACGAGCGCAAGCGAGTTTTATAATTTTCATATTTCGAGCGCTTTAATTAATTATAATTATAGGCAAGTTTCATACGACTTTATGCTCGACCGTATTTCTAACTTGAAATTATTCATAAGTATTCATGTTATGGTTATGTGAGGAGCGGAACTGACCTGAATTTGAGATGTGCTCAGACGGTGAAAGTATTGATTTTTTCCGAAACACAAATGTCATTGACCTTGATATAATCTAGATAATAACATAAACATTAGACTTGATATAACCTGGAAATTGATTTAGAATTGAAAAACGAGATGACAAATTGAATTTATTTGAATATTATTTACAGTTAAAGTTAATTATTATAGTAACAGAACATAACCTTCTGCGACAGTATTGGATTTCCAGCCGCCGTGACTTTTCGCTAATTGTCTTTCGATTGCATAACCGAGAATAATCGATACTTGCGGTTTTATAATGTACAATCAGTACAATGGTGATTTCTCATTGGCTGAACAATTGAATTATAATGAATAGGTGTACTTTAATGAGGTGCATTAAAGGGCTACTACCAGGTGTATAATTACTACATTTCGGCATGGTCGAGCATATAATATAATATAATATAATATAATATAATATAATATAATATAATATAATATAATATAATATAATATAATATGGAGGGGAGTGCTAAAGGAGCTGACCATCCTACATCACTATTTCAGTTGCCTCATGAATGGTGCCCTATTGTTGTCATTTATGAGATTCTAACCTGTCTACGGACTTTTGACAAAATAATAACAATATAATATAACACAACATACAGTAACACAACACAATACATGCCATAAATACTCGTATATCATATAGACCTAGTTATTATGGTACGATAGGACATGACGTGATAGGCATTAAAATTTATTATACGGTAATGAAAAAATTAAGAAATTCCTTATAAATGGTAATTTGTCTAAAAATTAAATTTACTTATATTTAAATATAAACTGCTCCATTGTATATGCCTAACACTTGAAGAAATTTTTTAGCCGTCGTCGTCTGCTTTGTAGAAATACTTTTACACACGAATAATGTTTATATCGTAGATAAAATCTTCCTCTTGAATGCACTGTGATGCAGCGTCATACGATTAATCAGTAATGGAAAAATACATGTACAAAAATTGATCTTGAAATTAGAAGATAGTCTTGCTGATAACCTTGAAAAGTAATCAGTAAATCGGTAAATGCGATCTCGAGATTACGGTCTTTCGTTGACATTTTTAGAAACACAAATAGATCACAGATTACATCAACTTTACATACCGATAACTTAAAACAAGATATTATGTCGACAGTTTAAAAATGAGTTTTATTCAGGATGAATACGAGTTTCTGAACATGTGAAGTAAGTTGTCCATGTCATTTGTTGTTATTGTTGTTTTGAAAGCAATTCTTCGTTATCGATTTTCAAATTCAATTTTTCTTCACGTGTTTATAATAAATTTATTAACCACAAACTTATGAAGAAAATATATTGTAGTGTTTCTAAAATGATTTCTAGTTCTTGCGTAGGTAATTGATTTCAGGATTTCTAATACTTCGAAATTGGTTTTTCATAAGTAGGGGCAGATGTTGATGACCTAAAAATATACTTAAAATGATCATTAAAATGCCCTTAAACTAATGGAAAAATGACATGGAATTAAAATAAATGACATTTAAATATTATTCAAATTACTCTCACCACAAGTTCTTAAAAATTAGTCACCTTCTTTCAATGACTGCCCTACAAATCTCGGAGTGAGGCGACAACTTCCTGGAATTTGACTAAGATAAAGGAAAAAAACATGCAACAAAATGAAGGTTTTAAGGGAAAATTATAGATTTCAATGAGAGTTACAATGTTTTTCAATCAGGGGTGATCCATATCAGTGCCTTCATTCTCTGTCTCCTCCTCCTTCCGCGCTTCACATTTGTTACCAGCTCTTCCAGATGAGGAAGTGTGAATGACAAAGTAAATTGTGGGCGCAGCGTGCATTATTGCAATTTTTGTGTTAAAAATACTGCCTACTACAGTAGAGATCCCTTCCGAACCATATTGAGGACACAACGTCCTCTCCAGGACATGGTGAAAGTTTCCTCCTTCCAAACATAAATTCCTAAAGACACCCTCGTACCGACAAAAATAACAGTAGCGGTCAAAGTCCTCACTTAAACTAAGCTGTTGTCAAGCATTTTATATTACTTCCGTTGTCAGGTGAAGCTTTCAGTGGAATGAGGGATGGACTTTAGAGTTTGTTCCAAACTATAAAACTCAAACTTCACTGTTATTCACTTATTCAGTAGGTAATTACTACTGCTTATTTGCTTAGAAAATAATTTAACAGACCTGTCGGTAAAGAAGAAAGTAAAATGCATTCCAAGTTATCTAAAACTTGTTCAAAGTACTAAAAATGACCAAAAAATTCCGAAAAAATATAAAAAAGACCTATTAGTTCAAAAACGTAAAAAAGTGCAATATAAGAAATTATTTTTACGTTGATATTAACATAGAAAGGATTTCTATATTAATAGGCATCGTCCTAATGTGAAAAATAAGAAGACTACTTTTCATCAACATCCGCCTCCTATTCACAAGCTATATCTCTGACAGAATGTTTGTATAACGGTTACTAACATTATGTAGGAATTTGTCTAGGTTTTTATCCACGTTCAATATGTACGAGTTAGTTTATCTAGGAATTGAAAACATAAATATAATATTTTCTGTACTAAAGGACACTGCTCCATCTATTTAGTAGAATGCGTTTGAGTCTAAAGAAAGCATAAAACAGTACAAAGTGATCTGTTGTGACGTGAATCCAAGCCCCGCATACCGGTAAGGGGAAACTTTTTCTGTCCGTTGACAACTGTAATACAATGCTTTGTGCAAAGTTTGAGGCATCAGAACTTCATAGTGTTTAAATTAAAAATATTTACATTTATCGTATTTTCATAAAATTAGCAACTTTAAACTATTGTTGCTCCGAAACCCTTTCAGCCAATGATCAAAATCATGGTTTATTTTGATGCTAAGAAATTAAAGTTTATATTGACATGTAAACAATTTTTCTTACTTTTTATGGAAATGGAAAAATTTAGATTTTTATTCATTAAGACGCCTTTGCCCACGAAAAAATATTTTAAAAATATATAGTTAGATTCCGCATTGAAAGTACAAATAAACACATATTTTTACTGGTGTACCGCTGATAAGAAAGTATTAAAAATATCAAATAAAGAAAATAAATAGTACGCGCGTGAAGTAACCAGCTGACCGTGAGGCGGGATTTAGCCGAGACAAGCAAGGCCAGGAGACAAACACGTGATGTTTCGTCTAGTAGCGCATAGCTGGGCTAGCTTTATCACAAGTTTTCATAAACACAGGAGTAAAATGACGCCCAACGCTCGCTTATCTTCAGCTCTTGGCCAGTGCGAGCGGTACTGCACCGTTCAAGTCCAGGTGTATGAAAATAATTTATTTAATACCCTCGAAACTTATTGCCAAGCCACTAAGCAAACAATGTCGAATCCCTCTTAATAATGCAAGGTTTTTTCTAAATTTTTTTTATATTTTTACAAATTGGCAAAAAGCCTAAAATTAAGTAAAATCAGATTATCTGTCTCTCTGTATACAGTAAAAATAAGGATTACTTCTTAACATAACCTACCAAATGTCAGCTTCAAAATGAGCTCCCGTTCAATGTTCTGCAGTAAATGGTTCCAGAATTCTTAGCGCTGAAATAGGTTTGTTTTTATAAAATACGCTAAATTTGTCGCTCAATAGTACGAAAACCGTTTGACTTTCGATAGTATATTTTTGAAAATGCACTGTCCTCAGCACCTTGTATAAATAGGGAAAAAATTAGAGTATAAAAAAAATGCGAGGTTTTTTACTGATCGATTTCATATGGAATAGCCCGTAAGGCTGATATTATCTAGACTTTGGGGTGTGTTTCCGAGCGTCTCCTGATGGTGACTGTGATGAAGGAATGTTTTCTCTGTGCTCCCCGTAAAACACAGATCATTGCATCATTGCGGCAGTAGACTTCTGAGAGCATGGAACGCGGACCGCGGCCCTGAGAACCACCCACTGAAGCAATAACTGATAAGAGGAAGGTCGAGCGCCGTTGTGGAACAATGCCTCGTAAACACGCAGATTTGCACATACGGTGCCATCGCGGCATTGCCATTTAAATGCCATCCAGTCCAGAATAGCATGGTCTTGATCAGGGTTGTATAGTAGACGCAGGATATCAGCGAGCCTGGCCTACGTCACAGAGAAAGGAGGGCGACATGAGGAGAAACAAACAAATGAGGAGCTAGTATCAAAGTTAGACAACTCCATTTTTTTTAGATTTCGAGACAGTGATTGTTTCTCAAAGAATTTTGTGTGCTGAATGCGATTCTGGAACTGTTTAGGTTCAAAATTTTTATTTTATTGGGGTATTTTACGACGCTGTTTCAACATCTAGGTTATTTAGTGTCTGAATGATATGAAGGTGGTAATGCCGGTGAAATGAGTCCGGGGTCCAGCACCGAAAGGTACCCAGCATTTGCTCGTATTGGGTTGAGGGAAAACCCCGGAAAAAACCTCAACCAGATAACTTGTCCCGACCGGGATTCGAACCCGGGCACCTGGTTTCGCGGCCAGACGCGCTGACCGTTACTCCACAGGTGTGGACTTTAGGTTCAAAAACGGACAACAGACCGAAAATATCACTTAATTTTGCGCTTTAGAATCAAAATGTAGACAACTCCACTGTGGCTTGCTTTCAAATTGGGACAATTCCTTCAGTAGCCAATGAGAAGCCCACATTCGTACCACCTTTTCCCACCACTCATCGCGAATACAACATGGCTGATTGTTTATATAATCGGTTTGTGGATGAATAAGACGTACTGTTTCACGTAAATTTGCTTTGAAAACGAGTTCTGCATATAAGACGAGAGTCATAACAAATTTACTCGTAAATACGTTTTCAGTGAAAGTTTTAAGTTAATCTATAGTAGTAGTAGTAGTAGTAGTAGTAGTAGTAGTAGTAGTAGTAGTAGTAGTAGTAGTAGTAGTAGTAGTAGTAGTAGTAGTAGTAGTAGTAGTAGTAGTAGTAGTAGTAGTAGGTTTATTTTTCCTGGCAGAGTTAAGGCCATGAGGCCTTTGATGGAATGGAATTGATAGAACAAGGTTATGCTCTGAACGTGTATCACGGTTGTGGTGGGATGCTAAAAGTGTGAAGCGAGGAACTAAGTAACTAGGTGTGGAATTATTTAAAATCTGATACAGCAAACAGAGTGAATGAACTGAACGTCTCTCCCGTAAACGAAGCCAAGATAATTGAAAGAAGTGCTCGGAGACATGATCATAGCGACGGTTGTTAAAAATGAAACCAACACAAGCATTATGAACACGCTGAAGCCTCAATGACAATTCAACATTAAGATCGCTATACAAAACGTCGCAATAGTTAAAGTAAAGCATCACCAGGGTCTGTATCAAGATCTGTTTCAGTTTAGAAGGAAAGAAATTTTTCAGTCTTTTCAGCGAATGCAAGAAGGTGTCCTAAAAATGAGACAGCGAAAACTTTCCAAAAGATGTTACAGGTTCTTTTTTAACAATAAAATCAGGATTATCCAAGAAATTCATTATCTTATTAATGCTAGCACGGTTTAGGATAACTTAAGGGGACACGATACTAAAATTTCCAAGTACCATATTTTTAAGGGTTCACTATAGTGAAATCAATAACTACAATACTTATGAAGCTAGATTCACCAAATTTTGATCACTTGTGTAATTGGTTAATAATGAGAAATGTACAAAATTTCATCCGTCTATGATAAGTGGTTTGCGTTTTCTTAATATTTTATTGAAATATTGAATCGCTTTATATAAAAAGTCCCTTGCTCCACAATTTACATTATTCTTAACTGATATTCACTTATATGGATCCTCATATGCATGGGATCAAAACTTGCTACAGGGTTTAGCTGTAAATTTAATCAGAAAATTACTAGAATTTTTTATTATAAAAGAATAGAAAATAAAAATATTAATAATCATAAAAAATGCCTAGTAATTTACCGACTCACTGTACAGAAAATCCCAATAGTAATGATTGTTACATTGTATACAAAGAATCATATAAGTGAATATCAGTTAAAAATTATGGAAATTGTTGCGCAAGGGATTTTTTATATAAAAGATACAATATTTTATTAAGGTGTTAATAAAATGCAAACCACTTATCATTGAGAGATGATATTTTGTACATATTATTGTTTATCAGATAAACCAGTCATAAAAGTTTTGTGAATTGAACTTTAAAAACATGGAAGTTAGTAATTTCAGTATAGTGTCCCCTTAACCATGATTTATGTTTTTAAATAAGACTGAGCTTTAGAGATATGAAAAAATAATTATGATACTCTTATTTTCTAATAAAGAATTGTAAAATGTATTATATACTTTGGCAGAATTATGAAAATTGACATTTTATATGAACTAAATTAATGTTATATATATACAGAAAACAGTGCTCTATGTACTGGAATATTCATAATTGTCGTAACTATAATACAGTATTAATTACTGAGCAATTAATATATACCTTAAAAATGATGCATCGTGTTTCAAAATATGATACAGGACATTCCAAAAAATAATACATTACAAATGCTTTTCTTCTATGCTAGATTGATTTCCGATCAAATACTGACTATTCTTTCTGCAACGAAAATAGGGTTAATGGCCAATCAAACCTTCCTTAATCGTTGATTGTATTGTATTGTATTGTATTTATTAACATTCTATGGTATTCATACATTGCTTGCAGCAAGAATATGGAACAAGTCAAAAATACTTAATACTATTATAGAATCTTAATTTATAATTACAGTTTAGATGAAATATATACAGACGAGACTTACAATATAGTCTACTAGTACAACACAAAGTTTTAGTATCAATTTCATGAAGTGTTACTGAATGTCATGAGTTCACTTACAGAATAGAAGGCGTGAGAAATTAGGTACTTCTTTAATTTGGCCCTAAATAATTTTATATTTTGAGTTTCATTTTTTATATCGATAGGGAGGCTATTAAAAAATTTTACTGCCATATAACACACTCCTTTTTGATAGCATGATAGACTTGCCGATGGAGTATGAAAGTCATTTTTCGACGTGTATTTATGCTATGAAGTGTTGAATTAGTTACAAAGTTTTCACGATTACATACGAGGAAGATTATTAATGAAAAGATATACTGACAAGCCATGGGCATTATTTACAGTTTTTTTAAAATAGTCCTGCACGATTCCCTAGATTTGGCACCTACTATTATTGAATTGAATTGAAAGAGGAGGATTGGGAGGACAAATTTAAAAAGTACGCAAAACGCGTCCTTGCAAGGGGTTCGGGGCTGCAAGAAACTAAATATGTGAGCTCCAAGCCTGTTGGCCACTAGTCTCACTCCGGGTTACGCTGCTCCACTGAAGGAGCTCTAGAAAATTTTGAAGGGGAAAACCGAAAATGGACGTAACCTCTTAGGTACCATATACGCGAGGGGACGGAAATGTGATCAAAGTGATCACGGGACGGGACGAGGAGGAAATGGCTGGTGTAAATCTGCACATTGAAATGAACTGTGTCATTTCGCAGTGCAGGAGTCGAGAAGACTCTGTCGTCTGTTGTTCGATGACAAGGCAGGTGAAGACCGCCAGGAGAGACGCCGTGAATTCTGAATCTGCAAATTGAAAGGTTCCCTGTCCTTTCGCATTGTGACTACATGAGTGACGTTGCACATGTATTTCGTAATTTTGTAGACTCTGAACTAGGGCATTAAGTTGTTTGTTAGAAAAAGGGGAATTTACCACGGAAATACCTTAGGCAGGATGAGTTGTCTCAATATAAGAGACTCCTACTATTATTCAAATTACTCTTTTTTTTTGTAATAGAAATATACTGTTACTATCTGTGGAATTGCCCCAGAATATTATTCCAAAACTCATTGATCATATCTAATCGGCTTTTCTCCAACCGGGTCTAAAAATATTAAATTACACAACATTTCTTAATACTCGCGAAAATACCCTCCGACTAGAATTTTACCCGAAAGTTGTGTAAATATCCGCCGATTGGCAGCACTGAATTGTACCGCACCAGTTCTTTGAACTGCGATTCCCCCGTCAGTGTGTCAGCGCTGAAGCAATGACACCGCGTTCCGCAAACCGCGGTCGGTTCCGCGTTACGCAGCCGGCCCGCGACTGCACTTGCCAACAAAGCAGCGACTCTCCCTGCGCGGCCTTGGAACCGAGGGCGGCCGAGTCAAGGGCACGCAGAGTGGCGGGCGGGGTCATCGGGCGAAGGGAGGCTCTTGCCCGCCAGTCTGTCCGCCCATTGCCGGGCTCATTCACTCGCCGGGACAAAGAGCGTTGTTCTGCCGCGGGAACAGACGAATTCCACACGCAGCAAGGCGTGAGCTCGCCGACGAAACAGGCGGGGCGCCGGCCGGGACTTTCTAGCTATACATGGGATCGATCGTTCAGAGTGAAATACTTTACACAAATAAAACTGAACCAATCAGCTTATAGCAAACAGTAAGTTCACAATAATAATAATAATAATAATAATAATAATAATAATAATAATAATAATAATAATAATAATAATACTTTACTTACTGGCTTTCAAGGAACCCGGAGGTTCATTGCCGCCCTCACATAAGCCCGCCATTGGTCCCTATCCTGAGCAAGATTAATCCAGTCTCTACCATCATATCCCACCACCCTCAAATCCATTTTAATATTATCTTCCCATCTACGTCTCGGCCTCCCTAAAGGTCTTTTTCCCTCCGGCCTCCCAACTAACACTCTAATAATAATAATAATAATAATAATAATAATAATAATAATAATAATAATAATAATAATAATATTTACTTACTTATTTACTGGCTTTTAAGGAACCCGGAGGTTCATTGCCGCCTCACACAAGCCCGCCATTGGTCCCTATCTTGAGCAAGATTAATCCAGTCTCTACCATCATATCCCACCTTCCTCAAATCCATTTTAATATTATCTTCCCATCTACGTCTCGGCCTCCCTAAAGGTCTTTTTCCTCCGGCCTCCCAACTAACACTCTAATAATAATAATAATAATAATAATAATAATAATAATAATAATAATATTTACTTACTTACTTACTGGCTTTTAAGGAACCCGGAGGTTCATTGCCGCCCTCACATAAGCCCGCCATTGGTCCCTATCCTGTGCAAGATTAATCCAGTCTCTACCATCATATCCCACCTCCCTCAAATCCATTTTAATATTATCTTCCCATCTACGTCTCGGCCTCCCAAAGGTCTTTTTCCCTCCGGCCTCCCAACTAACACTCTATAATAATAATAATAATAATAATAATAATAATAATAATAATAATAATATTTACTTACTTACTTACTGGCTTTTAAGGAACCCGGAGGTTCATTGCCGCCCTCACATAAGCCCGCCATTGGTCCCTATCCTGTGCAAGATTAATCCAGTCTCTACCATCATATCCCACCTCCCTCAAATCCATTTTAATATTATCTTCCCATCTACGTCTCGGCCTCCCAAAGGTCTTTTTCCCTCCGGCCTCCCAACTAACACTCTAATAATAATAATAATAATAATAATAATAATAATAATAATAATAATAATAATAATAATAATTAATACTTACTTACTTACTGGCTTTTAAGGAACCCGGAGGTTCATTGCCGCCCTCACATAAGCCCGCCATTGGTCCCTATCCTGTGCAAGATTAATCCAGTCTCTACCATCATTTCCCACCTCCCTCAAATCCATTTTAATATTATCTTCCCATCTACGTCTCGGCCTCCCCAAAGGTCTTTTTCCCTCCGGCCTCCCAACTAACACTCTAATAATAATAATAATAATAATAATAATAATAATAATAACAATAATAATAATAATGCTTACAAATGGCTTATAAGGAAACTGCAGGTTCATTGCCGCCCTCACATAAGCCCGCCATTGGTCCCTATCCTGTGCAAGATTAATCCAGTCTCTATCATCATATTCCACCTCCCTCAAATCCATTTTAACCTCTTCCCTTACTATATATTTTACCAGTTTTGTGAAAAAAAGTGGTATATTTTTTTATTTTCGTATAAAGAGGTAATTTAATATTGCAGAATCACTGTACATCACTAATTTTCTTACATACCTAAAAAATCACTATGAAATAGATATACATTCATACCTGAATTATTATCTCGAGTTATCTTGTGCACCTTGATTCCAGCTCTGGTAGTTGTCCCACTTTGATTCTCTCCTGAACTATTTACCAACTTATGTTTTTTATGGATTAATTTATGAGGTACAATACCAGTGCTGTTATCAAGGCGTTAAATGTTGCTTGTCGTGTGATAGACTCGAAAGCAGGGTATTACGCACAGTGGCACATTGCATTCCGGACAGTAGTATCTGCTCTCCTATATGAGAGCGTTTTGGGAAGAATGGTGTAGCAGCCATTGAATATTCTGTACATCTGTTCTTCAGGTTTGTGAATAATGTTCTGCAGTATCACTATGCCCAAAAGTACACGTATTTCAGAGTCTGTAGTAGGCCGCCACGAATTATTTTCAGCATTCTGTGAACACTTATTAGCATGCCGAATCGTCTCCTCGAATATAATGTTGATGAGGTCATTATTAAAGAATAATTTTAAAAAATTGAGAATTATCGTTGTCAGAAACAATGTTAAAATTTCAGGGAATGGGGACCTCGGAGGTGCAGAAGAAATGATGCCAGATGTCCTCTATTCAAACCACTGTCGAAAAGACGCGACATCAACTGATCTGAATTTGTTTGTTGGTCTATAATTTCGTCTTCTGATACCGATGTTTCATTTCCTAATCTTTTATAGGAATATATTCCTGATCAAAAGTTTCGGAATCACTAACTTGATCCATCTTTACACAAAACAGCACAAAAACACTAAACAGAAATTACCAAAACTAAGTAGCATCTACTCACTACTGTGTGTGAATGCGATATGAGCATAGAATTCCACTCGCAAGGAAGAAGTACAAAAAAAAAATAAATAAAAAACACCACCAGATATAGCAAAATCACTAACTTCTGTAGTCATCTAATGAGGAAAAGGTTAATGAAAGAATGGAAACGTATATATTCGGGATATAATCCTTAAGAGCGAAAATGGGACTCAAACGAGTTAACTCGGGTTAATAAATTTTGACACAACTTAGCAACCCGAGTTAACTCGGGTTAATCAGGGAAGTGGTTAATATTATCCTCTCATCTACGTCTCGGCCTCCTCAAAGGTCTTTTTCCCTCCGGCCTCCCAACTAACACTCTATATGATATGATATATATTTGATGTCAACATTTACATCCATGTAATGTGGACCTCACATTTTGTATCCAGTGCCACAATTACATTCATTACATATATACCTGTTGTAGACGCTCTTATAATTTAATTTTCGACCCCATTTAGTAAGACTTGAAGTTTTTAATAACCAATTGAATTTGAACTCTAAATATGTCAGCAATTCTGCAGGTCATGACCTTCATGTAACAGTCTATTGTTTATTGTAGTGTGTGTTTTGTTTTATTCTGAAATGCAATAATTAGTTCTCAAAATTGACGAAAGATGGATTTTGGAAAATAGGAAAATTATGTAGGAAAACTAACGCTTCACTAAAAGTTACTATTTTCCTGAAAATCCTTGGATCCCAAGCTTCAAAATGACGGGTCATTCATTAAAATCCGTTCAGCCGTTTTCCCTTAATTTCCATTACCAGTTTAAATTATATATATATATATATATATATAAATTTATTTATTTATTTATATATATAGATATTATCAATAACTTTGTTAAGGTTATCAGACGGATAGATGAATTTATATCCTTTTTGAAGGATTTGCGTTTCATTTCCTGTGAGTTCTACATTTGTTAGGTTAACTATCCTATTATCCTGTTTTGTGGATGTTTGTTTGGAAGGATGCGAAAGCGTAATATTGTTGATTAGAGTTGCAAGTTTTTTACGTAATACATCTTATTTCTTGCTAATTAGGTAATTACTTTTTTCATGACAGGTAGAATTTATTTGATAAGCTATCTAAGACGGCAAATACATAATATTAATTTCGGCTCTTACAGATTAAACACAAAATATCAGTGACTGTAAGTACTTGAAATCAGGTGACATGTGGGCAAGTTTGGTGGAATTTTGTTGAGTATTTCAGAACTCCTCTGCACCATAGCTTTTCCCTTCCTTCTTCCACGGTTTTGACATCCTGGTCACTCTCTTGGAATCGGTGAAACATCCAGGAGTTATAAATAAGCGTGGACAGTTTGTTTTTGTTTGAAAATGATTCATTTTCACAGTAAAACCAAACAGTAAAACTTTGTGATTGCATTATTGTTTCCTTCAATTTACAAGCATACTTTTGTTAAGCTATACAAAATTGATTAATTCATATCAAGTAGGTTAATTCAATTTATAAGCATAAATAATTCATGAATTGAGGTATAGAGACTATTATTCAATTTACAGCATTATACAATTCATCCGCTAAGCTATGCAAAAATATACAATACATAGTAAACAAATTAATTCAATTTACAAGCATACTTTTGTAGATTAAATTAATTTATAAGCATAAACACTTCATCAGTTGACCTATACAGACTACTATTGAATTTACAGCATATACAATTCATCAGTTAAGCTATACAAAAGTACACAATACATAGTAAACAAATTAATTCAATTGACAAGGATACTTGTGTTGAGCTATATAAAATTGATTAATTCATATCAAGTAGCTTAATTCAATTTATAAGCATAAACAATTCCTCAGTTGAGGTATACAGATTACTATTCAATTTACAGCATATACAAAAGTACACAATACATAGTAAACAAAATAATTCCATTTACACGCATACTTTTGTTAAGCTATACAAAGTTGGTCAATTCATTTCAAATAGGTTAATTCAATTTATAAGCATAAACAATTCCTCAGTTGAGGTATACAGATTACTATTCAATTTACAGCATATACAAAAGTACACAATACATAGTAAACAAATTAATTTGATTTACACGCACACTTTTGTTAAGCTATACAAAGTTGGTCAATTCATATCATAATTCAATTTATAAGCATAAACAATTCATCAGTTGAGGTATACAGGCTACTATTCAATTTACAGCATATACAAGAGTACACAATACATAGTAAACAAATTAATTCCATTTACACCCATACTTC
Source organism: Periplaneta americana (assembly GCA_025594305.2). Lineage (NCBI taxonomy): Eukaryota > Metazoa > Arthropoda > Insecta > Blattodea > Blattidae > Periplaneta > Periplaneta americana. The sequence goes on along the minus strand of JAJSOF020000025.1, from coordinate 23,301,030 downwards.
TGTTAAGCTATACAAAGTCGGTCAATTCATATCAAGTAGGTTAATTCAATTTATAAGCATAAACAATTCCTCAGTTGAGGTATACAGACTTCTATTCAATTTACAGCATATACAAAAGTACACAATACATAGTAAACAAATTAATTCCATTTACACGCATACTTTTGTTAAGCTATACAAAGTCGGTCAATTCATATCAAGTAGGTTAATTCAATTTATAAGCATAAACAATTCTTCAGTTGAGGTATACAGACTACTATTCAATTTACAGCATATACAAAAGTACACAACACATAGTAAACAAATTAATTCCATTTACACGCATACTTTTGTTAAGCTATACAAAGTTGGTCAATTCATATCAAGTAGGTTAATTCAATTTATAAGCATAAACAATTCTTCAGTTGAGGTATACAGACTACTATTCAATTTACAGCATATACAATTCATCATTTAAGCTATACAAAAATATACAATACACAGTAAACAAATTAATTCAATTTACAAGCATATTTTAGTTGAGCTATACAAAATTGTACATTGTGGATAATGTTGTTGAAACGGAAGAAGGAAACGAGAGTATTTACCCCGAGAAAAACCCTTCTGCAATGTTTGTTTTATCTACAACAAATTCCACCCAGACTTGACCTAGGTTCGAGTCTTAGCCGCCTGGATCCAGAACGGTCACTCACCAGCAGAAATGTAATGCAACATGTGTAAAGAGAATGCAACTTTTTGTGGAGCCTGTACCACACAGTTGATAGATACTGCAATCAAGCTAAATGCGTGCTGTTCCCAGGCATTAATATCTGTTCAAGGTGAGGCTTTTGTTAACACAACCCCTCGGTCAGTGTTTTCCTGCGTCCAACCAACGCCCTTATCACGTTCAGTCCCCCAGATTCGGAGCTGCGAAATGGACTGTTCCCACCGCATAAAGGTCAAGTTGCTTTGGGAATACTTTTGCCAAGGTCGAGGGATGAGTTCTGTAATCAGGGTATTAGCGATGATAAAACAAAGCTTATCAAGTTCACCTTTACAACGTACGCATAACCTTTCGCGGAGAACAAATTAAACTGCGAGTGATAGCAGTCCTTTGTTCGCTTCGCTATCAGGTCCGTCCAGACTTAGCACCGATACTTGTGTGTCCTCTTGTATTTCACATTCTAAGAAAACATTTGTGTAATTCGTTTCGTATCTCACCATTCTTGGTTTTGTTTATTGTAGATAATATTTCACTCTACATAATATAAGAAGTACGGTATAGTTTGTACTGACTTGCTTTCTCATTATAAGAATTGAAGGTTAAAAATAAAAAAATAGTCCGAAAACAAATTTATGTATACAGGGACATCATTTTATTTTTACTAACATTTCTAATATTAACCTGGCTATACCTTTGGATGAACGGTTGCTAACCCCTTCCACGACTGGAGTTAGATGATGATACTGGCGTAATATACAAACAAATCACTTTACTAGGTATAGCAGGTAACAAATATAAATGACACTCGGGAGGAAATTAACGCAGAATAAATATGGGATATGCGTGTTATTATTCGGTTGAGAAGCTTTTGCCATCTAGTCTTCTGTCAAAAAATCTGAAAGTTAGAATTTATAAAACAGTTATATTATCCGTTTGTTCTGTATGGTTGTGAAACTTGGACTCTCACTTTGAGAGAGGACAGAGAATTTCTTAAAAATATTTGGGTGTTTGAGAATAAGGTTCTTAGGAAAATATTTGGGGCTGTAAGAGGGTGATGAAGTTTGGGTTAATTGGGAGGCCGGAGCCTTTGGGGAGACGTAGGTGGGAAGATAATATTAAAATGGATTTGAGGGAGGTGGGATATGATGGTAGAGACTGGATTAATGTTGCTCAGGATAGGGACCAATGGCGGGCTTATGTGAGGGCGGCAATGAACCTCCGGGTTCCTTAAAAGCCAGTAAGTAAGTAAGTAAGTAAGTAAGTAAGTAGGTATAGGAGGGAAGAAAAGTAGTTCATCCATTTACGTAAACTAGGAAATATCGCGATTTTGAGTTTGATAATTTTCATTAGATTTTTGTTTAATCAAAATATAGTACAGTATTAACAATGAGTGTTTTTACTCACGAACTGAGCTGTCCATGCGGACGTATTCATTATGCAGTGTATATTATGCTTTCTATAGCACATTAGCGTACACTATAGAGAATGAAGTTAAATTGAAAAATAATCATAATATGGATATTTAAACACATTTTTTAAAATGGTGGCCGTTCATTTCGATACAGGCTTCAGTTCTAATGTGCATATTATCGCACTATAGACTATTGCACCTAATTCCAATTACCAGTTTCGTCCTTCGTACCAGTAACTCATGTTGAAATAATTCTGTACTTACTCTATAAATGAGTACCTTACGTACTGTAAATTCAATCTTAACTTCTGCCCGATCCGAAATCTACTGTCCGTCCAAGTGGTTATGTCGCAGGGTCGTAGAAAGGGGGAAAATTACGTGACAGTTAATTACTTTACGAGGCCCTTTAATTTAAGTTATTTTAAACAGTTGTATAGTATTACTTAGACGTCCAATTCCTAACAGAAATTAATGTTTTCAGAAAAGAGCTAAGACAGCCCAGCCACTAGCCTTTACAAAGAGGCGAATAGAAGCGGGTAGGGAAACCGGGATGCGAAATAGGCAAATGGGCGACAGTACCTGTGCGAAAATGATTCAATATTGAAAGCTCTTTCGTCACTGGAAAACGCGAACATATTTTTGGAACGTACTGTTTACTATGACCGTAAGGCTACTGTAACTGTATATGTGGTCTTGGATCTGTGTGGAGGACGGTTGAACTTCATTAGTAGAAGGGGTGGGAGTGAAGTACGTTCAAAAACTCAGGTACAATAAAAATTGAAGTAAAAATAAAATAAAATAAAATAAAATAAAATGATGTCCCTGTATATATATATATGATGATGCTTGGGACACAATCCCTAAATCCTGCAATTTTGCACACATTTCATTTAAAATCGTATTCCCAGTCATTAACCTCCCATTGTAACAGGATACAGATGACGTCATAATGACGACAGACAGATCCTTGTCCTATACCAGTGACCGGCATGTTCCGTGCTCTGTGACGTCATACGACGTAGCCGCTTTGCTCTTTGCTCGGCAATCTCTGCATACTGAGCACAGCGTGGAGAGAAGGTTCAACTGAACAGTGGTGGTGCGGCGTCTATGCACTGACAGAGCGCGATCCATTCTTCTGAGATAGTATGGGAACAGCACAATTACAATACATTTGTACGAAAACAAAACTGTACAACCTTGATAAATCAATGTAACAAAATAGTTTGGTTTGTAATCAAATTTAATGTACTTACAATAATATGAAACTCATAATACAGCCACTTGCAGAAGCTTTTGCATATATAAATGAAATTCCGAAACTGCTATAAACATACAAGCATATAAATAAATACTTTAAGCAGTACTGCAACACTTTGTCTACTCGGAAACTTGAAAACAGTTCGTTTTTAAAGCACATTTTTCTACATGATATACAGATTAAACTATATAGGCCCTATCTTGGTGAGTAGTATGCAAAGTATATTTCAACTTTTGAAACACACCATCACTTTGTGTCACTACCGTGCCCAAGCTAAACGCTTTGTCGAGATTTTTTTCCTCTTTTTTCGCGCACTAATTTTGCAATATTTGGAGTCATAATCTGGCTAACACACAAGCGAAGAATATGTTTCAAGTTCAGATCAGACAGGTGGTTTCTATGTTATGGTTTGCAGATCTTCATACAAGAAAAGAACTGTTCACATACATACGTAAATCCGAATATGCTCAACATTCTAGCAGCAAATCTATGCAATCGAGGGAATCTTGCCTGGGGAAATCTTCTATAAAATGTAGATAGATCCTTTTTGTTTTCAAAGCGGTCTTTCATTTCAAAATCATTTTGCAAATCAAGGACTTCCAGTTGCAATGATGATGGAACACTGTCAATATTCACTGAAAATGTTGTCGCAAATATGGAAATATCAGATTGAATATTTGCAAACTCTTGAAATCTGCAATCAAATTCCTGATTCAGTTCTTTTAATATTTGTACATACTTATTCGTGTCTGTAATTGGGTGACATACTGTAGACAGACTCAACTGCTCGCTCTCCGAAGCTCTTGCGATCTGACTGGCTCTTACGTCACAACTGCAGCATCTGCCGGCCACTGTCCTATACGGTTCTCGAACGCACAAGTGCGTATTTTACACAGCGTTCAAGCTGCGCCTTAACAGCTTCGTACACTACAGCCGATATTCTTTTCCTCCTGATGGAAACCTTGGGGTATTTCACACCTCCAATGTAAACAATGCGAGATGCAACTTCCTCCTGACGTAGCTTCGCCGTACTGCGTGTGCAAGTCCTTGTACACATTTCCGTAACGAGGAAAGTAATAAACAACTTGTATTCATCTACGTGCTCTCATTCCTGTTTGGAGTTTCCGACTTCACAGTTGAGGTAAAATGCTGTTTATAATACAATCGGAATTTAGCCCTACTTTGATAATTTTGTAGCTCTTTAAGTACGTTCCCTCCAGCTGTGAAACTCCTCATCGTTCTTGTAAGAAAGTAATATACTGAAATTTCCCAATAGAGGAAAACGTCGCAGGAATTCCGCTATTTAGAAGCGTCCGTTATTGGAAAATGAGAGGAAATTAATGTATTCAACTCTCAATCATACGGATACAAAACTATTTTTTATTTGTCAAGATTACCGAAACATTGTCATTTTATTTTTAATGTTTTTTGGAAGTAATGTGACTCGTTTGTTCATTTTTGTACCCAACATTTGGAAACGCATTTCTAGCAATTTTAACATATTAAAGATAAACTATGGTGAAATAATGGTGAAAAATTAAGGAAATCCACTTTCTTTGTTTTTATGTTCGAAATTATTCTTGTTTTATTTATTTATTATTTTACTAATAATTATAACATAACATATATTATATATATAGAAAAATTTAGCTCGCCCCTGAAAGAGGAGAATCGTGCTCAGGGGCGGATTCCTGAATTGAAATTAATAATTATACAATACAATTTGTCTTATGTCTACTATGCAATTATAGTATATAAATTTAAATTTATAATTTTTCAATTTTTATAAAATCCATACATAACTTTTTAAATTTAACACTAAAACTATTAGAATTCACAAGATTAGGATATTTAAATATAAATTTGTTACATATTCTTGGGCCTAAATTACTACTATGATTAAATACTGTAACAGTGTTGCATTTTGGTTCAAACAATCTTAAAGAATTCATACCTTTTGTTTCATAACTATGAGAATACAATCCAAAATTATTTAGATTTTTATGTATGAATTTTATTAATACAATATAATAAATTTGTCTTATTTTAAGAACATCTAAGAACGTCTAAAAACAAATTTTGCGATGGAAAATCAATAGGTTTATGAAGACATATTTTGATTATTTTCTTCTGTAATAAATAAAATGGATTAAAATTGGAATTAAATGAGCTACCCCATCCTATAATTCCATACATAATTACCGATTGAAATAAAGTTAAATATATTGTGCGTTAAATTTGGTATTCCCAAGAAACTAGTTCGATTAATTAATTAAGTTAATTATTTATTATTTTGCTAATAATTGTAACATAAAATATAAAATATACAAAGAAACTTTAGCTCACCCCTGAAAGAGTAGAACTCGTGCTCAGGGGCGGATTCCTGAATTGAAATTAATAATTATACAATACAGTTATAATTAATAATTATACAATGCAATTTGCAATTATAGTATATAAATTTAAATTTACAATTTTTCAATTTTTATAAAATCCATACGTAACTTTTTTAATTTAATACTAGAACTATTCGAATTGACAAGATTAGGATATTTAAATATAAATTTGTTATATATTCTTGGGCCTAAATTACTACTATGATTAAATACTGTAACAGTGTTGCCTTTTGGTTCAAACAATCTTAAAGAATTCATACCTTTTGTTTCATAACTATGAGAATACAATCCAAAATTATTTAGATTTTTATGTATGAATTTTATTAATACAATATAATAAATTTGTCTTATTTTAATAACATCTAAGAACGTCTAAAAACAAATTTTGCGATGGAAAATCAATAGGTTTATGAAGACATATTTTAATTATTTTCTTCTGTAATAAATAAAATGGATTAAAATTGGATTTAAATGAGCTACCCCATCCTATAATTCCATACATAATTACCGATGGAAATAAAGTTAAATATATTGTGTGTTAAATTTGGTATTCCCAAGAAACTAGTTCGATTAATTAAAATGTGTCTCAGTGAAACGTACAGCAGAGTCCGTATAGGCCAATTTCTGTCAGAAGCTTTTCCAATTCACTGAGTGGGACGGATGCCAGTATATGAACGTAAGTCCAGAGTGATTGAAGTTGCTGGTGGCAGAGACCCATCCGAAGGGACGGAGGCGGTTTTTCGAGTCGTGACGGCCTCTTGACGGGTGCCGTGGGAACGGTGCCCCGGGCGCCCTCCCTGGTGAGGGGGGTAGTTGGTGTTGGAGGCGACGGTGTTATCAAGCTCCGCAAATATATATTCAAACTCCGCAAATATGGTTCGCGGTCACAACAATAACAACTACCCCCCCCCGTTTTCCCCTCCCCTACTGTGATAGCTCTGGAACTATTTTCCGTGTGCGCGCGCAGGACTGATTACTCTGCGCAAAGCTACAACACACTCACTCCTCCACAGCTGGCTAGAGATGAGCTCAAACGATATTTTCAAGTATATGTGACAACTGTGACTGTGACAATTAAATATCTGTGACTTTTATCGGTGATTTTGTCACACCGATATTTTATATCGATACGTAAGCACAATATGCATGAATTACACCAATATTTTGTCACACCGATAAAAATTAGCAGGAAATATTGAAGACCAGTGAAATATGAATACGATTTCTCTATACACACCACTCATCAGTGATTTATATGGGAAAATCCAACAAAGAAATTATGTACATGTACCATTAACAAATCCATACTTACCTAACTGAACAGTAACATGTCAAAAGTTAACCTCATGTACCAAGAGGTTATATTATAGATATTGAACCAGTTGATCACTTTTAAATGTAGTTGGGTATGGAGAAATTGAGGTTATATGATTATCCTAATCGTTTTAAAAATTGATCCCTTTTATTGTATATAATATAATGGATAAATAGGGGATTATTCCTGTGTTCGTCCATGGTCTGGAATTTAGCTAAAGTTTAGATTTAAGACCTCTCCTGGCACCACATTATCATAATCATCCTATCACATCATCGGGGTAATGTAACTCCGCCTTCCAGGCGCCCCAACCTCAGAAGTGGGTTACAGCTAAGCCACGGCCAGGAGAGAAGACCAGAAATGTCGAAAGACAACCTGGTGGCATTGGATAAAAAAAAATATATATATAGGATAAATTATTTTAAGTCGTGCATTAACATTATAATATTGAGTCACAGAATAAAAATTAATGAAACATAAGTATTGGGAAAAACATTGGAAATAATTACAAAACGAAACAGTTGTTCAGACAGGATTTTACACAAGATTAAGTACTGGTAACTAATGGTGTTATTATTTAAATCGTGTAATAAATATATAATTTATAATAAGATGGAGAAACTACAGCCCGATTGCTGTTATTGTATCATGCGCACGCGCAAACCTACGACGTAGAGGAGAAAATATCAGTCACAGAGTACTGAATACGGAGCAGATTTCGATAGCGATATTTTGTCACAGATATTTCGCGTCATCAGGCACAGGTTTATCTGTGACAAAAAATACCTGTGACAAAATATCGGTTTGTGAAATATCGGCCATCTCTACAGCTGGCGCACTGTTCATTTTGTACGTACCTCGGCCTGCAAGCAACATGATTAAAATGTACAGTCAAAGGGAAAGGGGAAGGAATTAACTGTAGTTGATGGACATAGATACAGAAAGTACTGCAAGAACAAAGAAGAACAGAAATTGAAGTACAAAGTGAAAATATATAATGCCAAAATAGTGACAACTGCTGAAGGTGACATTCTTTTTAAATACAGGAGGAAATCACAACCATGAAAAAGATGTAACAGTACACCGTCAGATAATTACAAATGCTGCGAAACGCAAAGCCAGTGAAGAAGACTTGTTCGACAGACCTTCAAAGTTAATCAGGAGAGAAATATGCTCAGCCCACAAGAAATATGCGAGAAAATAACGATCTAACAAGAAGGAACTTATACACGCAAAGAAGAAAACTTTAATCAAGACTACTTAAAACTAGCAAGAGGTTCATGAAGCTCTACAAGTAATCCTAAGCCTAGAACAGAGTACACAATATTGACATTATTAATTTATTTACTTTGAAGTGTGAAGAGAAGTTGCTTAGTATTGATGTGAAAGAGTGGGGGTAACCAATGAGGGGAGATAGTTGCGTACTTTGATACGAGGTTGACGAGGGTTTTTTTTTTTTCTGTTGCGGAGCTTGATATTGGGCGATACTCGGTTATTTTGCGAATTAGTTAGGTTGTGGGTAGGGGCGTCGTCGCTCCTCATGAGTGCTACCTTGACGTGGTAGGAGGGCTTGCGCGTCTCTCCGATCTTGAGTGCACCTCGCGTCGAGTCTGGGACGCTCTGCACAAGGTGATGTGCCGACAAGTTCCGTTCTTCATCAATGATGGTGGCGGATGGCGGTCTCGAAAATGAGACACACGGACAAGGAAGATAAAGAGAATTGGAGCAGACTTAAAATTCCTTATTTGAGGGAAGTAGTACTGTTCTCCGACCAGGAGATCAACCGTGAAAGGAATGTGCTTACTATTGCCTCATCTATTGGAACGAAGTAGATAAATAATATTACCGTTATAACGCCAGTTTAAAAACATGCGCTCTCCTGCATATGTTATTTCCTGTATGAAGAGATTAAAAGACCAGGAGATTAACTGTGATCTAATTTTGTAACTAGGGTAGTATCAATATGTCTGTATAAATGTTATGGTTTGTGCTGTGAGAGCTAGCCATTAGAGATAAGAGTACCCACGTGTGTGACCTTATGACATCTTATGACATCAACATTCATTCACAGCATTATCCCCCTTCGTCTCATCCGGCAGAGACTTTCTCGTGGTTGGAGCACAGTAGTGTTATCCAACCAGGAGATAAACAGTAAAAGGAATGTGCTTACTATTGCGTCATCTATTGGGACGAAGTAGATAAATAAGATTCGAGTTATAACCTCAGTTTAAAAATCATGCGCTCTCCTGTATATGTTATTTCCTTTATGGAGGGATTAAAAGACCAGGAGATTAACAGTGATCTAATTTTGTAACTAGGGTAGTATAAAAATGTGTATATCAGTATTATGGTTTGTGCTTTGAGAGATAGCCAATAGAGATACGAGTACTCACGTGTGTGATCTTATGACATCTTATGACATCAACATTCATTCACAGCATCACCCCGCTTCGTTTCATTCCCTGGAGACTTTCTCGTGGTTGGAGTACAGTACTGAGGTGAGTTTTTTCTTACTGTCGGGATATGGGGAGAGGGTTAAGACGATTACTTACGTATTTGTTGACATTAACTTCGACGGTCAACATGGACACGGAGCATTTGATTTGTGTTGTGGAATGTTGCCGTACGCAGCCGATGATAACAAATGCCCTGCGTACGACTTGGCCGCGCAAAACACAGTTCGAATGAGGTTATGGTAGCACACAGACCGTACAGACCGCCATCTGTAGCTACGACGTTCAAGTTATACCGTACACGTTCTCAAGTTCAGATTGAACGCCTTAATTAAGAGGCAACTTCTCTGACACCAAAGCTGAAACTCGCTTCAAATCGCTGACTCATCAACGGTGACGTCATGACACACTTTGAAATGAACACCCAGTAGTAAGATTTATTGAAATCATCCGTCCTCAAGTGAGGTTAGGTTGACCACTGAGATCCGGAATTACAAGCATCAAAATATAAAGAAAATGATATGAATAAAATAATTATTCGCGTGAGTGAGTGAGTGAGTGAGTGAGTGAGTGAGTGAGTGAGTGAGTGAGTGAGTGAGTGAGTGAGTCAATATTTCACTGGCAAATCGTTACTCTAACGTCTAGCAAAACACAAGTGTATAATCAAGAAATTTCGATTCCATGTGTCACGGTTGTAACTGTCGTTCTTGTGCGATATGAAGTTTGAGGGAGTGGGCATAGCGTTGTGATATTTCTAGACCTGATTTTCACTATTTATCTAGCCAAGGGCATACAACAGATCGATGAGCTTGGTGTATCGACCTGTGGAAAATGCCAGTCATGAGTCTGAAGGTGAAAATGTCACCTTCACCTCCAACCACTCGGGTTTTGAAGCCACTGTAAATATCACACATAACGGAAAATAAATTCCCCGTGCTGTATTATGCGGTGCTATCGGACCGATATGCTTTGTAATGCGATGAATAGAATCTGACAAGCCGAGCGGGCTGGAGGCCAAACACGTACACATCGCGTTTTCTTCTCTTTGAGCAATTACATTACACAGACAGCATAATTGTGTTTTGTGCGGTTGATGTGATTGGAAATGCACTCCAACCACTGTTCTCCATCCTGACCTGTGTCCTTACGACCTCACGTACGGGGACAGAGAAATGTCGAATGTCAGTCAGAAATAGGAGATACAGAACGCAAAACATCGTCAGAGATACGGAGAACGATGAATGTAGTGAAATGTCAGGAACATCAAATGGTACGTATTTCGATGTAGAGCGGAGAAAAAAATAACTATACTGTTTTCGCTGTAAGAAAAATCCTAATGTAAACATAAGCACGTTGCTGTCATACCCGTGATTGGCTCCCAGTCGAAATACTTACATGACGCAGGAAAACATAGTTCGTATTTGGAAACCATAACCTTGTATTATTTGGAAATAAAAAATTGAATTCTAGTTGTTAAATACGATGAAACATTTAACTTCACTCATGTGTAAAACGCTGTGTAAAAGAAAAGCTACTTTTATATTTTGTTATGTACTATGAACGCGGATGAATACCAACAGTAATACCGAGGTAGTCTGTTCTTGTAACAAGCTGGCGTCACTTGAGCTCGTAGATGCTGACGTAAGCACGTAGTACCGAAGTATGGCTTCTGTATCCTCAACTGTCCATTGTGAAGACATAAGACTTGAAAATAATTTAATTGTAGTAATTATAAAGTAAATGTTTCCTCAGCAAACGAATGCGTAGTAGTGAGGTTAGGCCTACTTGATGAGTAACGGGAAATGTTTAACATGAAACAGAATGTACAGCAGTAGACGGGAACACGTACTGAGAATCTATGGCGCCAAACGGTGGCCAATGAAGCCTCACTCCAGTCACGTGCTATTGTTTACATTAGGATTTTTCTTAAAGCGAAAAGATTATAGGAACAGTTCACCTTATCGATGGTGTTCAGTTAAAAGGGCTTATCCCACAAAATGAACAAGAATTCAGAAAAGCTATAATTAAATTTGAATACTTTATTATAAGTTACTTCAGCGATGTCAAGGTCAAGAGCACGTAGACGGTTCTGCGTGCGATCAAGCGCTCACTGGTTGCAATGAATCTATTCTGCAGGCAGCAGTACTGAATAAAAAGGGGTGAACAAAGTGAACTCTATGCAATTCAGCCCATGTCCGTTGCAACATAAGTGGGTGATTTGTTGAAAAACTTGAGTAATTTTTACTCTCACAATCAGATCATTAATGTTCCTGGGTTTCTGTGAATTTAATTTTTGTTTATTTAACTAGCTAGCTAGCTAGCTAGTGAGTACAAATTAAATTTATAAAACAAAAATGCTTCTAGCCACTACCGTAAGAGCCAGGCTCGTGTATGGTGTGGTCTTAGCCAATAATATAACATAACATTTACAAGGACAGTTTACTAAATTCAAATATCTTGGAGCAACAGTAACAAATATAAATGACACTCGGGAGGAAATTAAACGCAGAATAAATATGGGAAATGCGTGTTATTATTCGGTTGAGAAGCTTTTGTCATCTAGTCTTCTGTCAAAAAATCTGAAAGTTAGAATTTATAAAACAGTTATATTACCGGTTGTTCTGTATGGTTGTGAAACTTGGACTCTCACTTTGAAAGAGGAACAGAGATTAAGGATGTTTGAAAATAAGGTTCTTAGGAAAATATTTGGGGCTAAGAGGGATGAAGTTACAGGAGAATGGAGAAAGTTACACAACGCAGAGCTGCACGCATTGTATTCTTCACCTGACATAATTAGGAACATAAAATCCAGACGTTTGAGATGGGCAGGACATGTAGCACGTATGGGCGAATCCAGAAATGCATATAGAGTGTTAGTTGGGAGGCCGAAGGGAAAAAGACCTTTGGGGAGGCCGAGACGTAGGTGGGAAGATAATATTAAAATGGATTTGAGGGAGGTGAGATATGATGGTAGAGACTGGATGCTCAGGATAGGGACCAATGGCGGGCTTATGTGAGGGCGACAATGAACCTCCGGGTTCCTTAAAAGCCAGTAAGTAAGTAAGTTTACTAAATACAGTAAGTAACTTAATTCAAATCAATAAATAACACACAAGATCAAAAGAAGAAGAAGAAGAAGAAGAAGAAGAAGAAGAAGAAGAAGAAAGAAAAAGAGAGAAAAAAAAACACATTTAATATAAATTGACAGTCAGACAGAAGCCAGAATAGGCAATGTCTTTAACAAAACCCCACACGAAAAAGTCTGGAGTGTTTAGTTCTGGGGAGTTTGGGGACCAAGCCAAGAGATAGCTGCTTCTCGTACTGGGTTTCGCCTGCGAACTTCTGCATGTTTTTTAACACAGAACCTGTTTCTACAAATGTTCGATACCACAACATTATGGAATCGTATTTAGGTACATTACGCACACCATACCCACATCGAAATTCCCTTTGAACTCTTTTAACACTCTCAAATTTAGCATACCAAAGAATACATTGTGCCCGCTGTTGATTTGTAGTAGCCATTTTAATTATGTACGATTTTCATTTGTCCTTTCAGATTATGCATTGTTGATTGTCATATATGGAAACTCCCATCTTTTAATCATAATATAACCAGCAAGAAATTTTTCCTACTGTCATAATAGCTTTATGATAATAAGTTAATATTATCCATACCCAAACGGATCAGACTGTATTATCATTATACTGCTTTCTTAAGCTGATTGAGCATATTGGGAATTCAATCAATTGGCTTTCCTAAAACACGCTAAGAAATGGTTCATATAAAACAATTTTTATCTCGAAAAGGAAGCAAAAACTAGGAAAATACTTTTTTGTTTGAAATATCTCAAAGAATAACCCTCTGAAATTAATGATATTACTTACGGTTCACTCTATACAGCATACTAATAAGTTAATTATCTGCGGCACAAACCAGTTCTGCAGACAATTTATTTTGTCCTTATAAAGGTAAGCGTTCACTACATCGTATCGCACGCATCGGACGAATCGCACGGATCGGAAAAAGACAATCTTTGCTGTAATTGTTATGTAACCGCGTTCACTACATCGTATCGGACGCATCGCCTCTCGGCAAATCCGTCCACGTTTCTCGGATGGGCAACTTTTCCGATGCGTGCGATCATGGCCTTCTTTAATAAATCAATTTTAATTGGTCAACTGTTACTATTACGTTGTGCCATGTTCAGTGTCGCGCAAAATGGCAGACGGAAAACGTATTTCGCGTGTAGAAAATTGCGAAGAATTATATAATTTGAGGCGTTCCCATTACAGTAATCAAGTCATTTCTTGCAAATATATTATGTAACCAATATTTCTTTCGTTTCTTCCTCTTCAATTAAGACGCATGAAGCAATTACAAATTCTTATTCGCTAACAGACGTAATTAATAGACCTAACCTCAACTCCTCTGCTTTCAGTAATGTCAATATCGTACGACGTCATGTTTTAAACAGCTGATAGGGGAATCCGATGAGGCGATGAGGTGGAGTCGTATTATTATTGTTATCATCATCATTATCATCATCATCATCATCATCATCATCATTATTACTGTGAATTTATTTCATCTCCTATGCTTTGCATATTTTTCGTGCAGAGTTCACTGAACAAACAGCTTCATTGTCTTCACAATGTTTAAATATCTCGTGCAGATAGATGCACACAAAAAAGGTATTAAATGGAAAAGAGGTTGCACAAGTATACAGTACTGACTCACTTGTCGCATGTGTCTTCGTGGATATACAATCTCTTTATCTGAACGTTTTTAATTTTCATGACTCTTCCTTCAACAAAACAAACAAACATTTTGAAACAGTTAATATTTAACGTGCCGTGTCATGAAGGTCAGGCGCAGGGTTACCAAGACAACGTAGAGAAAAGAAACAAAACGCAGCTTGGGGTGTCGACGTTGATTTCAGTAAAAGGTCTTTGCACTGAAACACTTTTCAATAGAGGGTGTAAAACATTTATTCCTACAGCTGAACCAATTTAATTCCGATTGTAATATATTGACGCGAACTACTGAAATAATTTTAACACAACTTTCATATCACTCATAAACTTCAATTTCAGATGTAATATATTCATTTATTTATAAATACTACTTTCATACTTTTATATCGAATATATATCAAGTAATATTGCTGAAACACTTGTCAATACCATCTATAAAATATCTTTCATTGCAAATCTAGCATTCACCAATCTTAGGCCTATCTATTTTCTATCTTCCACTCAGTTTTCGCATATATTGTATCTTAATGTCGTCTTACTTACAACTTACTAATGGCTTTTAAGGAACCCACAGGTTCATTGCCGCCCTCACATAAGCCCGGCATCGGTTCCTATCCTGAGCAACATTAATCCACTCTCTATCATCATATCCCACCTCCCTCAAATCCATTTTATTACTATCCTCCCATCTACGTCTCGGTCTCCCAAAGGTCTTTTTCACTCCGGCCTCCCAACTAACACTTCATATGCATTTCTGGATTCACTCATACGTGCTATATGCCCTGCCCATCTCAAACGTCTGGATTTTATGTTCCTAATTATGTCAGGTGAAGAATACAATGAGTGCAGTTCTGCGTTGTGTAACTTTCTCCATTCTCCTGTAACTTCATCCCTCTTAGCCCCAAATATTTTCCTAAGAACCTTATTCTCAAACACCCTTAATCTCTGTACCTCTCTCAAAGTGAGAGTCCAAGTTTCACAACCATACAGAACAACCGGTAATATAACTGTTTTATAAATTCTATCTTTCAGATATTTTGACAGCAGACTAGATGACAAAAGCTTCTCAACCGCATTGTAACAGGCATTTCCCATATTTATTCTGCGTTTAATTTCCTCCCGAGAGTCATTTATATTTGTTACTTTTGCTCCAAGATATTTGAACTTCTCTACCTCTTCAGAATATAAATTTCCAATTTTTATATTTCCATTTCATGCAATATTCTCGTCACGAGACATAATCATATATTTTGTCTTTTCGGGGTTTACTTGCAAACCTATCGCTTTACTTGGTTTAAGTGAAATTTCCGTGTTTTCCGTAATTGTTTGTGGATTTTCTCCTAATATATTCACGTCATCCGCATAGATAAGAAACTGATGTAACTCGTTCAATTTCAAACCCTCTCTGTTGTCATACAGGGCCCTGATGTCTGTGAAAAAAATTTTTTTTTACTGCAAACCCAATCTTTCTAGCTTTTAAACTTGGATTATATAACAATTTTTCTGTTATGAAAACTTACTGAAAATCACATTTTGTGGAGGAACAAATTAATTACGTCCAGTATGGGTGTACTTAGATTAATGAATTTTGAGATAGAATTAGATATTATCTCTAGTCATTCTTCGATATCCCAATAATCTGACACTTCACGTCCACACTCACTGAATTTCGAGCCATTTCAGTCGGCCAAGAAAATTATGGAAAAATGACATAGAGAAAAGGTATTGAGGAGGATCAATGAAAATGTCCCCAAGGAAGATAGAAGAAAGGACTCCAGTTGGGACAAAATCTATAATATCGAATGATAAGAATGCGTGAGACACGCGGTATATATGGCTTTGACGTCCACGCGCTACCGGGATACAGGCGACCTTGTCGGACGACGTGAAGCTAATTGGGTCTTTATTGATTGTGATTGCTTGCTTAGTGGTGGCGCTGTTGCTATCATCCCTGCAAGCTGTTATCTCTGCGATTGTGAAATCCGAACATCTGGAGCCGTCCCCAATTCCTGTATCGGCTGTATCGATAACAAACAGAATGAATCACCGCAGTGATCTAAGGTTGAAACATGCTTCAAATTTAATACATGTTATAGAGAGGACATTGTAAGATGATACAGTAAGTTATGGTTCAAATATAGCTTAAGGTATGATCACATATCGCTACTTTTGCAGCGATGCAGTACAAAAAAATGCGCGACTCTTAGTACCGCGATTAGTGTAACGGTGCAGTAGTAGTAAAGTAGTAGTATTAGTGTAGTATTAGTGGTTGCTATTTTTAGTAGTAGTAGTTGCAGTAGTAAAAGTAGCGACGTGTGAACAGGGCTCTTAAGGTTGCAGCCGTAGTAGTATTTTTGATATCGGTTTGTTAGAAAGTATTAGTGCTGCAGTTGCAACCAGTGTTGCCACCGAAATAGTAGCAATGATGGTTTTATTGTTTGGATATATTTTAATGTTAGATTAGTATGAAAACAAATTAGTAGTAATCAGTTATTAGTACTGGCTATTAAATTTTAGTAGTAGTAGTATTTTGATTAGGAAATTGTGTGTTATTATTAGTGCGTTTAGTATTAGTAGTAGTTCGAAGTAGTGGTCTTTGTAAGTAAAGTATTAGTATTAGTAGTAAAGGCTTCGTGATTAGTTCCGTATTATTGTAATGAAAAGAAAAAGCTTATTAGTAGTAGTATTAGTATTAGTATAGAAACTTAGTAGTAGTATTGGTGTAGTATTAGTAGTATTTCTCCTTAGTGAATCTAGTAGTAATCTGAAGTAGACAGTTACAAATTCACGCTACAGGAGAGCGACCATTTTCTGTGTCAGGGTGTATGTCATCGCCGTATTAGTAGTATATCCAGAAACTGTGGGTCTGCGAGGAAATACGTTAAAAGTTTTACTCTGCCATTTATTTGGAAGTAAATAGACTATTAGTATGTAGTAATAGTAATAGTAGTAGTATTAGTATTAGTAGTATTAGTATTAGTATTATCCATTATTTTTTATTATTAGTAGTAGTAGTAGTAGTAGTAGTAGTAGTAGTTTTATTTTGCCTGGCAGAGTTAAGGCCATAAGGCCTTCTCTTCCACTCAACCAGGTTTCAGTAATACACATGAAATACAAAGTTTAGTGATAGATTACAAAACAACAGAGAGGCTATTCTAAGATGATACAGTAATTTGTAGTTTAATTGTAGCTTAATTGTTTAACTGGCGATTTCTCACGGAAGAAATAGGTATTAGATAAGAGAGGGTTACTGCTACTCAAAGTAAGTTCTCGGACCTCGCAACCAGTACATTCAAATATCCGCGGAGTTGATACAGCATCGTTAAACACCATTTAAAATAAATACACACAAATCCCAAAAATTTATCGTGAAAGAAGTAGATTTTGTTTTTTTTACAGAAGAACTATTAATGGGTTCATGTCAAAACTTTTCTCGAACTGTAAAAATTATCTTTACGCTCACATTAGAAATGAACGGCGATAAACTGAGCGCGCATTTTGTTGCCAATGCATTGCCATTTAGTCATCATGGGAAAGTGGAGCGGTGCACAACGTGGTTTTGCAATTAAAAGCTTTTGCAAGAAAAAGCGACATTTTTGACGCTACTAGGCGTGAATTTCGTCATTTAAATTTAAGGCGCCATGATGCAATCCATTTTCTCACGCGACTTACATTTTCATCCACACGAAATTCAGTTGGTACATCAATTAAAACATCGCGATATTCTCAACCGAAGGGGTTTTGTGAGGAGATTTTAAATCGCAAGGACGAAGATGAAGACTTTATTGACATTTTGTGATGTCTGAAAAAAAAACACATTTTCAACTCAGTGATACCACTTAAAAGACGTCATTTTCAAGAAGTAAGTGGCAGATTACGTACTTTTTGATCTAACGTATGTAATTTTTTTAAATTAATTGAGTCAACAACCAACTATTTATAATCGATTTTTTCTGCAGACTTTGTATATGTATCATCATTGGCTGTATCATTAACTCCTTAACAGAAGAAAACCGAAGTGATCTTACGATTGAAACATGTTTCAAATTCAAGACATGCTATAGAGAGATTTTGTAAGATGATACAGTAAGTTATGGTTCAAATGTAGCTTAAGGTACGGTCACACGTCGCTACATTTGCAGCGCTGCAGAACAAAAAACTGCGCAACTCTGACAACGTGCTGCGACGTGTGAACAACGCTGCAACCTCGAAAAGTAGCGTTTTCAAACCTGCCGCCCGCTGTCCGTCAGCTTAGAAGTAGCGACGTGTGAACAGGGTTCTCAAATGAAAAATTAATTTTTGATATCGGCTTTGTTGAAACTTTTGCTGCGGTTGCAGACCAGTGTTGCCACCAAATGTGCCAATGATACTTTTATTGTTCGATATATTTTAATGTTAGATGTGATGAAAATAAATTATTTGTAACAGTTAATTACACAGACTAATTAAATTTTGAGTGCACACCTTTTGGCACGGAAAGTGGTCGCTGTTCAGAGACTGAATCCCACCTCGAAATGGCTCACAATCATCGTGTGCTGTGTTTACACGGGTGCGTTTTACAGTTAGAGATTCGAAGCCCGGTCTTTGTAACGAAAAGAAAAAGCTCTATCGCTAAGCCATAAAGGCTTCGTGAGGAATGTGTCGTTTCGTGACATACAGATACGTTGCTGCTACAACTTGATTTGAAACTCGGACCTTGGTGCTTAATATTTCTCCTTATGAATCTCGCGTTAATCTGAAAGACACTTACAAATTCACGCTATAGAGCGACCATTTTCTGTGTCAAAGGGTGTATGTCATCGCCGATGAGTATATCCAGAAACTGTGGGTCTGCGAGGAAATAAGTGAAAAATTTTACTCTGCCAGTTTATTTGGAAGAAAATGACGACTTTTCAGCGGAGTGTGCTTAAGGGGTTAGGTACTACAGCTTACAGCAGTAAAATTTTTGGAATATCCAACATTTTTTTCATCCATTACTGTATCTTGTACAGTAATAAAAAAATCGGCATATGTAAAACACTGTCCTTCTGCTATACAAAATATATAGATATATATATATATAGATATATAGATAGATAGATAGATAGATAGATATATATTTTTACGATAAAAAATATATTTTTTTCAAAATTCAAAATGGTGGCAGTTTACTGTACAGTGATGAAGCGTTTCCCTCATAACTCATAAACGTTTTAACTTCTTCATGTTCTATCGCTTTTATTTTATTGCTGAAACTCATGTTTACAATATCATGCTCTTTCAACTACATTCCTTAATAAATAATATTCTTTTGTTTTGTTTTAGAAGAAACTACTGATATTTGAGAATATTTTTAAATGAATTTATTTTTTATCAGACAATCTATCAAAGACAGAGTAGTGATCTTGCATCATATTATAGATATGACATGCATAAATACACACAAAAAATTTCATCACAGAATGTTGGATGTTAATATTTTTTCATATAGTAGAAGGTCATTGTTTTACACGTACTAATTTTCATTATTGTATAAGATACAGTAATGGAGGTTCTGGTTGGATGATCGTCCACCTCTGTCTGCTTCGACGTGTGGGCGTGAGGCCAGCAGCCGGCTGGTCGGTCTAGGCCCTTCACGGGCTGTAGCGCCACGGATTATTATTACAGTAATGGAGGGAAAAAAGTTGAATATTTCCAAAATTTTACTGCTGTAAGCTGTGCCTAACTCCTTAAGTCGGCAGGAAAAGAAATGTGCACGTAAAACCGTTCCGCAACATCCACTGCTTCTGTAGCCTGCAGCACTTTGTGACTTTTTTGCTTCCCCTTCCAGCATCAGAGCACTCCTTTGTACTCCACTTGTTAGATTAACGGGGCGATGTACCGAGCAATTTACTGTCACATTTATTAAGACTGACTTGCAACGCACGGTTCCTAGTTCACGCCGAAAGCCAGACCCCACGCCTCGTGACACGTGAATCAGCGTTTTCAAACTGCCGTCCGTTGTCCGTCACTGATGACTGGTGGCTTGAAATGAAAAATTAATTATAAAGATAATCATTTATGTGTCAGGAGTCGGTAATAAGTGGATTGCCAACTTGGAGATTTCATCCATTCATAGTTTTCTGCAAACCCAGCGTTCTCCAATCTTTCTATCTTCCGATTTCTCTTGTCTCCTCATACGATCAATATATTAAAAACAAAATCTCTACCCCAACCCTTAATTCCGTAAAATTCCTTCCACTGCATCCTTCAGTAGGCAATTTCTTCTCAGCCAGTGACCTAGCAAATTTCTTTTTCTCTTCTTGTTCAGTTTCAACATCATTCTTTCTTCACAGTTTCATTTCTTATTCTGTCTGTCCATTTCACACTCTCCATTCTTCTCCATATCCACATTTCAAATGCTTCCAATCGTTTCTCTTCACTTCGTCGTAATGTTTCTGCCCCGTAGAACGTCAAACTTTACACAAAGCACTTCACTAGTCTCTTCCTTAGTTCTTTCTCCAGAGGTCCCCAGGTCCCTTTTTCATTAAGATGCCATTGCTATCCTCCTTTTGACTTCCTGGCAGCAGCTCATGTTACTGCTTATAGTACACCCCAAGTGTCTGAAGCTGTCCACGTGCTCTACTGCCTTATTTAGAATTCGCACGTTAACCTTCTTTATTTTTCTTCCGATAACTATGGTCTTCTCCCTTGTGCATTTATCTTCATCCCATACTGCTCACAGCTGTCATTTAACTCCAGTAGCATATCCCATATAGTCGCGACGCTATTATTCCCGGCGTGACTCCTTTGCTTACATCTTAGGAAGTGAAGGCTCTATAAAGTCTAGGTAGATACTGTAGTATCGTTCGCCATTTTTGTTCTTTCGTTGCCTAGCTACCACCGCACCGTTAAACATTATCATGTCGTAGCTCCTATGATAATAAATCAAACGCAATGTAATTGACCAAATAACTGAGCGGCAAATAACGTCCTCGTGTGCTTTCTGCGAACGCCAAAAAAAGAGCCAAAATGGCGGGCGATTATATTAAGCATTTATCGAGCCTTAGGAAATGCATAACGTCATCATCAGCAAATCACAAGACGCACACGTTGAAATGTAGCCGATCTGCAACGTAATTGGCTGCCGGGAATAAGAGCGACGGGACTATAGCATCATATCCTCTTCTGCTAATAACGCTATATCATCAGCAAATCTTATGCACTTCCCACTAGGAATAAGAATAAAATGCATAAAATATCTATAGCTTCAATAACAACACCCGTTTTCAAGATTACAAAATCTCTGTTTTTTCCTTCAAGGAGTTCAAGAAATGCATACATAGGTGTGTTTTAAAAATAATTGGTGTCATTCTGGTATTGCTGTATGTAATATTACTGCTCATTTTCTTCCTCTGCTTTTCATTCTCTCTAAGTATCCCTTCAGACAAGGCCACTTTTAGTGGCACGTTAGTGGCGCTTCGAACGGGCGTCAGTAGCGCTGCTAACGGACGACTGTTGAGCACCCAATTCCCTACATCGTCACAACAGAATAGTATAAAATGACGATAATAATAATAATAATTAAAAAATAATAATAATAACAGAATAATAATAATAACGATAATAATAATAATAATAATAATAATAATAATAATAATAATATAACCATAGACTACTAAATTGCTGTACTAGTGCGAATTACAGATGTATTATTTATGTAGTAAAATTCCCTTTATTTCACGTTAAAATAAAATAACGCATCTAAAATAATGTACTAAATAAAATATTAACAAAAAAGAGATTAAAAATTAACTGATCTCAGGTTCGAACATGGGTTCAATTACACCACGGCTTTGACTTTGCCATTAACCCACAGACAACTATTTCTAGTATATTGGTTGAAGTAGTCGTACGTGCTATGATTGGTTTCATGTTTGGTGCCTATTATATTTTTAATTTTGAATTCTTAAAAAGTAAACAAAATATGTTTTATATGCCATATCCTTCCTCATTTGCGTTATTTTAAATTAATATTTTTTATTGTCCTGATGTGATACTCGGGAGAATATTAAACACAGAATAAATATGGGAAATGCCTGTTATTATTCGGCTGAGAAGCTTTTGTCATCCAGTCTGCTGTCAAAAAATCTAAAAGTTAGAATTTATAAAACAGTTATATTACCGGTTGTTATTTATGTTTGTGAAACTTGGACTCTCACTTTGAGAGAGGAAAATGGTTAAGAGTGTTTGAGAATAAGGTGCTTAGAAAAATATTTGGGGCTAAGAGGGATGAAGTTACAGGAGAATGGAGAAAGTTACACAACACAGAACTGCACGCATTGTGTTCTTCACCTGACATAATTAGGAACATTAAATCCAGACGTTTGAGATGGGGAGGGCATGTAGCACGTATGGGCGAATCCAGAAATGCATGTAGAGTTGTTAGTTGGGAGGCCGGAGGAAAAAGACCTTTGGGAGACCGAGACGTAGATGGGAAGATAATATTAAAATGGATTTGAGGGAGGTGGGATATGATGATAGAGACTGGATTGATCTTGCTCAGGATAGAGATCAATGGCGGGCTTAAGGGCGACAATAAACCTGCGGGTTCCTTAAAAGCTAGTAAGTAAGTATTGTCCTGATGTAAAGCATCAAACAAGGTATGGAATAGTCCTTGAATCTGTCTTTCCAAAACTAATGGGTAGACTCAAACTCTTCTTCTAATTTTACGTCTATTCTTTCCCCGTATCAGCAAATCTGCCAAAAGTTTATCTCCTTCTATACGTCCATGTTCACTGGAAGACTGAAAAATTCTCTATAAAAATTTAGCAGCGCCACTAATGCGCCATTAAAAATGGCCAGTTCTGAAGGGACCCTAAATCATAAATTTATCAGATAGGTAAGAGCGGCAACACCATGAATGTATGACCTTTGCTCGTGCCTATCCTGCTCTTGTTGATATTGACAGTTGAACACCGACGTTCTTATAATAAAGTTGGATAGATTTCTTGATTGTAAATAACAGTTCTGTATTCCTAGTACAGAGAATACGTGAAGAATTATAATGAAATTCCTTGAAAAATCTGTTCTTTCCTCAAATTCAAAACAAAAATACCGCCCCACTAATCTACACTCCACGAAGGCGCTTGTGGGGCATGGACGTAGAACTTCATGCTTTCATGGTCTCGGCAATGAAATGAGCTGTTGTGGTCGGCATTACACTCCGACCGCCTTTACCACGAACAAAATAAACAACATAGGCAAACATAGGGGAGAGTTGGGTAGTATCGGACATCGGGTAATATCGGACAGTGCGTTTCTTTCATCTACCATAGATGGTAGTACCTGAATGACGTGGTTACGTAACTGTATGCGACATCACAGAAACGTAACCATGTCATTCGGACAGGAGTTTCTTTCATCTGGTTGTAGATGAAAGAAACTCACTCATATGACCCGGTTACCTAACTGTATGCGACATCTCCCCTAATTGTCATAATCTACATTACGAATTTAGCTCAATAACCTATATTGTTATGTGCACATTGAAGTTTAGTCTATAGCATATGATTAAGCGAATAGTAGGTACATTTCTTTATTTTTCTCCAGATATCTTTCGCCGAGTCGACCTGGTTGGCGAGTTGGTATAGCGCTGGCCTTCTATGCCCAAGGTTGCGGGTTCGATCCCGGGCCAGGTCGATGGCATTTCCGTGCTTAAATGCGACAGGCTAATCTACATGTCATAATCTACATTACGAATAGATTTACTGGCATGTAAAAGAATCCTGCACAAAATTCCGTCTATCCGGCGACGCTGATTAACCGAATAGTTGGAGCGTCGTTAAATTTCTAACATAACATCTTTCGCCGATTGTTGTAAGCAGTCAGTTGGAAGAAATTCGTGTTTTCGGAGTGAGGTTGGGAAGACCCAGGCTTTAGGGGGATTGTTTAGGGGAGTAAAACATTTAAAGTGGAGTATTCAGAGAATTTTTATTTATTTATTTTTATTTATTTATTTATTTATTTCATACTAGCATAATATTCCGTGGCGCTACAGCCCATGAAGGGCCCAGACCGACCAGCCGGCTACTGGACTCACGCCCACATGCCGAAGCAGAGAATGGAGGTATCGTGTGGTTAGCACGATGATCCCCCCCAGCAATTATAGCTTGCTTTCGCAATCAGATTTCGCTACCTATCGTAGCTCCCCAAGTGCATCACGATGCTGGGTGGGCATCGATCCCATACACTGGCCGAAATTTCATGTTCATACTATCAATAATGCAAAAAAATTGTATTATGAAATGTGCGCTTATAAATCTTTCCATGAAATTTAATGTCTTTTTTCTGTAAACGGTCCCAGGGAAACTTATTTTTTACGGCACTCGTAACTGCATTCGAGTGGCCAAAATTTGTGTAAGCACTTGTTTTGAGATTATTAACATGACGGAAGAAAAAAAAAATAACTTTTTTATCTGCCCTCATGAGAATTTATTTGTTACGAAGGAATATAACCTACAGAGGTCACTAAAAATGACGGTGGAGTCATTGCCGTTCGCCGGATCGAAACACTGACCTTGCCAACTAACGACATCGCTCGCACGACAGTGACTTGCACAGTATGCCCGTTGTTTGAATCTGAGGCACGCAACTCTTCATCGAAGCTGGCTATTTTATTGATGAGAACAGAGATTCAAAAGCTCTAGGGAAAGTGTCCGTGACCCACTGCGAGAGAGGGTTGGACGGAATAAATAACCTCAATCAAGGGTTCAATTTACATAATTTGTTTAACTTTAGAGTTAATGATCATCAGTTTCCAATTACGACGGGGATTTGCTTCTACAGCGGTGTTGCATGTTTCAGCATTCTACTTGTTATTCCTGGTCACCATTCACGTTACATCCATTGACTGACAATGACTTACCTTCCTCGCTGCTGGCTGTTACTGGGTTCGCTGGTTCAAACCCGGTCGAAGGCGATTGATTTTCATTCATTCATTCATAGTTTTCTTTCCAAGGGCAGGTCCTTCACGCAAACCCAATCTTTTCTATTTTCTGCGTTCCTCTTAGTCTCCGCATATGATCCATATATCTTAATGTCGTCTATCGTCTGGTATCTCCCTTTGCCACGAACTTTTCTCCCGTTCAACATTCCTCCAGTGTATCCTTCAGTAGGCAGTTTCTTCTTAGCCAGTGATCAATTCACTAGTCTCTTTCTTAGTTTTTTTCAGATGTCCGCAGAAGATGCTCCTTTTCCTATTCAAAGCTTCCGTTGTCATTGCTATCCTCTTTTTTGACTTCATGGCAGTAGCTCATATTTAGGGATCGGATTTTTAGGTAAATAAATATTTTTTCTGCATGTAGATAAAGAACGCAACCAAGTTTAAACCTCAGGTCGAAGAACCACTATCATGAATATGAAATTTTATTTCACATAAGAACAGATATTTTTAGAAAAAATTATGTAAAATAAATATTTTCGGAATTTTATTAAAAACATATTTTAATATTTTTTGCGCTAATTTATTTCAATTCCGAACTTAAAGTAAATATTTGTTTAATATATACATACTGTATATAAATACTGTAGGCCTTTATGTGGAATATCCGTTAATATTTAAACATACAGTTTAATTTTGGTGTTTTAATTCTGCAGTGCTCGGGAAAAGTGGCACAAGTCAAAAATGTTAGTTTTACAGGAGAAGGAAAAAAACTGTCTTCACACTGGTTTATGTCGATTTGATTTTCCTCTGTATGAATTATTGTAATGGGAGAAATACTTATGTCTCTTTTCCCAAGCGAGCAGATGTTCCGTAAGTTGTCAAATAATTAATAAAAAATGTTTGTGGAAACTGACTTATGCCAATTTTCCCAAGCATTCCAGAATTTCAGTGCTGAATGTACATAATAGCTTTATGAAGCCATGCTGCATATATTTGTCTTGTCTGTGGCATAAAGAAACAAGAGGAATAACTTACACGTGTTTTGATCTCCTGTCGATGACATCAACTGGGATTCCCTTCGCAATGTATGTATGTATTTATTTACACTGCAAGTGGGCAAGCAGCCAGTGGCAGTGGTATATACAATATTAACAATACACAATAAAATGGTAAGCAATACACAATAAAATTTACAATACACAATACAATTTTACAACACATATACAATTTTATACACAATAGAATAAGAATGCACAATACAATTTAACACTATAATAATAAAACATAAAATAAAATACCTAATTTTACACTACAACCTACATAATTATGTATAGGTCCTACATAAGTTTCAATAGTCTTTCACTTTACTCTCATCTCATTCCCTGTAGTGGCACTATGACGCATTTCACTGACACTTTAGCACACATTTCACTGACACTCTGTAACTCATTTCACTGACACTATAGGACACATTTCATTGACGCTATAAATTATCACTGATCGGAACTGTTCACTGCACTGTAAAACCATAACTTCACTGACTCACCTCACTTCACTGATACAACAGTTCAAATAAGTCAAATAATTACATCCTTATGCATACTTATAAACAGAACTGCATTTAAACTAAACATTTCTAGTCTAAGGCCCTCTTACACGCTATTTTTAAATAATTTACAATTCAAACCAAGGAAGTAAACTCGTCAGGCTAGATAAATACATGTCACCTTAAAAAATTAAATGTTGAATGTCACCTTAATTTTAATTTTCACTTTATACACAACTTTTTAAATTATTCTTGAATCTTCTTAAGGAAGGACAGCCCTCAAAGACCGCTGCAGGTAGGTCATTCCAATCATTTATAGTTCTATTTAAAAATGAGAATTTACCTACATCTGTTTTCTGTTTTCTACATTTGATTTTAAAATCATGATCGTTCCTACCATAGTACGTTGGCTTTTCTAACCGAGCCGTTATGTCTACCCATGCTTTCTGACCTAATGTGCTCTATACAATGATGTTATTCTAGTTTTCCTACGTTTGTTTTCCAAAGTTTCCCATTTAAGTTCTTTTACCGTATCGTTTCCATCTTCTCTTTTACCTTTAACAAATTTAGCTGCCATATACTGGATTCTTTCTAAGGAATTTATCTGATATATTCTATAGAGATCCCAACACGTAGTTCCATATTCCATTAACGGTCGCACTAACGACATATGCAAATGTTCATATTTTTGTTGGCTCACAAAGAGATGACAGCAATAAGTCATATTACAATTAGTGGATTATTCAACGAATCTATGCAGTTAGTGATATTCCTCTCTTTAAATACGTCAGACTAACTTCATGTGACGTGGAAAGGTCATTCTCCCAATATAAGGCTTTCTTCCGTGATTACCGACACAGATTTCTGATGGAGAATTTGGAAAAACGTTTATAGTGGACTGTAACTTCCAAGCATATAAAAATTAGCTGCGATTGGTGAGTATCTCTGTACTTTTCCCCCCATAAAAACTAGTATTACCAGAAAAACATTTTAAGTTGTTATAAAATACTTTTATGTTTTAGCAAATGTTTTTTAAAATGTTAGCACATTAAAAATAAATATTTTCTCACTTTTTAGCAACTAAAAATCACATCCCTATTCATATTACTGCTTATAGGACACCCCAAGTATTTGAAGCTGTACGCATGTTCCACGACCTCATTTCGAATTCGCAATATATATTTCCGAGAAAAATTGTTCTAAATGAAATATTTCATAATGTGTTTTGGGGAAGCCATTGATTTAATTCCCAATATGCTCAGTCAGTTTAAGAGAGCAGTGTATTATGATACTAAATAATTGAAAGAATTTTAGTTTTATCCTTCAAATGTGCAGGAATTTGTTTCGAACAAATGTAACATTTTAAAATTCCTTTGCAGAACGAAAAGTTACATTTGTTCGGATGAAATTTATGCACATTTGAAGGGCAAAACTAAAATTCTTTATATCACATATTACCAGTCCACACCTGTGGATTAACGGCTAGCGCGTCTGGCCGCGAAACCAGGTGGCCCGGGTTCGATTCCCGGTCGGGGCAAGTTACCTGTTTGAGGTTTTTTCCGGGGTTTTCCCTCAACCCAATATGAGCAAGTGCTGGGTAAATTTCGGTGCTGGACCCCGGACTCATTTCACCGGCATTATCATCTTCATCTCATTCAGACGCTAAATAACCTAAGATTTTGATAAAGCGACGTAAAATAACCTACTTAAAAATTTAAAAAATCTATTACCATAATACACTGCTCTCTTAAATTGACTGAGCATATTGGGAATTAAATCAATGACTTTCCCAAAACGTGCTATGAAATGTTTCATATAATAGTACATTATGCAATGAGCCTATAATGGTAGTAATTAAGACGCGAGTATGTTTATGAAACGAGCGCAAGCGAGTTTCATAATTTTCATACGAGCGTCTTAATTATCATTATAGGTAAGTTACATACGACTTTTTATGCTCGACCATATTTCTAACGTGAAATTATTCATAAGTATTCATGTTATTGTTATCTAAGTGAGGAGCGGAACAGACTTTGTGCAATAGCCTACCTCGTAAATTGTGAGATGTGCGCAGACGCGAAAGTATTGATTTTTTTCCGAGAAACAGATGTCGACGATCTTGATATAGTCTAGAGAGTAAAATAAACATTAATCTTGATATAAGCTTGAAATTGAATTATACATTGAAAAACGAGATGACAAATTGAATTTATTTGAATATTATTTACAATTAACGCTAATTATTATAGTAACAGAACTGATTTTTTTTTTCAAATGTAGGTTATTTATTGTGCAATTGGTGAAATCGATACTTGCGCTTTCATATGGTGCTTTCTGTTTGGCGGAACACCTGAACTTTAATGAATAGGTGTACTTTAATGAGGTCCATTAAAGGGCTGCTACCAGGTGTATAATTACTACATTTCGGCATGGTCGAGCATAAAACAATTTTTATTTCGGAAAGGAAGCACAAACGAGCAAAATTGTATTAAACTTTTTTGTTTGAAATATCTCAAAAAATAACCCCTGGAATTAATGACATTACTTTACGTTCATTCTGTATAGCTCCAGAAGCTGCCACCTTTTTGCACCGAAACGATTGGGAGTTCAGCTCCAATTCCACTGTAACTTACTACCAAATGCTCTGAATCACACAGTTCTTGTACTAAAAGATCGGACATATTTTTTTAACGCATGAAACAAGCAAAACATTAATTTGACGAAAAAGTGGAGCCACCTCCTTTTTGAAAGGAGCCCTTAAGTTGTTGTTGCTTTCATTTCATTTTAAAGTTCTGCCAAACTCGTCAGAACTGATGTCAATGAATATTGCATTCTTTAAGCCATATTGTGTGTTATTTTGATATTTCTAAACCTTATACAGTAGAACCTCTGTTATTCGTGTTAATGAAGGGGATAGGCTGAACGGTTAATAAAAAAAATCGGATAATCCGTACCATAAAATATTTTCGTAAATGTAGTGAATATGCTTACACGCTCATAAGCTCCACTATGTATTGAATGTGCTAGGTGATGGATCAGAGCTACACTGATTTAAGTCTGGTTGTTAACAACGGGTTGTTAATCCAAATCTAGTCTTTCAGGTGAAGCTCCCTGTAAAGCAGATTTGAATAATTTCAAGGGAAAAATTGTTCCGGGGCCGGGTATCGATCCCGGGACCTCTGGTTGAACGTACCAGCGCTCTACCACTGAGCTACCCGGGAACTCCAAGCATATTTGAATACTGAAAGACTAGATTTGCATAATATATACGTTACTGTGTACGTTAACAGAAAACCACAATTCCAAGTCACACAGAGATTGTGTGCACTCGTCGTGGGTCTCTGGCGTTTCGTCAGCCCACGCGAGTTGTGTGGATATAAAGGGAAAAATTGAGACGGTGTCGGGTGGAATTCCCGGGTAGCTCAGTGGTAGAGCGCTGGTACGTTAAACCAGAGGTCCCGGGATCGATACCCGGCCCCGGAACAATTTTTCCCTTGAAATTATTCAACGGGTTGTTAAGTTGTAAGGAAACTCTTTATAATGGCTGTCTGTCGGAAGATGGGAAGAGTGGACGTTTCTTGTTGTAGATTTACATATCGGTACTTTATACACGTTATACTTCATTTTTATTAAATTGCATACAGTTGTGATTCCACTCTCGTATTCTGAGATGTGCCATAGTTTCTCTTTCCCCAAACCACTCTTTTTGCACTTTTTGATACTTAGTACAACACGATTTCTTTTGATACCCGTGGAAAAAATTTTATATAGAAGTTATACAGTACGACAACTTGAACAGTAGACCATACTGTGTAAGGGCGAAGTCTTGTAATAATTCTCTCTCGAAAAAATAACGTGCTAATATAATGTATAGAACTTGATATATTTCTGTAGAAAAAAGAAGCAAGAGGAAGACGGTAGGATAATCCGACAATCGGTTAATAGGGTGACGGATAATCGGGGTTCTACTGTAGTCACTTCAGAAAAGCTTGCTGAAATTCACCAGAACCAACTGCTGGTTCTTGTAGGCCTACTAATGTCCTTGTGAGAGTTTGTTGTGCTATAGGCCTACACTTCTATACCATTACCATGGATTTTGCACTTTTCCGCAATCGCATTTATAGTCGGTTGTGGATTAAAAATGGCAATTGGCGATAGGTGAACGCGGCGCACCTCGTCGGTCTCATCAGAGCGTCAAACTCGGCGACCTCCATGCAGATCCCTCGCCGCGACGCGACCTGGGCGTCCATGCCGAAGTAATCTCATTTTCCGTGTCCCTCGCTCACGGAGGGCAGTTGACCTGGTTTCCAGCTCCTTCGCTTACGACAAGTCGGTATCGCATTGCAGATTGGGAAAACTCTAAATGGATTTACTGGCTTCAAGGTGTTCAGACCAGAAGCCCGTCAACTTCCCTTTCCGAAATTTTAACGACAGAAATCTCACTCTAGTTAAAATCTTTCAGTCCTGGACTATTTTTGACACTGCATTCAATAAAGGAATAGCAAGTAATATAAGTGATGACTTTTCATGAGAAACGATAGGGATTCAACCCTGGACAATTTAATTTAATACGTCCACACCTGTGGAGTAACGGTTAGCATGCCTAGCCGCGAAACCAGGTGGCCCGGGTTCGATTCCCGGTCGGGGCAAGTTACCTGGTTGAGGTTTTTTCCGGGGTTTTCCCTCAACCCAATATGAGCAAATACTGGGTAACTTTCGGTGTTGGACTCCGGACTCATTTCACCGGCATTATCACCTTCATCTCATTCAGACGCTAAATAACCTGAGCTCTTGATAAAGCGTCTTAAAGTAACCTACTAAAATAAAAAAAAATAATTTAATACGAAATTAATGGACTTTATTTGAAATCGAAAAAACGGAATGACACTCAACTGGCAGATGAGACAAGCGATTTAGTATCGTCTGAAAAACGTTTTCATAAGAGAATTATTAGACTCTATACAGGATGTTAAAAAAGTATCTAATATTTTAGGAGGTGATAGTATGCATCAAAATAAGAAAATCATTTCTAATAAACATGGATCCTACAACACACGCTTTCTGAGTTCTGAACACTTGTTTATAGGGGATGCTCAATGTGACGTCCATTCATGGCAATGCATTTCTCTGCCCTACAATACAGCAGACTACCAGAAAATCATACCGCAGTTGTCACCCTTGGCATGGAATAATGATACATCGCAAAGAATACTGAAAACAAAAGTCTGGTTGCGGATATGAGCGGGGTTCAGCAGAGGTGGTGTTTTGTGAATTTTCATAATCAGCATGTGTGGGCTGATGAAAATTACCATGCAGTTGAAGAAACAAGGCATCAGTACCGATTCTCAATCAATGTATGGGCAGGCGTTTTTGGTGATAGATTAATAGGACTATACGTGCTACCACAGACACTTTCAAGACTTTCTTATTAACGTATTGTCTGCCTTGCTGGAGAAATGTGCCATGTCAGCAGGACTACAGATGGTTCATGCACGATGGCACACCATCGCAATGTGCAATGTGCATGAACACCTGACGTTGACATTTTAGGACCACTACATTGGTCAGGGAAGCCCCACACCTTGGCCGGCTCGTTCCCCAAACCTAAATCCCCTAGAGTTTTGGTTATGGGGACACTTGAAGGAACCAGGTCAATTTCAAAGAGTGCGTGATTCCTTACGCCAAAGGGCAGAGGAATGCATTGCGATGAATGGACATCACATTGAGTACCTCCTATAAAGAATGTTCAGATCTCAGAAAGTATGTATTGTAGGACGCATGTTTATTATACATTACTTTCTTGTTTTGATGCACACTAGCACGTCCTAAAATATTGGATACTTTTTAACACCCTGTACACAGTATACAGAGTGTTTCACAATTATACGTACAAATTGCAGGATGTGTAGAGGACAGTACTAAGGGCCAAAAAGTCCTGATAAACATAGGTCTAGAAACCAGCCATTTCCGAAATCTGTGGGTTTTATCATGTCTCGTCAGTAAAGGTCCTCTGGGGTAATATAATATCCGATATGCACTGAACGAAGTGACCGTTATAACATCTGCCCAATATGATCTAGGTTCGTGATAAGGTAGGCATCACTACGTTTCTTCATCGATAATAGTACTCGTTCGAATAACCCTGGCATGTCTCTAATAATGCGTTGACAACCATTGACAATGTATTCCCGGAGTTCGTTAACATTATCAACAGTGCTGGAATACATAAAGCATTAAAAAAATCCTGAAACGAAATATTCAGATGGTTCAAGTCGGGGGACTTGGGAGGCCATGATGTTGGCAAGCCATGGTGTTGTGGAAGCTTGTGCGTAAGAACTCTCGAACGTTCAAATGAAAGTGAACCGGTGCTTTTTAGTTGTTATTTAAAACGGTGCATCAACTACTAGGTTATTGGAATGGATAATATGGGATGGTATTTGGCGAGATGAGACCGAGGATTTGCCATAAATTAATCTTACAATCGCCTTATAATTGGAGAAAACTTATGAAAAACCCAAGTAGGTAATCAGCTGACACCAGAGCAGGCAAGCATCTGTGCCGAATAAACTACGCCAGTGGCTGAATCGGTGCTCCGTCATGCATGTTCCATAGCAGCTGCCTTTCCCAAAGAGGCACATTATCCAAAGAGTTTTTGAAAAAACTTGATACTTTTGTTTGTTTCTTAGCATTTAGGCCTAATCTTTGATTCATGCAACATTCTTCCTGCTTATCGAGCGATTGGAAAATTGTTTCACTCACATTCTGTTGTCCTTCAACATAGCACCTCAATTCCTGGATGTGGTCCATGGCCTGGGCGATTGTAGACAATGATTTCTCGGGATGTCCTAGCCATTCTTCTTCATCTGAAGACAGGGCGACAGTATGCATAGTCTGCTACAATACATGTTGATTTTCGTAATTTATGAACTGAATTTCGTTGGATTTCACATCGATTTGTCCAAAAAATCAAATTCCAGACCTTTTTTTAATATTGCTTTGTTTTAGAAAAGTCAAGGGACCTCACGAAAAGTTCGAATTATTGTATTCGACAGATATTCGAGGAAAAATGAGAGTACGAGTATAAGGATACAGTATATCAGTTATTCATAGATTTCAAAAAACGCATATAAGTCGGTTAAAGAGAAGTTTTATATGATATTCTTATTGAATTTGGTATTCCCAAGAAACTAGTTCGATTAAAATGTGTCTCACGTCAGTGAAACGTACAGCTGAGTCCGTATAGATCAGTTTCTGTCGGATGCTTTTCCAATTCACTGAGGATTAAAGCAAGGAGATGCACTATCACCTTTACTTTTTAAGGGGAGGCAGAGGTGAAATTTTCGAACAAAACTGAAGAAAAAATGTAAATTTGGTTTTTTCCATTTTTATTATCTTTATTTTCATATTCCGATTTTAGTTTTTGATTTTGTGCCCTTAATAGTATGAAATTAAAACCAAGATAGCTGTATTACTATATTATTCCCGTAATAAACTAATACTTATCATTATTTATATACCTTCTCTGAACATATAAATAAAAAGAAATATTGAAAATTTCTTACAATATGGTGCATGGAACATTTTATATCAAACGATATAAAGTTTTATAAAATTATTAATATTTACAGAACTATTGTACTTAGAAAGTTGAAACTTGGTATGTCCATTACTAATAACATACTTAGTATCCATGATCAATTTCAAACAAATCGGATAAATTTTGTGGATTTTGAAATATTCACCTCTGCCTCCCCTTAACTTTGCTCTAGATTATGCCATTAGGAAAACCCAGGATAACACAGAGGGTTTGCAAGTGAACGGGTTACATCAGCTGCTTGTCTATGCGGATGACGTGAATATGTTAGGAGAAAATCCACAAACTATTAAGGAAAACTCTGGAATTTTACTTGAAGCAAGTAAAGAGATAGTTTTAGAAGTAAATCTCGAAAAGACAAAGTGTATGATTATGTCTCGTGACCAGAATATTGTTAGAAATGGAAATTTATAGAAATTGGATATCTATTCTTCGAAGAGGTGGAGAAATTGAAATATTTTGGATAAACAGTAACAAATATAAATGATACTCGGTAGGAAATTAAACGCAGAATAAATATGGGAAATGCCTGTTATTATTCGGTTAAGAAGCTTTTGTCATCCAGTCTGCTCTAAAAAAGCTGAAAGTTAGAATTTTTATAACAATTATATTACCGGTTGTTCTGTATTATTGTGAAACTTGGACTCTCACTTTGAGAGAGGAACATATGTTAAGCGTGTTTGAGAATAAGGTGGTTAGGAAAATATTTGGGGCTAAGAGGGATGAAGTTACAGGAGAATGGAAAAAGTAACACAACACAGAACTGCACGCATTGTATTCTTCACTTGACATAATTAGGAACATTAAATCCAGACGTTTGAGATGGGCAGGACATGTAGCACGTATGGGCGAATCCAGAAATGCATATAGAGTGTTAGTTGGGTGACCGGAGGGAAAAAGACCTTTGGGGAGGCCGAGACGTAGATGGGAGGATAATATTAAACTGGATTTGAGGGAGGTAGGATATGATGATAGAGACTGGATTAATCTTGCTCAGGATAGGAACCGATGGCGGGCTTATATGAGGGCGGCAATGAACCTCCAGATTCCTTAAAAGCCATAAGTAAATATTATTATTATTATTATTATTATTATTATTATTATTATTATTATTATTATTATTATTATTATTATTAGAACACAGATATTACCAGCAGGAAAGTGTGGTTGTGGTAATGGTTATGATTTGGTGGAGATGAATAATGATGTTGATCATTTAACTAGAACGTTTTCCACAAGGATGTGTTGTGGCGCTGCTAGCGGTAATGAAAATGTTAACCATTTATTGACATAATTTAATAATGTCTGATTTTATGTAATTAAAACACAACTTCATTAGAAAGCAAAATATAGGTAAATGGTGCTCTGAAAGCATACTAGTCTACCATTGCACCGTAATTGACTGTAATGCTAACAAATATACGAAAACTGTTAAAAGGCCAACGAAATAACCACCCAAATTGTCGATTAAATTGATGAACTGGGAAATATTACCAACGGAAGGTCACCGACTGATTTCTGGCATGTTGTAACATGATAAAAATATTGAAGCTTATAACGGTAATTTAAATTGGTAATACGTATATCCTCTACGATGTGTAGTTAAGTTCAGTAATTAAATTGCGGATGGGTATTAATGGGGCCTTTAATTACTTGTAAATAAATACATTTTGAAATCGCTAGCAATGACTGAGTGATTAACCCATTTCACGTGTGATGTGTCTGAACACTTTTGTGTTTTGTGCAGATATTAGCACTTGAAAGATTGCATAGAAATCACATGTTTAATCACATATCAATTTAATGAGTATTCGTATTAAATATGTAGTAACTTCAGTTACATAATAAGGTATCTAGATAGAAATTCATTTATCGTAAACTGGGCTCCCTATTCGCGTATAGAATGTCGGATATTTCTCCAGTATCAAAGCACTACATGAAATGTCAATGTGTCGTATCAGATACACCGGTCGGGTTGCATCAAACTGTTAAGCGAAGCTCAGTAATGTCATCTCATCAAAAGGTATTGGAATTCGATTTCAGGAAAGTCCTGTGACAGATAAAAAAACATGCTTTGAGTTAAGCCTATATACACGAAAGCTGTGCAGCAGAAAACAATATTACATTAACCCTTAATCTCTACCCGGGGTACTGGAGTACCCCATGGGATTTATATTTTAATGCTTCTTCCGAGTTGGTTGGCATTACTGGCATGTTCAGAAGATTGTGACCATATGTGTAGAAATTAAATTTTTGCTTTTTGAGGAAAACATTTGGAAAAGCTTTTAATTGATGGGGTTCTCCAGTACCCCAGGGAAGGGTTAGTGTAAGTTTCATGGTTTGGGATTAATGGTTAAAGATATCCTTGTAGGGTGTGATATATTATATTCTGTGCATGTGGTGTTGTTGATATAAATTTAAAATCTTGATAGAAGTGCAAATCAAGCTTTCAGGTATAACTCCCTGTAAAGTTTATTTGAATAATTTTGAGGGAAAAATTGTTCCGGGGCCGGGTATCGAACCCGGGATCTTTGGTTAAACGTACCAACGCCCCGGAACAATTTTTTCCCCTCAAAATTATTCAAATCAACTTTACAGGGAGTTATACCTGAAAGCTTGATTTGCATAATACACGCCACTGTTCGTTAACAGAAAATCACAATTTAAGTCACACAGAGTTAGTGTGCACTCAGTGTTGGTTGCTTGACAGTTGTCAGCCCACTTTGAGGTCTGTGGATATAGAGGGAAAAGTTGGATCGGTGTCGGGTAGAGTTCCCCGGTAGCTCAGTTGGTAGAGCGTTGGTACGTTTAACCAAAGGTCCCGGGTTCGATACCCGGCCCGGAACAATTTTTCCCTCAAAATTATTCTTGATAGAAGTGCTTGAAAAATATAGCAAGATAAGAATCTGCAAGTTTGTGTACAAGCATAGAATTATATTCCTGTGGGAATTGAAACTGAGAAGGTACAGTACCGTATATCTTTCGAAGATGTGCAGTCAGTTGTACAGGGTTGTTTCCGATCTCTGGAAACGACTTTTGAATGACGTCATGCTGCGTCAGGAGTCACACGACAGTTGAACTGTGGTGAGAGTTGACAGACCAGTAGAGAATGATTTCATAGTCAGAGTGCACGGTGTGTCACAGCAGCAATGACCAAGAAAACCAAGTCTTTTTGGGAGGGATACATTACGGCCCTTCCCGACGCCAAGTACAGTTACGTGAAAATAATAGAAGCCTGCAAAAAACGTGGTTTTGTTATTTCCAAGAAAGGCACCTTCTGTGTACCTAATAAGACTGACAAAGCTCGAATGAGATTAATTCCAGAGGGAAAAGCAAGCAAATGCACCCCCACCACAAGCCGCACCCCCCTCCCCCGAAATGATGCAAATTAATCCCATCCGAGCTTTACCAATCTTATTAATAGGTACACAGAAGATGCCTTTCTAGGAAATAACGAAACCACGTTTTTTGCAGGCGTCTTTTATTTTCACGTAACTGTACTTGGCATCGGAAAGGGTCGTGATGTACCCCTCCCTAAAAGGGTCGATTTTCTTGGCCATTGCTGCTGTGAGTCGCCGTGCACTCTGACTATGAAATCACTCACTACTGGTCTGTCACCTCTCACCACAGTTCAGCTGTCGTGTGACTCCTGATGCACATGACATCATTCAAAAGTCGTTTCCCGAGATCAGAAACAACCCTCTGTATTCCTGTGGGAATTGAAATTGAGAAGTGCGGTACCGTAATTAAAATAGAAGAGTTTGCGGGAAAAACGATGAATGTCACAGTTTTCTTAAGGCTGATATCATTATCTAATTCAATGGATCACTGCGAAATTTAATGTTGTTCTTATGCAAAATGGTAAAAAGGAGAATTATCACCACGAATGCAGTAATCCTTTCCTTTATTTTCTATAGAAACAGCACTACATCTTGCAGTTATAGACTCAATTAGATCATTATGTAATCCTTAATAGAAATGTGACATTCATCGTTTTTCCCGTAAGCTCTTCGTACCGTAGTTGCCCCTATGGCCCACATTTGTCGTATTTTTCATTGTATATTCAATACTATTCATCCAGATTAAGTGAAATTTTGGCTTCGGACTCTTGTAAGTGTATATTAAATAAATATTGATATATGTGTTTGAAATTATTTAATTACAAGTGTTGAAAAAATAATAAGCATTGGTACATAGTTGTATTCTGAGTTGCCCAACTATGGTCCACTCATATATTCATGCTTGAAAGCATGAATGGACTATAGCTGGATCTATAATTATTCGTAAATCAATACATTGAGTTTCTAATTTAAGGGTAGAAACATAATCTAGCACAGAAATATTACAAATAAATGAAAAGTGCATGGATTCTTTTTATTAGTACACATTGCATAAACACACAATAAACAAGTGAAATCTGAAAGTCATTTTCCTGCAATAATGAACAACTACACACACCGGCAAAAATAACGGGCCACCTAAAGTTTCTCAATTTTTTTATGAGGTGAGAATCAGAAAACCCATTATGAAATAAAGAAAACATTGCTTACCAGAAAAAAAAAACTCTTTTTTATTATCACTTGCGCTATTATTTTCAACGCCAAACAATGGATATAATTAAAAGGTGTAAAAACTTACAAATTGTTTCAATTTTCTTCCAAATGTTCAACTGATTTTGTGGCCATCCAGGTGTTACTAATAGCGGATATTGCCTTCCCGTGACTGTATGACTGTTACCATTCGCCGATTCAACCTTTCGATCAGATTCTGGATGTCAGTCTGGTCGATACTATTCCATTCTTTACTTAGAACTTTTCGGAGGTGCTGTAAGTTGCTGTGAGGAGTTAGCCTGATTGTTGCAAATTATTAAACATGGAGCATTGGACTGGTGAGCAACGAGGATTTGCTGTAAAATCTTATTAAGTAACTTGTCAAAGCTCACATTATGTATTTTAACAATTTTTGTGTTCTTATTGTCGTTGTCGTTCCCTTTCCCGGTTTATTGTGGGCCATACTTAACGGTTGAATAGGACGTCTCTAAATAAGTGATACCAACCATAGCGATCTAAATTGGAACACTCAAGTAACACACATTTGCAAAAAAATATTTTCTCGACTTCACTCCTTGTTCCATATGAAAGAATTTCTACCACTTAGTCTAAAAAAGAATCTTATTCAGACGCTTGTAATGCCCCATTTTGATTATTGCGATTCCTTGCTAACTAATGTAAGTTGACTCTTAGCTGAGAGATTACAACGTGTTCATAATGTGTGCATACGATTCATCTGCAATACTCGTAAATTTGACCATATAACACCTTCCCTCCAGTTACTTTCATGGGTGCGTCTGAAGGAACGAAGAACAATACATTCACTGTCTCTTCTGTTTAGAATCATACATACTTCTACTCCGAATTATCTGTTATCGCGCTTTCAATTTCTTACAACTCTTCGAAACCGACATCAAGCACTTCTTTCTATCCCTCATCATAGAACGTATTTATACTCACCTTCCTATACTGTAGAAATACCTCGCCTCTGGAATTCGTTACCTAATGACGTCAGGGACTGCCGGACTTTATCACAATTCAGAATTAAATTGGAAAATTTTGTCTTAGTTAATATTTTTAGGTATTGCTAGAAGTATTGATTTGTGTGTTTTTTTTTTCCATTTTTCTTTTTTAATCTAGATTAAAATTGCAAGTTTGTTGTTTATGTTAGTTAATTAGTTAGGATACAATTAATTATGATACTTAATCACTCATTTAAAGTTCGTGTGACTGCAACCTGTGTATATTTTGTGTGGCTTTACTTTGTTTATAGTGTTTTTTCTCTCTCTCTCACCCCTTCGAAAGGGTGGAAAAATTCAAATATCTTTGAGCAACAGTAACAAATACAGGGACATCATTTTATTTTTACTAACATTTTTAATATTAACCTGGCTATATCTTTGAATTAAAGGTCTAGAATCGGAAACACCGCTTGCTCCCCCTTCCAAGACTGGAGTTCGATGATACTGGAGTAAAATACAAACAGATCACTTTACTAGGTATAGGAGGGAAGAAAAATAGTTCATCCTTTACGTAAACTAGGAAATATCACGATTTCGAGTTTGATAATTTTCATTAGGTTTTGTTTAATCAAAATACAGTACTGTATTAACACTTAGTGTTTTTACTCACGAATTGAGCTATCCATTCGGACGTATTAATTATGCAGTGTATATTGTACTGTTACAGCACACTAGCGTACAATATGGAGAATGAAGTTAAATTGAAAAATAATCATAATATGGATATTTAAACACATTTTTAAAATGGTGGCCGTTCATTTCGATACAGGCTTCAGTTCTTTTGTGCATATTACTGCACTATAGACTATTGTACCTAATTCCAATTACCAGTTTCGTCCTTCGTACTAGTAACTCATGTTGAAATAATTCTATACCTACTCTATAAAAGAGTACTTTACGTAATGTAAATTTAATCTTCACTTCTGCCCGATCCGAAAAGATAAAATTACTCAGAAATGCTATCTATTGTCCGTCCAAGTGGTTATGTCGCAGGGTCGTAGAAAGGGAGGGAATCACGTGACAGTTAATTACTTAACGAGGCCCTTTTATTTAAGTTATTTTAAACAGTTGTATAATATTACGTAGACGTCCAATTCCTAACAGAAATTAATGTTTTCAGAAAAGAGCTAAGACAGCCCAACTACTAGACTTTACAGAGGGGCGAACAGAAGCAGGTGTGGGAAACCGTGATGCGACGTAGGCAAACGGACGACAGTACCTGTGCGAAAATATGATTCAATATTGAAAGCTCTTTCGTCACTGGAAAACTCGAACATATTTCTGGAACGTGCTATACTCACTCAGTACTGCATACGCGGCCTTGTCTCTGTGTGGCGAACGATTGTAAGTTTACTAGTAGAGGGGGTGGGAGTGAAGTACATTAAAAAACTCAGGTACAATAAAAATTTAAGTAAAAATAAAATGATGTCCCTGTATAAATGACACTCGGGAGGAAATTAAACACAGAATAAATATGGGAAATGCTTGTTATTATTCGGTTGAGAAGCTTTTATCTTGTAGTCTGCTGTAAAAAAATCTGAAAGTTAGAATTTATAAAACAGTTATATTACCGGTTGTTCTGTATGGTTGTGAAACGTGGACTCTCACTCTAAGAGAGGAACAGGTGTTTGAGAATAAGGTGCTTAGGAAAATATTTGGGGCTAAGCGGGATGAAATTACAGGAGAATGGAGAAAGTTACACAACGCAGAACTGCACGCATTGTATTCTTCACCTGACATAATTAGGAACATTAAATCAAGACGTTTGAGATGGGCAGGACATGTAGCATGTATGGGCGAATCCAGAAATGCATATAGAGTGTTAGTTGGGAGACCAGAGGGAAAAATACCTTTGGGGAGGCCGAGACGTAGATGGGAGGATAATATTAAAATGGATTTGAGGGAGTTGGGATATGATGATAGAGACTGGATTAATCTTGCACAGGATAGGGACCGATGGCGGGCTTATGTGAGGGCGGCAATGAACCTTCGGAATCCTTAAAAGTCATTTGTAAGTAAGTAAGTAAGTAACTTTACTTTTTATATACCTAGTGTCTTAGTAATAAACCGTGTATAGTTTTTATACTAGACTTATGCAGAGTTGAGACAGAAAACGTTACTAATAAACCGTGAATAAGCTATGGACGTATACAATGGGAATTGCTTTGCAGTAGTTATATACACGAAACCTCTTGTTTAAGCGTTGTATATAGCGAAAAAATGGCCGCCCCTCTAACAGCTGTTCGTATCGACTGTCATTTTATGATGATGGTTACCTTGTAATCACAGAAGAACAAACCAAAAATCATAGAATTATTAGAATAATATTGCTGTAGCTTGTACTCTTTGACCAAAATGTAGTGTGGTAATCGATTAGAGCCAGTTGTACTATCGATATTTAACACGCCACACTAGAGCGCTCTACCGGATGCAATAGAGAACCTCAGATATTAGATTATTAGGTTATTTTACGACGCTTTATTCACAGCTTAGGTTATTTAGCGTCTGAATGAGATGAAGGTGAAATGAGTCCGGGGTCCAACACCGAAAGTTACCCAGCATTTGCTCATATAGGGTTGAGGGAAAACCCCGGAAAAAACCTCAACCAGGTAACTTGCCCCGACCGGGAATCGAACCCGGGCCACCTGGTTTCGCGGCTAGACGCTCTAACCGTTACTCCACAGGTGTGGACCCTCAGATATTCTATTACCTTTCGTAACGAAGTAATGACGTAACTATGACGTTGCTGTGTAACAGTTATACTGTTATACACGACGTCTGTAGTGATTATTAGTAAGGAATTTACACACGACTTATAAACGAGCTACTCATTGTATAAGTATAAGACAGTTAAACGTCTGTATATAGGGTTTTTATTAGTAAGACCGCTAATGTATTTTTTTCTCTGTTTTTCTATATTATTATATTTATATTCCTGGTGTTGTGGAAGAGAAGGCCTGATGGCCTTAACTACACCAGAATAAATAAATAAATAAATAAATAATAATAATAATAATAATAATAATAATAATAATAATAATAATAATAAATAATTATTTCTGAGCGTACGATTCTTTGATCTCTGTTGTTCCATTACCTTCAGATCTGCATCTGA
Source organism: Periplaneta americana (assembly GCA_025594305.2). Classification (NCBI taxonomy): domain Eukaryota; kingdom Metazoa; phylum Arthropoda; class Insecta; order Blattodea; family Blattidae; genus Periplaneta; species Periplaneta americana. The sequence continues at coordinate 23,258,006 of JAJSOF020000025.1, read as the reverse complement.
GCTCTTTTGAATGGATATTTAAATAAGTGAGCATGCTTCTTCACAACTCGTCTACTTTTAAACGCTCTCATTAGCCGGACCTGCTGTGCAACTCAGACTGGCGCGGCAAGTACCAGCAGCGGCGTCTTCATCCGTGCTGCAGTTGTTCCATCGTCCGCCGTTTTCTCTTTCCTTCCAAGGCCGCCCGGTCCTGGCTCAGCGGCACTTCTTCAGTTTCACCTCGTTCTTGCCACCCACACCTGCGGACCATCGCCGGCATCAACGTCAGTTGTCCTTCTTGCCTGCTCAAAGCAATCCGATTGTGTCCGACCACCTGCCGAAGTTGCCCCACTTTATTTAGCTTCATCTTGTTTCATAGAGACTATTTCAACTACCGAGATGATGGGTTATCATTCTACGAGGGAGATCTTGGGTTCATGTCTAGGCAGACCAAATCCTTACCACAACCATCATCATCAGCGATGTTTCCCTCGGCGGACTTACAATTACCATGATGGCCATTGGATTCTAGGCTCGTCAGTTCAAACCTAGCCGAGGACGAAGTATTCGAGAGGGTGATACAATACTTACTAAAGGTCTTACTAATAAATCGTGTATTTTTTTATACGAGACTTAAGCAGAGCTGAGACAGAAAACGTTACTAATAAACCATGCATAAGCCAGGCATGTCAATTGATGCCCACAGGAGCAAGCGCGCACTTTAGAGCCCAGGAGACCGCGAGCGCTTTACAGCGGAAAGGAAAGAGACAGACGAAAGAGGTGGTATATGGCGCTTGATCGAGCTATATTCAGGGATGACCAGCACTGATTCAATAGATAAAGGGAATAGAACTTATTAAAACTGTATCCATGTTAATTTTTAGATTTGCCTGAGAAGTATAAGTGCATTATAAGAATGTACGTTTTAATTTTAATGCTCATTTTTCACAAGTTTGATTTTTTTATTCAAAAGAAATATTTTCTTAACTATTCGTATAGAAAAGTGAAATTTTCAGGTATAGGCGTATTTATTTAGTAGCCTTACAGAATGTTTTCGTAAATCTAATATACCGTATATACGTATTACTGAAGAAATTGTTTGTAAGGAAATGAATTAACAAAGCAACTACTGTTACATCATAAGCAAAAGATACGTGCCCCTGTGTTGTAAAAATGTCAGCTCTATAGCTTCACCAGATTTCGAGAAAATAATTTAATATTCTGATGATAGAAAGTGCTCACAAATATCACCTTAAAAGCATAATGCGATAAGAGTTTTGTTATGTAATATTAGTTACACTTAAAACAGATACAGGACCTAGGTAACTTTGCTTTGTACTATAATATTGTTTTGATTAGTTTATTGATTACTTTTGTAAGGCTAAAGATACCATCAACATAAATTCCAATTTATCATGTCATACTCCGTCTCTTTCTTTGGAATATCACTTAATACAGCATAATATTATACTACTATGGAATTTAAGTGAATATTCCTTCTTAACTCTCTATTATGTTATTAAGATTTAAAATACCTGTGCAATATTAAAAATCAGTGTTAGTACTTTTCTTTTAAAGACAATATAGATAATATGAAACAGAAAGAAGCCATATAAAAATAACGACATAAAATTTCACGTTCCGTTTGAAGTTTGTGCACCACTGTTTTCTTAATCCAACAGGTTGCTTATTCATATACACAACCCTTCCTCTTTCCATACTTAGCGCTTGCTGCCCGCGCACGACGTCAAAGTCAGAAAAATGCGCTTGCTTTGACATCACTGCATAAGCGATGGATGTATAAACAGGCTGTAACTATACAATGGGATTGCTTTGCAGTAGTTATATACTCGAAACCCCTTGTTTAAGCGTTGTATATAGAGAAAAAATGGCCGCCCCTCTAACAGCTGTTTGTATCGACTGTCATTTTATGATGATGGTTGCCTTGTAACCACAGAAGAACAAACCAAAGAGCACAGAATACTACTACTACTACGAATACAGCTACTACGAATACTACTACTACGCATGCTGCTACTACGAATACTGCTACTACGAATACTGCTACTACGAATACTATTACTACGAATACTGCTACTACTACTACTACGAATACTTCTACTACTACTACTAGTACGAATATTACTACTACTACGAATACTACTACTACTACAAATACTGCTACTACTACTACTACGAATATTACTACTACTATTACTACTGCTACTGGGGGGTTTGCTTTGCTTTGGAGCCAAAATGGAAGGACGTGTACTATGTGCATATTTTTATTATGCCCGATACTTCTGTCGAGATAAGTCTTGTGCAAGTAAGATCCTGTTCAAAGCTGAGTGCTTCGAGAAATGATATTATCATTCCAAATTGTGTCTCGTTCCATGTATAGAATGTTGGAAACTTTGTGGGAATGATCCATAATGAATTGGAAATGATTAGTTGTAGAAAGGTCCATTTTTCCCCATTGTGTGTATAAGGAAATGCACGTAGTTTATAATATATTATCTCACAATGTGATGTTTAATTCGGTTTGTTGTAGTAACACAGCTGTTGTACTTAACCTTGCTCTCGTTTCAAGATGCCTTTTTGTTTTTGTTTCAACCTTTTCCTGATCCTCTTCGGTCTTTCTCCAACTATTGCGTAATCATCCATTTTGCACAAAAGTAGTAAGCGGCCATTATTCGTTAGCCTAGATCGTACACAGACGCTGACAACTTAGGAAAAAATGCGGCATTTCGGCCAGGTCAACCAACGAAAGGAAAACGGTTGGGAATTTAACACGATTTGAACCGATCAGTTTCGCTGACGTAACACGATTTGATCCGACGCATCGGAAAGCGCATACAAAAAACACAGAATATAATATGAATTGCTCTAATTTTGTTATGATATATGATAGAAGTCATGCTTATAAGTGCGAAATCGCATCAATCTAAATTTCGATGGAGGGGGACTTAACACGTTTTGAAACGACACTCCTCATATGTTCACACTCCTGCACATAACTCATTAGTCAGGCCCAAAGGGAAGGGCTCGTGAAATGTTCTCTGAAATACTATTTTAGAACTGATTTTGGACAATGTCAACAAAATAATTGTAAATTCAACCAACAGAAGGAGAATAAGAAGAACATGATGACGTCTATAGAGTTTGAAATAATATTTCAGTGTTAATTTCAGTCTGAGTTTATTCACATATTAAGATTAAACATTAATATTATCGAACATTATAATGAATATCGTAATAATTAAAATAATCTTATTTATCAGTTGCAGTGTAGAACTCGTAGATAAACTAAAAATAATTGTAGATGTCAGTTGAGTTTCTAGAGGACTAAATACTTTGAATATAAGGGGTTAAGTACAGCTTACAGCAGTAACATTTTGGAAATATTCAACATTTTTGCTCCATTACTCTATCTTCTACACTTCTACAGTAATGAAAATTAGTATGTATAAAATAGTGTCCTTCTGCTATGTGAAAAAAATATGTAGGCCTATATTTTTACGATAAAAAATTATTTACAGTTTCTTTTTTCAAAATTCTGTTCACTGTGCAATGATGAAGCGTTTTCCACATAACTCAAAAGTTATCCAACATTCTGTGATGAATTTTTTGTGTGTATTTATGCATGTCATATCTACAATAAGATGCAAGATCACTTCTCTACCTTTGATAGATTGTCCGATAAAAAATAAATTCATTTAAAAATGGTCAAATATCAGTATTTTCTCCTAACACAAAATTAAAAGAAAAATATTATTTATTAAGGAATGTAGTTCAAAGAGCATGTTACTGTAAACATGAATTTCAGCAATAAAATAAAAGAGAGAGAACATGAAAAAGTTAACAAGTTTATGAGTTATGAGGGAAATGCTTCATCATTGCACAGTGAACTACCATCATTATGACTTTTGAAACAAAAAAATATGAATAATTTATTTTATATGGTAATTTTTTTTTTTCATATAGCAGAAGGACAGTGTTTTACACATACCAATTTACATTATTGTACAAGATACAATAATGGAGGAAAAAAATGTTGAATATTTACAAAAATTTTACTGCTGTAAGCTGTACCTAACCCCTTAAGTAGTGGGATGCAGCTGTATCTCACGCGCGCAACCATGTCACAAAAATAGCATTTAATACACTGGAACCTCATGTTTGGTTTCATGTAGCTGTTATCTTTGTATAACGTTAGGTGTATTTGCGTTAAACATCAGGCCTTACATATTGTTATCACGGAAAGATTCACATCTACTGAAATTCATTTCATTTATGGAAGGATAAATAGAAATGAAGAATAGTTGCAAGACGTTACCTGTTAAAACATCATATACAATGCTAGCTAGCCGATATCAAGTTTATGAAAATTCACTAACGTTTGCAGAAAACAGGGAATCTGCAGGAAAGTCCAGAAATGTGACCTTGAGTTCGATGATAAATGTCTAGTCGATCTGGTGAGGTGATAAATCTCTGTTTACCAGCTGGGTATCCAAGCCGGATGCGCAAGATTGTAGCTGAAAACATTACCACTCAGCTTTTGAAGGGTGCAGGTGTCCTTCAAAGACTAAGTGGCATTGTGTGACGTTGCTATACTTTATTTCAGTTTATAATGACGTGTCCTTGTAGAAACAAAAGTTTGCATGCAGAACCGCAGAATTTGTGGGCCGTGATGTGTCGATGGGTCAGGTTTCAAGTTCCCACGCTCATCAGTCGTACATGAATGGCACAAGCTTGGGGAGACATGTGGTTACCAAAATTGCGACCTACTTACATAATTCATTGTAACATTATTCTGGTCTCTTGTGCGCCAAACCACTATAAACAAACTTCCTTTGTGATCATATCTATGCCTGTTCTATTCCCGCCCACTTCTGGAGGAAAACAACCACGTCGGCCGGCCTGTAGACGAGTACAAGAAGTCTCTCTCATGCTTCAACATGAAACTCGAGATGCACCAGTCAAGGTGTGTGGACATGGTTAGTTTACCAGTCGACGTTTGGATTTAAAAATTATACACGGACAAAAATACTTGGGTTTTAGTTTACCTCATCTCATTAAATAACATATCGAGGCATGATAATAATAATAATAATAATAATAATAATAATAATAATAGTATTAATAATAATAGTAATAATAATAATAATACTTACCTACTTACAAATGGTTTTTAAGGAACACAAAGGTTCATTGCCGCCCTCACATAAGCCCGCCATCGGTCCCTATCCTGTGCAAGATTAATCCAGTCTCTATCATCATATCCCACCTCCCTCAAATCCATTTTAATATTATCCTCCCATCTACGTCTCGGCCTCCCTAAAGGTCTTTTTCCCTCCGGTCTCCCAACCAACACTCTATATGCATTTCTGGATTCGCCCATACGTGCTACATGCCCTGCCCATCTCAAATGTCTGGATTTAATGTTCCTAATTATGTCAGGTGAAGAATACAATGCGTGCAGTTCTGCGTTGTGTAACTTTCTCCATTCTTCTGTAACTTCATCCCGCTTAGTCCCAAATATTTTCCTAAGCACCTTATTCTCAAACACCTTTAACCTATGTTCCTCTCTCAGAGTGAGAGTTCAAGTTTCACAACCATACAGAACAACCGGTAATATAACTGTTTTATAAATTCTAACTTTCAGATTTTTTGACAGCAGACTAGATGATAAAAGCTTCTCAACCGAATAATAACACGCATTTCCCATATTTATTCTGCGTTTAATTTCCTCCCGAGTGTCATTTGTATTTCTTACTGTTGCTCCAAGATATTTGAATTTTTCCACCCCTTCGAAGGATAAATCTCCAATTTTTATATTTCCATTTCGTACAATATTCTGGTCACGAGACATACTCATATACTTTGTCTTTTCGGGATTTACTTCCAAACCGATCGCTTTACTTGCTTCCAGTAAAATTTCCATGTTTTCCCTAATCGTTTGTGGATTTTCTCCTAACATATTCACGTCATCCGCATAGACAAGAAGCTGATGTAACCCGTTCAATTCCAAACCCTGCTTGTTATCCTGAACTTTCCTAATGGCATATTCTAAAGCGAAACATACAGAAAGAAAGAAAGAAAGAAAAAAGCATACTAAAATGTGAACAGGTGGTCAAAATAAATGAGACATACAAAGTATAAAAAAATAAGACAATTATTGATGATGATGATAATAATAATAATAATAATAATAATAATAATAATAATAATAAATAAGAATAGTAATAATAATAATTACAATAATAATACTAATAATAATACTAATAGCAGTAATAAAATAGTGCAGTACAAAGCATACAATGAATACAATATTTTTAAGTACACACAGTACGGAAAATTATGATTATATATGGCTCAACTTATCACATTATAGATATACCATCAACGGAAAATATGAAAACAAAAATATAAAATAAGTTAAATATCACTAGAACATAAAAAAATGTGAATACGTGGAAACATGCAATACAACACTTGTCAGAAGGGCGTATCAACAAATGCAGCATTATTGAAATATTTTAATGGAAACTATTTATGTTTGAAAACAATTGTTTGAGAATTACAATGGACATGAGGAAGAATCGAAGAAAGTACCTTGTAATGTAGACAAGGATAGGAAAAAATATTCTATTTTATTTAAATGGCTCTAATGTAAAGTTGCAGTTTTGTTGATACGCCCTTCTGGCATAAAGCTCTCGATATGAAGATTGAGATTTGGGGCTAACTTGAACTACTTTCTCAATGCAGTGAGAATTAAATGAGGCAATATCCGTCTCTGGGAGAAGTTTTGCAATTTTTTTCCGTATAAAAAAGAAAAAGGGGATTATTGAGCATTTTACATACCATTGTGGGAGAGTTCATCTCGGGAATATTTAATAATATTTAACATTAGATAGACTAGTGAAATGCTTTGTATGGAGTGTAGTATTGTATGGGGCAGAAACATGGACATTACGACGAAGTGAAGAGAAGCGAATAGAGAGGTATTTGAAATGTAGATATGGATAAAGGTGGAATTTGTGAAGTGGATAGACAGAATAAGAAATGACGCTGTGTTGAAAAGCATGAGTGAAGAAAGAATGATGCTGAAACTGATCAGGAAGAGGATCACTGGCTGAGAAGAAACTGCCTACTGAAGGATGCACTGGAAGGAATGGTGAACGAGAGAAGAGTTCGGGGTAGAAGACTCCGTGGAATGTAGTTCAGCGATGTTGGATGGCTTCTGTAATGGCACCCTACTCGGGGGAGGAGTTTTGCCTCGGACCGACAAGGGGGCCTTGCGGGAATTTACCGAAGCAGGAATGGTATATGGATTCTGTCGGCTGTAGGGACCGGTCGTTAAATGAGTCATGTGGTTAGGGCGGTACGCGTAGGCGATCTGTGGCATGCAACTCATTCCATATCGAGGGTTAGCACAATAGATCTCAATAGATCACAATGCTTGGCCATCTGTACCCCCTTCAGTTAAATTCCAATTCATTCCATTCGGGCAGAAGAAGATATCATCAGATGATAGACGATATTAAGATATATGGATCATATGAGGAGTGAAAATAGGAAAGACTGGAGAAAGCTGGGTTTGCAGTGAAAGACCTGCCCTTGACACTGAATGAATGAATGAATGAATGAATGAATGAATGAATGAATGAACGAATGAGAAGTTATTTCTAACAAATTATAAAAATTAATTGAATGAATGAATGAATGAATGAATGAATGAATGAATGAATGAATGAATGAATGAATGAATGAATGAGAAGTTATTTCTAACAAATTATAAAAATTAATTGAAGTTCCATATGTTTAATTTCCAGAGATGACTGTTAGAATCTGTTTAATTTCCTCGAGTGTAGCTTCACAGAAAAGTCTTCGTCGACTGACCCTCTTACAGCCCCTACCTAATAATAGGTTGTCCTAAATATTTATTCTGCGTTTAATTTCTTCTCTAGTGTCATTTATATGTGTTACTGTTGTTGCAAGGTATTTGAATTTTTCCATCTCTTTAAAGGATAAATTTCCAATTTTTATATTTCCATTTCGTACTATGTTCTGATCACGACACAGAATCATATACTTCGTCTTTTCGGGATTTACTTCCAAACCTGTCTCTTTAGTTGCTTCAAGCAAAATTCCTAATAGTTTGTGGATTTTCTCCTAACATATTCACGTCATCTGGATAGCAAGCAGTTGGTGTAACCTATTCAATTCCAAATCCTGTCTGATTTCCTAGACAATTAAGAGTGAAATTGAAAGTAGAAGAAGGATGAGAAGAAATAGAGGAGCAGAAGAACAAAATAATTCGTAAAAAATGTAAGAAGAAAAGAAAGATAAAAATTGATATTAATAAAACTGCAATGTAAAAAAGGAGAAGGTGAGAGAATGGAAAGAGAAAAAAGACATAACATAATAGATACACTAATAAAAAAAAGGCAAAACAAAAACAGAACAAACCAACACAAACACCACGTGAGAATAAATACATAACATTAACATGTCACAACACCAATACTCACAAAATTGCAACTTCATTCAGAAAACTAAAATACAAGATAGCATACAAAACAAATAACACATCACAGAAATATGTAAATAATCAGATTAAACATTCAAATAAATATAATTCAACTGGAGTTTACAAACTAAAATGCAATAGTTGCCCACAGACAGGAAGATCCTTTCATACAAAATATAATGAACATATTGTTAAAGCTATAACGAAACCCTACATCACATGAAATTACACAGAATACATTATCAACAATAATCATGACTACAATAATATAGAAACAGACATGGGAATTTTACACATCACACCAAAAAGTTCACAGTTAAACATCTTAGAACAATACGAAATATATAAACATACAATAACATACCCACAACATATACTTAATACACAATTACAGTTCAATATCCACACATTATTCGACGTCATGATACGCCATAACACACAAGCAACCAGCCCCACCATAAGAGCAACACATCCCCATCCCTACAACTGACAAATGCACATCGCAGAATTCAAAATCACCAGTAGTTCAGGAGACACTGATGAAGACGTAACATCACGTCGAAACGGGCCGTCTGTCCAATTTTTTTAAATTTTAACACTTTTTAACGTGTGACTAAACAATTTTATGTTTTTAACAAAGTGTTAACGTGAACTATAATCAATGAAAAAAGACAGGGGAAGAAGAATAATAAAATGGGAAGGAATGAAATAATTATTTTGATAGTGGAAGAAAGAAGAGGCCAAGAAGGAGTAATGGTAAGAGCAGTGACACGGTTGCATGGCGATTGGAAAGTGAAAGTCGCTTCAGTCAGGTTGTGTTGTCGGCCACGAAGGGCAGAAAGTAGGGTGTGAGCAGAATTTGATATTCGTGTCCCATCCTGGTATTCGTTTCAGTGGTGCCCTTGGCCATCGTCAGCTTGGTCGCATGCTGCTGTTCTCTGACCTTCAGTCAGTCACTCATCCCCAGTCTGGTCACCTCAGTGGCCTCGTCTACTGCTGCTGCCTCATCATTTGGGTCCACGCACAGCGAGAGCTAAATCGTGCGTATTTCTTTGTTCCACTTTCCTCGAGTCCCAGTCGTGTTTACCACTCCATTGTTTGCCGTGGTGAAGGTGACCGTGCGACGTCTCTTCTCAGTTCATTAATTCAACTTTTAGGACGTCTTTGTTACGATAAGACAGGTAGTAAGTAAATCTACAGTAGCTATGTCAGTAAATTAGCTGAAGACTTCTTAACACAAAGGACTTGCGTTCTATTCCCACTAGATGCTTAGAGACAGTTAACAAATGATTATTGTGCCAGTTATTTTAAATTTTTATCCATTCTTGTGAACATTCTTATTTTACCACCATATTGAGTGATAACAAGAGAATTATATCATTGTACCGTATATTGTTATGACTGCCTGAACTTGTCTGTAGGAAAGTTAAAATTGAGTTGTGTTAGATGGAAATAAAAGAAGACAGATTTCAGGGATAATAGTAATAATAATAATAATAATAATAATAATAATAATAATTATAATAATAATAATAATAGTTTTATTTTCCCTGGCAGAGTTAAGGCCATCAGGCCTTCTCTTCCACTCAACCAGGATCAAATCACATACAGAAAAATACATACCGGTTTACAAATATTAACTTAGAAATAATAATAAAACATAATAAAGTAAAAAAGAGAGATTGAATACATATACACAATCAGTATTAACTTTAAAATAACAATAATAAAAGATATATATAATAAACAAAGAGATTGAATACATAATCACAAACAGGAAAATACATTTGAGTATACAAGTATTAACTCCAAAAAAAAAGGGGGGGGGGATTAATACATATGAATATAATCTCACAACTAAAGGAATAGTACAATTAATATGATCAGCACAGCACGTGTTACATTGAGACAATGACAATTACCTAGATATTAGTGTTAATGGAAAAATAAAGTAATGACTGTGTGTAAAATAATAATAATAATAATAATAATAATAATAATAATAATAATAATAATAGTAATAATAATAATAAATAAAAATTATATCTAAAAAAATAATTCTGTGCATTTAAAATATTTCTAAACAACCTAATTTTAAACAACTAAGGACTAAGACTACCCCTGATTTATTGAGAAAGAACTTGAGTACAGAGATGTCTGATGACGTGGTATTGATAGCAACAGATTGTGCTGTGAACGTGTATTACGATTATGATGTGAAGCTAGGAGAGTAAACCGAGAGGCAAGGTAGTTGGGTGTGGAATCATTCAATATAGCAGGCAAAGAGAATGTACTAAACGTCGATCTTGCAAGCGGAGCCAGCAGAGTCGTAGAAAATATTCCGATATATGATCATGTCGCCGGATATTGAAAATAAATCGGACGCAGACATTATGTACACGTTGAAGTTTTTGAGAAAGTTCAGCACCTAGGTCGCTATATAAAACATCACAATAGTCAAAGTGAGACATTGCAAGGGTCTGTACTAGAATTTGTTTGAGTTTAGTAGGAAGGAAAAATGAGACCCTCGGGGGGGGGGGACGTGAAAACAATGCAATAGCCTGTAAGAAATGAAAATACTGAAGTACTGCAAGCTAAATTATTACAATTTTAGGGAATATATGAATGCATCGGCAAAATACATAACCTATTATAAACTCGGTTGTTAGCTAATTAAATGAACGCTGAAGTACAAACCTCAAATAATTAAAAATTATATCGACGTAAAAAGCCCGTTGAATTATACGTATGTCTGACAAGCATACTGTATTTTGTGTAATTTGTGAAAAACAAGAGGAAGATGATGACGAATACAAAAATGAGAAAGGAAGGGACTAGAAGTAAAGAGGACAAGAATGAAAATTGATAAATTTAAACATAGGAGCACAATAAAAGAGGAGAGAGAGGAGAGAAGAGAAAGAGGACAAGAATGAAAACTGATAAATTTAAACACAGGAGCACAATAAAAAAATAGGAGAGGAGAGAAGAGGAGAGGAGAGAAGAGGAGAGAAGTACGTAAAGAGGACAAGAATGAAAACTGATAAATTTAAACACAGGAGCACAATGAAAAGAAAGAGAAGAGAAGAGAAGAGAGAAGAGAAGAGAAGAGAAGAGAAGAATGAAAACTGATAAATTTAAAAATAGGAGCACAATAAAAAGAGGGAAGGGAGGAGGGGAAGGGAAGGGAAGAGGAGAAGAGGAGAGGGAAGGGAGGGAAGGGAAGGAGGACAAGAATGAAAACTGATAAATTTAAACACAGGAGCACAATAAAAAATAGGAAGAGAGAGAGGAGAGAGAAGAGAGAGAGAGAAGAGGAGAGAAGAGAAAGAGGACAAGAATGAAAACTGATAAATTTAAACACAGGAGCACAATGAGAAGAGAAGAGAAGAGAAGAGAAGAGAAGAGAAGAGAGAGAAGAGAGGAGAGGAGAAGAGAGAGAGGAGAGAGAGAGAGGAGAGAAGGAAAACTGATAAATATAAACATAGAGAGCACAATAAAAGAGAGAAGAGAAGAGAAGAGGAGTACGAAAGAAGAGACAAGAATGAAAACTGATAAATTTAAACACAGGAGCACAATAAAAAAAAGAGAAGAGAAGAGAAGAGAGAGAAGAGAAGAGAAGGAGAGAAGAGGAGAGAATGAAAACTGATAAATTTATACACAGGAGCACAAAGAGAAGACAAGAATGAAAACTGAAGAAATTTAAACAAGAATGAAAACTGATAAATTTAAAATAGGAGAACAATAAAAGAGGAGAGGAGAGAGAGAAGAGAAAGAGGACAAGAATGAAAACTGATAAATTTAAACACAGGAGACAATAAAAAATAGGAGAGGAGAGAAGAGGAGAGAGAGAGAAGAGGAGAGAAGTAAGAAAGAGGACAAGAATGAAAACTGATAAATTTAAACACAGGAGCACAATGAAAGAAGAGAAGAGAAGAGAAGAAGAGAAGAGAAGAGAAGAGAAGAGAAGAGAAGAGAAGAGAAGAGAAGAGAAGAGAAGAGAAGAGAAGAAGAATGAAAATTGATACATTTAAACACAGGAGCACAATAAAAAGAGAAGAGAAGAGAAGAGAAGAGAAGAGAAGAGAAGAGAAGAGAAGAGAAGAGAAGAGAAGAGAAGAGAAGAGAAGAGAAGAGAAGAGAAGAGAAGAGGACAATTTTCATTTCTTTATCTTGCTGTATAAATCACTGTCGGTGCACATTCAAAAGTTGTTAACATTCCTCCATATTGTACCACCATCGCCAATGAAGTTTAATGTGTCGCAATTATCTCGGCTGGTAACTTCTAAAGAATCTGCTTTAATAACGCAGCACCCATACGCGTCAGTGTGAGGCCGCTGTAAAATTCCATTACTCACAATCAGAGGCGCTGAGTCCCTTCCCGCCCGTCCTGCACTTGGCGGAGCCGTCCTTCGTCGTCCTGTTTGACCTATTCTTTGTTAATGGCGCGATATCAACTGGATGAATAACATAAAAGGGTAATTATGTCTGTTGAAACTGAAGGAATTTGAAAGGGCATCCGTTCACCTGTCCTTATTACAACGAACGACCTTCTCGGATACAAAGCGCTATTTCCTGGTCCTTCCACCCTCTCAAAACACGCACGGTCACAGGAAGAGAACGGAACCTTATCATGGAGGATGTTACTGGAAAAAATTCAAAATAAATTTCTAAAATGGTTATATTACAGACTTTATAATGATTATCCTACCTATGAGAGTTATTCTACAATGCTTCAACATTTCCATTTTACTAGTTTGCAAATTCGACGAAATTGTCAATGTTTAAACTTTCTTTATAAAATTATTAACAATAAAGGCTGGTTCACAATAAACCGGGAATGAGAACCAGAATGAAAACGAGAAGCAGAGGACGTGAATATGAAAAATTTTGATTCACAATAAACCGAGAACGTAGACGACTATGCATATCGATATGTATGTCAATAACGATATGTAAAGTCGATATCACGCATTCTGATGTTATCTGTGTATAATTGACCAATGGCGTTCTCTCATGAATACAAGGCAGCCAACATAAACACAGGTTAACCAACTTCGAAATTTCAACTGAAACATTTCATTAGGTACGGTATTATAAATATGTCCATACATCTTTATTATCACAACCTATTTTAAGTCTACCATAACGTAAAATAATTATAGAAGAAACATTTGTAATAGAACAAAAATGAACACAACAGTAGTTATTGAATTGAAGCGTGAATATGTAGTGTGTAATACAACCAATACAGTAATAAAATATGATTCGCTTCCGATCGATGTTCAAAGATGCAGCTATTGAAAGCCATGTATTCTCCTTCATTTTCTCATCTTTATACGAGGCGCGCCGCTTATCGTAAACGTGAGGATTTTCCTCAACACTCAAGATTAGAATCTCATCAAATAAAACTTGCTCCATGATGCACAGCACAGAACAAATTAATGCATAGGTTATGTCACGGTCTTCTTGCTACAAAATACACAACGACAAAATAGCTTTTAGATGGTAATAGAATGAATCTAGTGGGCTGTGATCGGAAACGTGAACGCCAAAGTTGAAACTTGGCCAACTCTCCGTTCCTGATCTCGGGCTCCGGCAAGCTTTTCGTTAATTGTCAATGCTCACATTTAAATGTATACATTTTAACAATTTTACCGTTTTCGTTTTCGTTCCGATTCTCGTTTCCGGTTTATTGTGAACCAGCCTTAAGTTGGACTGTGTTGGTTTATTTTATTATATAACATTATATGCGCCTAAGCTTAAAATGAAATTTCGAAATTTATTTTACATACCAAGGACAAATACTGAATCCCACAAAAATTCCCCAGTTTTCCAAATGTTACAGTTATACAATAAATTACATTCTCATCCGAATATTGATATTTTTAATATAATTTTCTCTAGATACAGAATTATTTGTTATCATATTTTACAGAATATTGTTGTTAGTTAATTTGAAGATATTTTCACACCTTATTTCAATTTCTCTTTTTTTCTTTCTCTTATTTCTATTTTGTTTCAGTTTTTAAATAAGTGTATGTTTCCTTTTCCTTGTTTATCTTTTATAAATTTTATAAATTGTAATTTGTTAGTTATGTTCAACATTAAATAAATAAATAAATAAATAAATAAATAAGTAAATAAATAAATAAATAAATAAATAAATAAATAAATAAATAAATAAATAAATAAATAAAAATAAAATAAATAAATAAATAAATAAATAAATAAATAAATAAATAAATAAATAAATAAAAATAAATAAATAAATAAAACTATTTGACTCAAATGCAGGGCTCTTCCAAGACAATTTGGTGGTCGTCGGTGGTGTAATGGGTAACGTGCTTGCTATTCTGACGGAAATTCGAAGGTTGAAATCCTGCAGAGGTGATGCATTTTTATTTACAGTAAAAATCGATAACATGCTTTCCTTTGAGAGGCAGGTCTTTCACTGCAAACTCAGCATTGTCCAATCTTTCCTGTTTTCTGCCTTCCTCTTTGTCTCCGCACATGACCCATATATCTTAATGTCGTCTATCATCTGATATTTTCTTCTGCCCAGAACTCTGTTCCCGTTCACCATTCCTTCCAATGCATCCTTCAGTAGGAAGTTTATTCTCGGCCAGTGACCGAACCAATTCATTTTTCTCTTCCTGATCACTCGAGGTCTGAGATTACTATAGATAAAATTATGATTATATTTGGCTCTCTGTAAACGTAGGTTTGAAGTGGACGTTAGTTCTCTTTCATTTCTATTTGCAGCTTTAACATCTCTGATTGCTGTATAAATCTCTGAAACTATGTACATCCTCTCCAAAACATTTCATACAAACTCTTCTTCCCAAACATTCACTCCAGACAGCAAACCAACATCAATCAAACTTTTATATTTACTAATCACGGTAAATTTCTGCAGTATCTACACAGGATATGCAAAACACAATTCTTGAAATGTCCTTGAGAAGAAGACAACCAGACGGCAGACTCCAGGAAAGCAACAGACCTCGATACCTCAAGAATTCCAGTGAAAATCGCTATAAAGTCATCTCAGACTCAAGGACAGTGACGTTCATACATGAAATATATGAGACACTAACTCAAAACTCTAAACAGTGCAGTTCTAAATTTAATTCAGTGTCAGCAATTTAAATATCCCGTGGTATAACCAGGGGGTAAAACACAGGTTTCATTACAAAATAAAATAAGGAAAAAATGTGAAGAAGCAAGGTCTCCTCGTGACGATATAGCGAAACTTTGCTTATCCTGTAGTTAAGGCATAATACTACATTATGCAACGAGCCTATAATGGTAGTAATTAAGACGCGAGTATGTTTATGAAACGAGCGCAAGCGAGTTTCATAATTTTCATACGAGCGTCTTAATTACCATTATAGGCAAGTTTCATACGACTTTTTATGCTCGACCATATTTCTAACTCGAAATTATTCATAAGTATTCATATTATTCTTATCTGACTGGGGAGCGGAAGTGACCTTGTGCAATCTCGTAAATTGTGAGATGTGCGCAGACGCGAAAGTATTGACTTTTTCCGAGGAACAAATATAATTGACCTTGATATAATCTAGAGAGTAAAATGAACATTAATCTTGATATAACCTGGAAATTGATTTAGACATTGAAAAACGAGATGACAAATTGAATTTATTTGAATATTAATTACAATTAACGCTAATTATTATAGTAACAGAACATAACCTTCTGCGACAGTATTGGATTCCCAGCCTCCGTGACGTTTCGCTAGTTATCTTTCGATTGCATATGCGAGAATAATCGATACTTGCGCTTTCATATTGCTTTCTGATTGGTGGAAAACCTGAACTTTAATGAATAGGTGTACTTTAATGAGGTCCATTAAAGGGCTGCTACCAGGTGTATAATTACTACATTTCGGCATGGTCGAGCATAAAATAACTTTATTGAATGTCGTAATAATCAGAAGCATCTGTTCTTAAGAAAGAAAGACCTTGCGATGTGGAATAGAGTGACATTCCAGACTGTGATGTCTTCTTTCCAAGCTTGTAATAGATATTAAGTGTGTCTTGCGCAGCAACGATTACACAACGATTTTCAAGTCCTCGACTTTCTCTCCGTTTCATATTCTTGAAATATTCCACAACCTTGACGTGGATTCCACAAATACAGAAGATTTCAGGAAAATGAATACAACGCTTTCTCAACATTGGCATCCGTAACAAGATCACAGTTATTCTGATCTGTTCAGTATCCAGATGACTGGGTCATCTCATTTTGTACTTAACCGTTCTCTCTTTCCCATAAATTTGTGTGTTATAATTTGCTTAACGCCTATACTGTATTCATTGCATTGAAGAACAATCGTTATGGTTATTTAACAACGATATATAAGTTGTGCGACCATTTAGCGTTACAGGAATTGGTGATAATGAAATGGTATTTCGTAATATAAGTCCGAGAAGTTGCCATTGGGATTAACATACATTAGTCTTATACGAAACCTCGGAAAAGTACGGCTTCCTCCTGAAAGTGAAGCTTTTTGAGTACCATGTCATGGATTTATGTTACATGAAGGATTTCTGTCTCCGGAAGAGAGTTTTTGGCAACATTTTTTTTACCTTTTTTGGTAATTGCTCACCGACACTGAATTTTGTTAAGTACAATCCACTACTGTCATTACTACTATCACCACTACTAATATTACTATCACTGCTATTACTATTATTAGTGTTACTAGTATTACTATTACTACTAACACCACTACTACAATTACCACTGCTATTATTATTACTACCACTACTACTATTACTAGTACTACTACTCTACTACCATACTATTATTACTAGTACCACTACTACTATTACTACTACTACTACTACTACCACTACTACTATTACTACTACTATTATTACTACTACCACTACTACTATTACTACTACTACTAGTACCACTACTACTATTACTACTACTCTAGTACCACTACTACTATTACTACTACTACTATTACTACTACCACTACTGTTACTATTATTACTGTTACTAGTATTACTATTACTACTACTACTATTACCGCTGCTATTATTATTATTATTATTACTACCACTACTACTATTACTAGTACTACTACTACTACTACTACCACTACTATTATTACGAGTATCACTACTACTATTACTACTACTACTACTATTACTACTACCACTACTACCACTATTACTATTATTACTACCACTACTTACTAGTATTTACTATTACTACTACTACTACTTTACCGCTACTACTATTATTATTATTATTATTATTATTACTACCACTACTACTATTACTAGTACTACTACTACTACTACTACTACTACCACTACTATTATTACGAGTATCACTACTACTATTACTACTACTACTACTATTACTACTACCACTACTATTACTATTATTACTATTATTGTTACTAGTATTACTATTACTACTACCACCACTACTACTATTACCGCTGCTATTATTATTATTACTACCACTACTACTATTACTAGTACTACTACTACTACAACTATTATTACTACCACTACTATTATTACGAGTACCACTACTACTACTACCACTACTACCACTACTACTTCTACTATTACTCCTACTATTATTACTAGTACCACTACTGCAATTACTACTACTACCACTACTACTACTATTACTACTACTATTATTACTAGTACCACTACTACTATTACTACTACTACTAGTACCACTACTACAATTACTACTACTACCACTACTACTACTATTACTACTACTATTATTACTAGTACCACTACTACTATTACTACTACTACCACTACTACTACTACTACTATTACTACTACTATTATTACTAGTACCACTACTACTATTACTACTACTACTAGTACCACTACTACTATTACTACTACTACTATTACTACTACTATTATTACTGGTACCACTCCTACTATTACTGCTACTACTAGTACCACTACTACTATTACTACTACTACTATTATTACTAGTAGCACTACTACTATTACTACTACTATTATTACTGGTACCACTACTACTATTACTACTACTAGTACCACTACTACAATTACTACTACTACCACTACTACTACTATTATTACTAGTACCACTACTACTATTACTACTACTACCACTACTACTACTACTACCACTACTATTATTACTAGTACCACTACTACTATTACTACTACTACCACTACTACTACTACTACTATTACTACTACTATTATTACTAGTACCACTACTACTATTACTACTACTACTAGTACCACTACTACTAGTACCACTACTACTATTACTACTACTACTATTATTACTAGTACCACTACTACTATTACTACTACTACTATTATTACTGGTACCACTACTACTATTACTGCTACTACTAGTACCACTACTACTATTACCACCACTGCTTTTATTATTATTAGTACCACTACTGCTATTACTAGGGGCTACTACTACTATTACTACTACCACTACTACTACTACTATTACCATTGTTACTACTACCACTACTACTATTACTACTACTATCACTACTACTACCATTGTTACTACTACCACTACTACTGTTACTACTACTACCACAACCACTACTAGTACTACTACCACTACTACTGTTACTACTATTACTATTACCACCAGTACTATTATTACTACCTACTATATTATTAATAGTGCTACTGTCATTACAGCAACTACTACTACTACTACTACTACTACTACTAACAACAATGTGTAGCCAGTACCTGTCACGCCTTTTTCGTCTTACTCATTTTCGACTGCGTAATTCAATTCAAAACAATCTGGTCGATAGCTTAAAGCCTGGTGTATTCGCGAATTTTTTCAAGATGTTCTCTGAAAAAGAAAATGTAAGATGTTAATGTAGATCTTAATTTCTCTGTGTTCTGGGACATTGTAGTCCTCTTGAATTCCTTTGGGTGGCGGTACACATTTATGGGACTGGATTCGAGAAAATGGATTCGAATAAATAAGGAATGTCGTTCCAAAAGGTTTTCTGTATTTTTAAATAGTTGAAAATTTAGCATTTTTTTCTACATTTTATGAATGCAGAATTCTAATCTGCAACGATAACGTAACAAAACGAATTTTCTCCTATCTTATTATGATCTTGAAAAAGAAGTTTTGGTCGGAGGACAGCGGATTTTTTCACTTCAGCAAACAAATACTAAGATGGAGAAAGTCATTTTTAAAGGATGCTCCTCAAATGATCGGGAACAGTGCAGTAATGAATATTTTTTAATCGATCCGAGACTATACAATTCTTTATTAGCATTAATTAATGATTTTGAGTTGAAAAGGAAGAATTCAAATTATTTTACTTACTTATATCCAGCAGAAAGATGTATTCTTAAGAATATTTTGTGAATCTTTATATTATAATATTATAAATAATATAATTTTAAATTTTGTGTAAATGACCTCAGCAAATTATCTTTAATTTCTCTATCTATTAGACCGAATTTCACTTCAAAATTATATTATCAGAAATATTAAGAATTTATTACTTGAATATAGATAACTATTCAACAACTTTGCACTTACTACCAATTAATTGTAAAAGTATAAACTTTTATTTGCAGATCGTGGTTTTAATTTATTTAAGTGAATACGCTGAAATTAAAAGTTAAAGCGATTATATTGAAATACCGATAAATAATAATTACTTATAGATATCTTGATTAGGAACTTCTGCTGGTGCACTGAAGATAAGAGAGGGTTCCGTTTTTATTTACTGACAAATCAGTAAGCGTGGCGACATCTGAAACACGTTTCAAGTTCCATCGAGGCAAGGAGAAAGTCTGGGCGTCCTTCTGGCTCGATCTTCCTGATGCTGCCGTGTATCTAGAAAGTGAAAGTTCCCTCTCCCAGACTCTCTGGCGTGATAATCGTTCGGATGACATTTCAGAATTCTGTTCCTTCGCGTCCTTACACACTCTTGACTCAGTGCGGAAGTGGATCCATGTTTGCTCACTTCTCGAAAGAGAGAGACAGAGAGAGAGAGAGAGAGGTCGTTTGCCCTGAATGGCGGACAGCGTGTGCCCTCGGTATTTGAAATGGGGACATCCGTAGTGAGCGGAAAACGTCTCTTCCAACATATTTGGATCGAGTAGAACAGTAGTGTTGATTTTGATCTTTTTCTTCTTCTTCTTCTTCTTCTTCTTTTTCTTCTTCTTCTTCTTCTTTCTTCTTCTTCTTCTTATTATTATTATTATTATTATTATTATTATTATTATTATTATTATTATTATTTACTACTACTATGAATGATAAGTCTGGTGGATAACATTCCTCTGTATTATATGTCAAATATTTTATTTTATTTGAAAGTTTTCTTCGTTATGACCTTTTTATTTATGGTAGGTCTAATAATTATTTCATAGATTTCAAAAAGGCATATGACTCGGTTAAGAGGGAAGTATTATATGATATTCTTATTGAATTTGGTATTCCCAAGAAACTAGTTCGATTAATTAAAATGTGTCTCAGTGAAACGTACAGCAGACTCCGTATAGGTCAGTTTCTATCTGATGCTTTTCCAATTCACTGCGGGCTAAAGCAGGGAGATGCACTATCACCTTTACTTTTTAAATTCGCTCTAGAATACGCCATTAGGAAAGTTCAGGATAACAGGCAGGGTTTGGAATTGAACGGGTTACATCAGCTTCTTGTCTATGCGGATGACGTGAATATGTTAGGAGAAAATACACAAACGATTAGGGAAAACACGGAAATTTTACTTGAAGCAAGTAAAGCGATCGGTTTGGAAGTAAATCTCGAAAAGACAAAGTATATGATTATGTCTCGTGACCAGAATATTGTAATAAATGGAAATATAAAAATTGGAGATTTATCCTTCGAAGAGGTGGAAAAATTCAAATATCTTAGAGCAACAGTAACAAATATAAATGACACTCGGGAGGAAATTAAACGCAGAATAAATATGGGAAATGCGTGTTATTATTCAGTTGAGAAGCTCTTATCATCCAGTCTGCTGTCCAAAAATCTGAAAGTTAGAATTTATAAAACAGTTATATTACCGGTTGTTCTGTATGGTTGTGAAACTTGGACTCTCACTCTGAGAGAGGAACATAGGTTAAAGGTGTTTGAGAATAAGGTGCTTAGGAAAATATTTGGGGCTAAGCGGGATGAAGTTACAGGAGAATGGAGAAAGTTACACAACACAGAACTGCACGCATTGTATTCTTCACCTGACAATTAGGAACTTAAAATCCAGACGTTTGAGATGGGCAGGGCATGTAGCACGTATGGGCGAATCCAGAAATGTATATAGAGTGTTAGTTGGGAGACCGGAGGGAAAAAGACCTTTAGGGAGGCCGAGACGTAGATGGGAGGATAATATTAAAATGGATTTGAGGGAGGTGGGGTATGATGATAGAGACTGGATTAATATTGTACAGGATAGGGACCGATGGCGGGCTTATGTGAGGGCGGCAGTGAACCTTCGGGTTCTTTAAAAGCCATTTGTAAGTAAGTACGTAAGGCCTAATAATTATTTCATTGCATAAGAAAGCTTCAACCCTTGACTTCTCACCCTTTTTTTGGACTCATTACTGCTCACCTGGCGTATGTTGTCACTCCACGACTTTTCTCTTCTCCCTCCACTTCAGGTAATTGAAACTTTTATTGTCTTTGAATAGCACAAGCTATTATTAAATTATTAGACAAAACTACAGAAGCATTTGAGGTGACGAGTCACCCCGGGAGCATTATAGGGTTAAGAATATTAACAAATTCTTCTTATAGAGCATTGTGTAGATCTCTCCATTCCAGTTTTTCTTGCTTGTTTTAGGCACCAAAAAGCTCTTATTCATTATTATCATCATCATCATCATCATAATCATCATCATCATCCACAGGGATTAGGCCTTTCGACCTGTTCCGTCCTCTCAAAGAAATTGATCTCTCCATCTCTTCGTAGGTCTTCCTCTGTCACTCTTGTCTTTATGGTCTGTCCAAAACAACTTCCGACCTGACAAATGGCGCCTTTAGCATGTTACCATGGCAACCATTCAAATCAACCAATCACGAGAGACGCGTAACCATGGTAACGGGACGGTGTTGCCCTGTCTATGTTTACAAATTGCACGTGAATACCACGGCCTAGTGGTGAATACAGTCGCCTGGAATGACTTTGAGTTGGCTGGTTAGCGCGTGCTTTGTGTGAATTAAAATATTATTTAGTTGTATTATTGTTTTAGTGTATCGATAATTATTGTGTTTAAATTATATTAGACGTATTATCTTCGTTGTCACTGGTGGAGTGTGTGGCTAGTGTGCATTTTCTAGTTTCTGCGAGAGTTTCTAAGCAAGTGATTTGTGCAATGTCGGAAGGAAGGAAGGAAGGAAGGAAAGGCAGGCGGAAAACAAAGAATATTGTACAAGGTACCCCGTTAAAGAGTCAAGCCAGAGAGAGGGTGTGTGGTATGTAAGAGAGTATTTTGAGAGGGAGAAAGATAATGGCGGGCCTCTTTTACCTTTGGCGCAAGTCGTAATGAGAACTGCTGCTTTTGTTAAAATTAATAAGAGCACTGTTATCGATATTGGAAAAGAAAAAAGCAGTGCAGATTTTTAATCATAAATATTTTTATAGTTTACAATTTTTTCAATGTCTTTTGAACAATATTACATTGAAGAATACCGACACTCGTAAAAGTAGAGGCTTCGTATTAAATTAAAACTGTTTTTACAGTTTACAGTCCTTTCGGCGCTTTTCTAACGGTATTACATTGAATACTACTACTACTACTACTACTACTACTATTACTACTACTACTACTACTACTACTAATTATAATAAGCTAATAAAATAATAATATACATACGTTTTAATGCCTAGTGTTCAACAAATTGGTTAGAAAAGTATGTGTTCATGTCAGCTGTTCATTACTGCACTCTATCGGCAGAGCGCTCGCTTACACGAAAGATGGGCAACATTACAACACTGCTCCCCTTTTCTGAAAACTGTCAAGTCGGAAGTAGTTTTGGTCAAGGTATAGGTTTGTACTCTAGAATCTTTTTAGGAATACGGTATTCTGGCATTGTTTGTACATGTTCATAGTATTTTTCTTGGTATTCTTTTATTTTATTATTTAAGTTGAATATGTTCAGTTCGTCTCTTATCGTTTCATTATATTGTCTGTTTGTTCTTCTGTATCCAGCTACGGATCTCAAAAATCTCATTTCTTATACTTCCATTTTGTGTTTTTGGTTTTCTGTTAGGGTCCAGCATTCTGAGCCGTACAAGAGAGATGGGACTGCCAAGACTTTATAAAATTTCAAAATGGTTTCTTTCCTTGTTTTGTTTAATAGGGTTCTTTTAAGGGGAATTGGACATTATCGCATGCAAAGTAATGTTAAAAATAGCCTATCTTCAAGTGGTCAGAATTGTAATACTATTTATCACAGCTCTTTCATTTTTTTAGTGATATACAGTATGTATACACATTAAGCTTTAAAATGAAAGAAGAATGGTTAATCTAGTGTAAATCTTACCCTTAAATTAATTTTTGAATTTAATCATATTTTTTATATAAATTCACTACATACCTGTGATTAGTTACACTCTATTCACTTATCATAGCACACATTGAATTAAAATTTTGGCCACTTACTGCTAATAGATACTAAAACATACCCTACTAAAATCATTCAAATATATCTATAATATTATGGGCATACGGCTTATACTAATCTTCAATTCCTTTCTAATTTATTGACGGTGATGATTGCTATAAGCCCTATGCCCATAATATTACAGATACATGAATAATTTTACTAGGGTATGTTTTAGTATCTATTAGCAGTAAGTGGTCAAATTTTCAATTCAATATGTGTTATAATAAGTGAATAGAATGTACCTAATCACAGACATGTAGTAGATTTATAAAAAAATTGTGCTTAATTAAAAAAATTAATTTAAGGATAAAGATTTACTCTAGAGTAACCATTCTTTTTCATTTCAAAGCTTAATGTGTATACATATATCACTAAAAAAATGAAAGAGCTGTGATAAATAGTATTATATTTATGACTGCTTGAAGAGAGGCTATTTTTACCATTATTTTGCATGCGATAGTGACCAACTCCCCTTAATCGTTCCACATATTTGATTAAAATTTTGTAATTTTCTTTGTTGATCCAATTCTCTTGTGTTTCCAATTTCACAGCCCAGGTATTTAAAATCTCTTACTTGCTCTACTATATTGTCGTCAATTAAAATTTACATCGTACCTGTGTTTTCCCTTGGAAAGCCAAAATTTTTGTTTTTGTCGAAGGTATTGTTAAATTAGCTTGAGGCTGTGATTTGTAATTCATAAATTAGTTTCTGAAGACCATTCTCTGAAGCAGCTGTTACTAATTCATCATCTGCAAATAAAAGAGTTGTTAAATCTGTTTTATACAATTTCTTTGTTGATTTTATCCAGTCTTGTGTGACTTGGTCAATTTATAAATTAAACAATACGGGCGACAGCGGACACCCTTGTCTTACTCCTAGGTTTGTTAAAATGTTTTCTTTGCTTCTTTTTGTACCACTTGTTATTTGTATTTTTGTTTCTGCGTAAAGCAGGTATGCTCATTCTCTGACTCGCGATTACGTTCTGTAATCACAACCTTCAAATGTAGATCGTGCTGTTCCTCGTTCGAAGCTCGACGGATGACTGCGGAAGGCAGTTCAAGTACTTAGTAAACGCACGAGCAGTGCGGGACAATGACACTGTCAAAACCTTCTGTAAGCAAACGACTATTCCGTACAGTGTGGGAGAAAGACTATTAATTGTTTTGCGTTCGGCAAAGTGTTTACTATGTTGTAAGGTATTGTCAGGAATACTACTGAGCAACATAAAACATTATACGCTCTGCCATCCAGAACATGCCGAAGTGACAGGGAAGCTGTTTTCTGTAATATTTATTCATATACCAGCGTTATTATTATTATCATTATTATTATTATTATTATTATTATTATTATTATTATTATTATTATTATTATTGTGGTACTTTTATTTCAACAGAAATACATGTTATGATAAAATAATTTTTCAGAGGCACTGCAGTTTCTAGAATTGAAAGCACTTAATGAAAGTCCAAACATTGAAGAGAGTCTATGTTTAGGATCAAATTATGTAGTGTGTTGGGAATTAGCTAAGGCACTAAAACCCTTCACGGATGGTGAACTTGTAAAGAGATGTATGGTGCCTGAACAAAATATAGTTAATTATATCTCTGTACTGGAACAACTCTAATTTGAATTCACAGAACATAGATTTAGTGATTTTAGATGTATGGAAAGTGATATTAATCTTTTTGTTAATCCTTTCATAGTAAATTTAGTACAGTCCGTGAGAGTGCAGTTCCAGGACGAGTTAATTGATTTACAAAGTCACGTAGAATTCAGAACTAAATGCAAAGAATATGACTTGACAAGCATAGAAGTATTAAAAATTAACAAAACGAAATATCCCAAGATGAGCTTATTCGCTACCTTTGCCTCGACATACGTGTGCGAAGAATTATTTTAGTGAATGAAAGTTGCTAAATCCAAACATAGATCCCGATTAACAGATGAGCATCTTCTGAGCCAGCTACGCATTGAGTAAATTCGTTGGAAATAGATTTCCGATTACTTGCAAAAAAGAGTCCACATGTTGAACAGACCGCAATGTATGATGGAATATGAAAATAACATTACATATGATATAATAATATCATAACTATAGCCTATTAAATATAATACACATTGTAATAACTGAATATTGCAATGTTTATTCTTCCTTTTTCAATTCAGTTTATTATCCATAGTTGTAAGAGTATGAGAGCGATGCCACAGGCGGTGCTGCAATGTAGTTGCGGAGCCCAGTTCGTACACTGTGTGTGTTATGCAGTGCAGCATCATCCGTGTAATCCAGTGACCGGCATGTTCCGTGCTCTGTGACGTCATACGACGTAGCCGCCTTGCTCTTTGCTCGGCAATCTCTGCATACTGAGCACAGCGTGGAGAGAAGGTTCATCTGAACAGTGGTGTGCGGCGTCTATGCACTGACAGAGCGCGATCCATTCTTCTGAGATAGTATGGGAACAGCACAATTACAATACATTTGTACGAAAACAAAACTGTACAACCTTCATAAATCAATGTAACAAAATATTTTGGTTTGTAATCAAATTTAATGTACTTGCAATAATATGGAACTCATAATACAGCCACTTGCAGAAGCGTTTGCATATGTAAATGAAATTCCGAAACTGCTATAAACATACAAGCATATAAATAAATACTTTAAGCAGTACTGCAACACTTTGTCTACTCGGAAACTTGAAAACAGTTCAAGTGTTTTTTAACACACATTTCTCTACATAATATACAGATTAAACTACATAGGCCCTATCTTGGTGAGTAGTATGCAAAGTATACTGTATTCAAACTTTTGAAACACACCATCACCTTGTGTAACTACTGTGCCCAAGCTAAACACTTTGTCGAGATTTTTTTCCTCTTTTTTTCGCGCACTAATTTTGCAATATTTGGAGTCATAATCTGGCTAACATACAAGCGAAGAAATGTTTCAAGTTCAGATCAGACAGGTGGTTTCTATGTTGTGGTTTGCAGATCTTCATACAAGAAAAGAACTGTTCACATACATACGTAGATCCGAATATGCTCATCATCCTAGCAGCAAATCTATGCAATCGAGGGAATCTTGCCTGGGGAAATCTTCTATAAAATGTAGATAGATCCTTTTTGTTTTCAAAGCGGTCTTTCATTTCAATATCATTTTGCAAATCAATGGCTTCCAGTTGCAATGATGATGGAACACTGTCAATATTCACTGAAAATGTTGTCGCAAATATGGAAATACCAGATTGAAGATTTGCAAACTCTTGAAATCTGCAATCAAATTCCTGACTCAGTTCTTCTAATATTTGTACATACTTATTCGTGTCTGTAATTGGGTGACATACTGTAGACAGACTCAACTGCTCGCTCTCCCAAGCTCTTGCGATCTGACTGACGTCACAACTGCAGCATCTGCCGGCCACTGGTGTAATCGGAGCTTTTACAATTTTGAGCATACCTGGCGTAAAGGCTCTGAATAGCTCTTATGAGATGTAGTGGAAAACCTTTGCCCTTTAATATATCTCATAATAGGTTCCTTTGTGCATTATCACAAGCTTTCACATAATCTATAAAGCCAATATACATTGGAAGATTAGGCCTATATTCTCTTCTCTTTTCTACCAGCTGGGAAATTGTAAATACACAATCTATACACGAACGGCCTTTCCTCAATCCATGCTGTTGTTCTAGTAATATATTCTCTGATATTGTGCTTAACCTTTTCTTATTTTAAGCTAAAAAAACCGAAATCTAGTTATAATTTTATTATTGGTGAGAAAGTAAAAGTGGCCAAAAATTGAACTTTGATAATATGTAGTTGTAGTATAGTGGTTTAAACATGAAATGTATTACGAAAAAAAAAAAAGTAATCTCAGATAGACTACCACCGTAACTCACAAATGTATTATTAAATTCTTAACTCCCTATTTCATGAGAGTCCACACCTGTGGAGTAACGGTTAGCGCGTCTGGCCGCGAAACCAGGCGGCCCGGGTAGGGACAAGTTACTCGGTAGAGGTTTTTTCTGGGGTTTCTCCTCAACCCAATATGAGCAAATGCTTGGTAACTATCGATGCTGGACCCCGGACTTATTTCACCGTCATTCTCGCCTTCATTTCAGACGCTAAATAACCTGAGATGTTGATAAAGCGTCGTAAAATGACCTAGCATTTCTTGAGTCTTTAATATTTCAACTGAAGTTATTTTCTCTGCCGTGTGCTACTTATCCCACACATTCAACCTCATTAGCTTAATAGTGCCAACAGTGTTCGATGAAGAATACAAGGTGTGAAGGTCACCAGAAAACTTTCTCCATGCCACCGTCACTTCGCCCTGTTTGGTAAGAATTCATTAGCTGGTTGTTAGGGTCTTCTTTCTCAAATGTGTTTCTGTCAATAGAAATCTGTCATGGGTAATGAAGTGAGCTGAATATATGTTTTAATAATAATAATAATAATAATAATAATAATAATAATAATAATAATAATAAGTCGTTTGTCCCAAATAGATACCTTATTATTTGCTGATGATATTGTGTTTATGGCAACTTCAGAAGATAATTTACAACGTTTGGTTTAAACTTTAATCAAAATAATGACAGAAAGTTTCAATATGGAAATTTCAACTGAAAATGTAAAGTGATGGCTTTTTTAGGAAAGGAACCAGTCCGTAGCAAAATAAGCATCAATAATAAGATTATCGAACAAGTTAAACATTTTAGTTATCTCGGCTACCAAATTTCATATGAAGAAGAAAAAGATTTGAATGAGAAAATTATTAAATTCAATACAGCAATGCATAATTAATCAGATATTCAAACTAACCTTAGTACAAAAACTCACGCGCATCAGGATTTATAAAACATTGGCCAGCTCTCTATGTACATTGGGCCGAACCTCTACTCTGTTTTGGTAGTGAAGCTTGGACGATTCGTAATATTGATTCACAAAGATTAACGGCGGCAGAAATGAGATTTATGCGTCGTACAGCGGGATACACGAGAATGGATCACATTAGAAATTTTGACATTATGAAAGAACTGCAGATTGAACCAATTATGGAATACCTACAGAAATACAGACAAAACTGGAGATCATATGTCATCAGAATGCCTCGTTCTAGAATTCCACGCCAAATTTTAAATTACCTTCCTGTGGGCAAGAGATCCTTGGGCAGACCGTTCAAGCGTTGGCAAGAGATTGTAACGGGCCACTAGGCCCAATACATGCAAAGATTAATAATAATAATAATAATAATAATAATAATAATAATAATAATAATAATAATAATAATAATAATAATAATAATAATAGGTTTTGTTGAAACTACGATATCCTCCCACAACACACGGGACTGATGTCTGATTTGCGTTGCTTGATTTCATCATCAAATTAAAATGAGAGATGGAATAACTTTACAAAAATATACGCGACACATATTAAGAATCAATCATAAGGTACACATGTTTTATTACTTACCTGTTTGTTTCCTGTATTTCTTAAAATAATGCTTATGTGCCACGTTAATTTTCATTTGTTTTGACGCACAACAAGGCCAACACAACAAATTATCTTGGTACACAATCCACGCTACATTCGCATTGGTTTTGAGTGATTAAAAGAAAATAGTCAAATGTCTTTGAGTAGCTGTGATTTTGAAAGACATTTGATTATTTTCTTTTAATGGC
This sequence comes from Periplaneta americana, assembly GCA_025594305.2. NCBI lineage: Eukaryota > Metazoa > Arthropoda > Insecta > Blattodea > Blattidae > Periplaneta > Periplaneta americana. Next base: position 23,228,121 of record JAJSOF020000025.1, on the reverse strand, counting down.
AGTGATTCATGTTTCTATAGAGGGTTGTTTTGAGAGAAATGGAAACTGTTTTGAAAATAGAAGATAGCATTTTCGAAAAAAAAACTTTCTGATTATTTTATAACATCGGAGTCAGATTTGTGTTCATGAGTAAATGTGCTCCATAAAGAAGAAAAAGCATTAAAATAAATTACATGTGGAAAAACGGGAAAAATGAATTAAATTATAAAAGTCCCAAAAATCGGGACAATTAGCTTTCTGACTGATCATGATGAAACGCGGGACAACAAAGTTGAAATAGGGACTATCCCGCGAAAATCGTGACGACTGGCAACCCCTAATTGCAATGGCTATTAATTGAGCTTTGCATTATGTTTTGTTGAGAATGGTTCTGTCAGCTATGTTGGAGGGCACAATATACAATTCATGTTCATAATCTTCCAAAACTGACTAGGTTTTGTTTTTGTTGTATGCAACTGTTTCCATGGACATACCAATGTCCTTTGCAAGGTGTGGCTGAAAAATTTCTATACCATTGTCATGTCCTTTCATGTATTCTGTACCTGCGAGCAGATTGCAAGACGCAGTAACATGTTCTATTGTTCTCTGTTTCTGCATTCGTCGTCAGGAATGTCTTCCAGATGTGTTCGATATAGTTCTTAGATCTGATCACACGATTCTGTAAAGACATTAAGAATCCTGTGGTGTTGCTGAAGAAGTTGCCTGTCTTTCAACGATAGGCGATTGGACATTTTGCCACTACGTCGTCGGTTTCGTCTGCATTTAGGTGTGTTTCGTGGCGTTTCTTTTTACTTCCTCATTATACGAAATATTGGAGAAAGTAATGTGACGCTGTGAAACATTTATTTCTTGATTTTTGTTGCAATAAAAATTTTAATATCACTAACTTACTTACTGGCTTTTAAGGAATCCGGAGGTTCATTGCCGCCCTCACATAAGCCCGCCATTGGTCCCTGTCCTGAGCAAGATTAATCCATTCTCTATCATCATATCCCACCTCCCTGAAATCAATTTTAATACTATCTTCCCATCTACGTCTCGGCCTCCCCAAAGGTCTTTTTCCCTCCGGTCTCCCAACTAACACTCTATATGCATTTCTGGATTCGCCCATACGTGCTACATGCCCTGCCCATCTCAAACGTCTGGATTTAATGTTCCTAATTATGTCAGGTGAAGAATACAATGCGTGCAGTTCTGCGTTGTGTAACTTTCTCCATTCTCCTGTAACTTTATCCCTCTTAGCCCCAAATATTTTCCTAAGCACCTTATTCTCAAACATCCTTAACCTATGTTCCTCTCTCAAAGTGAGAGTCCAAGTTTCACAACCATACAGAACAACCGGTAATATAACTGTTTTATAAATTCTAACTTTCAGATTTTTCGACAGCAGATTGGATGATAAAAGTTTCTCAACCGAATAATAAAAGGCATTTCCCATATTTATTCTATGTTTAATTTCTTCCGAGTATCATTTATATTTGTTACTGTTGCTCCCAGATATTTGAACTTCTCCGCCTCTTCAAAAGATAAATTTCCAACTTTTTATATTTCCATTTCGTACAATATTCTCGTCACGAGACCTGATAACGAAAAAGAGGTTTTGGTTATATGGTCTATCTGTTTATAGGGGAGACTCGGCTAATTCCGCAATATTAAGAAATAAAGTAGATGCTGCAATTCTTCAGGTGTGGTGATGTATGTTGTGTAAACTAGGCTTCTTGCATAACCCCATACACAAAAATTCAAATGATTTAAATCCGGTGATCTAGGTCCTCCTCTACCTATCCACCGTTCATCATACTGTCTGTTTAGATATCGTTTCACACTTAGAAGAAAATAGGATCGGGAGATTGAGGCATAGGTACACTGACGTTCAGTGGTATCCGACCTACAATTTTATGATCGTGTAAGCGAACTCTCCAGCCACGGTAAAAGTCAGAACCAAAGATATAAAAATTGACAAACTTGGAAAGAGTTCCGCTAGTTCTCAATAGGTGGCACCATTATTGGAAGTCGTTAAAAAGTGTCAGGGAAAATTATAACTTAGATTAAGCATAAATTATTCTTCTAATAGACAACATCAGCGGTTTCCAGCCAAACTCAGTGTTGTTTTATAATCAGTAGAGTGGGATGAAAAATTGAATTCTATAACACGGGTATATTTACCTACGAGTCGACCTGGTTGGCGAGTTGGTATAGCGCTGGCCTTCTATGCCTAAGGTTGCGGGTTCGATCCCGGACCAAGTCGATGGCATTTAAGTGTGCTTAAATGCGACAGGCTCATGTCAGTAGATTTACTGGCATGTAAAAAAACTCCTGCGGGACAAAATTCCGGCACATCCGGCGACGCTGATACAACCTCTGCAGTTGCGAGCGTCGTTAAATAAAACATAACTTCTTTATCTACGATTGGCCATCTATTCATAGAAGTAATAACTAAAGAATCCACACTTACACCAACAAATTATCGATCACTATCGATTAGTAGTGACGGATATCTTTGAACGTCAGTGTACGAAGCATGAATGTTGCCGCTTTACTGCATCCAGGAGCTCAGTTCACTGATTGGCCGCACCACCCAGCTCCCCCCTCCTCCCACAAAATAAAAGAAATTATCTCGTAAACGGTTATTAGCGGACTCATGTTTATTGAAACTTTTTTTTTTACTTCTCTTCGTTTTTACTTTTCATCCCTAAATTTTTACCGTCAGCCTGTGTAGCGCAGTCGGTACAGCGCTGGCCTTCTGTGCTCGAGGTTGCGGGTTCGATTCCGGCCCAGGTCGTTGGCATTCAAGTGTGCTTTAATACGACAGGCTCATGTCTGTAGATTTATTGGCATGTAAAAGAACTCCTGCGGAACAAAATTCCAACACACCGGCGATGCTGATATAACCTTGGCAGTTGCGAGCGTCGTTAAATAAAATATAATTAAAACATTAAATTTTACCATCACTTTTGAACACTCTGTATTCAATAAGGAAATAAAGGAGAAATAATGATTAATAGTGCAACACATAAATTACATAAAATTTATTTCACTACACACGCACCGGATGTCACACCTCTGGAATTCTTTTTATGGGGATTTGTAGAAGATCAAGTCTATGCCACTAAATACACGGCATGGAAACTGCGACGACGCATTATAGATGGCATAATAAACGTTTGTGCTACTCAACACTTATCGTGAAATCGAGTACCGTTTAGAGATCCTCAGAACTGGTAATGGAGTTCACACAGAAGTCTATTGATCTAGAACACATATCTTATAGAATTTTTGTATTAAATAAACTGAACATCAATATTCTGTAATCATTTGTATGTTTACAGTGTCAAATTAAAATAGGTGAAGTTTTATGTGGACACGTGTAGTTTCTCAAGGACGTATAGATTTGTGACAGTTTAGTTCAGAACTGGCGGATCATTAAAATGTCATTCCGTTCTCAATTTATCTTCGCCCGTTGAGCTGACAGGCAACCTTAGCCTCAATGCTGTGCTAGTTCGCTTCTTCTTCATGATCATCTCATGTTAAATTCTGTCATTGAGTAAACGGAAGTCCTATTGTGGTCCAATGCCAGAATCATGTTTGTAATTTATCAGCTAGGCTGATATGCTGTCCATGTCTGTATTGTCTTCCTGAACATAATTTATATTTTATGAAAGAGAAAGTCTAACCTCATCGTTTACCATTGTGTTATACAATTTTCAGACTGCATGTCTTTGGACTTTGTAAGTATTGTCTTTAGCGTCCCAGCTAAATGTAGAAACTCAGAATGACTTAATTCTAGGATCCTACAGTCTAGGTTTATTATCTATCCTATAGTTTCTATAGTGAAGTCAGCTGAGCTATGCTGGTGGGTTGCAATATGGTATTTTTCCAGAAATACTCTACTGTTTATAATTACAGACCCATTTTACTATACAAATTTGCAAAATTCTTTAAAGAAGTTATGTTTAAATATATTATATCATTATTTGGAATTCAACAATCGTATATTATATTATATAGCTATGTACCGACGTACATAGGTATGATATTTCCTTGCAAGAATTCTGACCCTTCATAAAATCGTATATTAGTTTTAGAGCAGTTTTCATTAATTTAGGAAAATAAGATCAATAAAGAAATATGTTGTGATTTCACTAAAGCATTTGACTTTGTACATTATAATATTGATAAGCAAGGAAAAGATTTTTATATAAAAATGAGGTTTACAGCTTACCAAACAGAAAACAAAAATAGGAATAAATACATGAAATTGTCATAAATTGCTCGTTAGAGTTAAGGATTATTAAAAGTGTAGATTTTCCAGGCATCAATTTTAGGTTAATTATTATTATTTCTATTTATTTATTTTTATACTTTATATAAATAATGATATATTACCGGTTGTTCTGTATGATTGTTAAACTTGGAGTCTCATTTTGAGAGAGGAAGAGAGATTAAGGGTGTTTTAGAATAAGGTGCTAAGGAGAATATTTGGGGCTAAGAAGGATGAAGTTAGAGGAGAATGGAGAAAGTTACACAACACAGAACTGCACGCATTGTATTCTTCACCGGACATAATTAGGAACATTAAATCCAGACGTTTGAGATGGGCAGGGCATGTAGCACGTATGAGCGAATCCAGAAATGCATATAGAGTGTTAGTTGGGAGACCGGAGGAAAAAGACCTTTGGGGAGCCGAGACTTAGATAGGATAATATTAAAATGGATTTGAGGGAGTGGGATATGATGATAGAGGCTGGATTAATCTTGCACAGGATAGGGACCGATGGCGGGTTTATGTGAGGGCGGCAATGAACCTCCGGGTTCCTTAAAAGTCAGTAAGTAAGTAAGTATATTAAGAACCATTCATCTTCAAGCAGAAATAATTTATTCCAGGTAGTATTATGTGTAGATGGTACAGATTTGTTTATCTGAAGTATATATATCAATTAGAATTTGACATCAATAAATTTTACATCGATGACCTCAGTGGTCCTGAAATATAATGTTAAAAACATGGCGCATAATATAATTAAATAATGGGTTTTATATTTATCTTGAATTTTTATTTATAATTTTTTTTATTTTACTGAGATACATTTTCTTCATATTCATACCTTCTACTCAGCTGATGAACTTTTATGTACTGTATTATATCTACAGGGTGATTCACGAGGAATTACGGCCACTTACGGAGCTTATTTCTGAAGATTTTGTGAGCAAAAACTGTCATATAAACATGTATCCTTCTCTCAATATTTTCAGAAGTTGTTAAAAATACCTTTTTTCTTTATTTTAAGGACAATAGAATGTTACAGATAGAGAATGAACTGTTCAGAAGTATACTTTCTTTGATTGGCTGGTGTTGTGAAGCTAAAAATGTGTTCTTAATTACGTAGTTGATTTGTACGCATTTTTTTTCTTCAATTTTTAAGTGAAAATTACATTATTCTTACACACTTATCACAACAGATTGTTACAGATTACACGACTTCTAGTAACTTGATTCTTTACAGTTCACTTTCGCATCCTAATGTACAATCTTAAAGAGTTTACAAGAATGACGTAATTTGTAACAATTGTTATGATAAGTAAGAAAAATGTAATTTTGTAGTTAAAAATTGACAAAAAAATTGTACGAAGCAATTATGGAATTAACAACACATTTTAATTAATATTAGAGGAGAAAAATTCGCTCCGACACCGGGAATCGAACCCGGGTCCCTGGTTATACGTACCAAGCGCTCTGACCATTGAGCTACTCCGAAGTCCGAGCCACAGCACCGGATCGAACTCCACTCCTCCAGTGTTTTTCCATTTGTGGCCTGATTCCAAGTTGGGCATGTATGTTGACATTTTTTTTTATTAAGCCAACTGCCATTATACAAGGAGCACATTCAGTTGAGTGACTTGGTGGCCGGGATACCAGAATAATGTGCAGAATAATCTGTACAGAAATATGCACTGTTGCTAGAAGAATTTACAAAAGATTATTATTTTATTGGTCCTACAGAATATATCTGTTATGGTAACATTATGGTAATATTAATTGTTACCGTAACAGATATATTCTGTAGGACCAATAAAATAATAATCTTTAGTAAACACATTTTTAGCTTCAGAATATTAGCCAATTAAAGAAATTATATTTCTGAATAGTTCATTCTCTAGTAATATTCTTTTATTCTTAAATCTAAAGAAAAAAAGTATTTTTAAACAACTTCAAATTAGTTCTCAAAATGTCTTCAGGAATATGCTCCGTAAGTGGCGGTAAGACCTCGTGAATCACCCTGTATATATTGTACAGGGACATCATTTTATTTTTACTAACATTTTTAATATTAACTTGCCTACGTATACCTCTGGGTCAACGCCGTTTGCTACCCCCTTCCACGACTGGAGTTCAATGATACTGGCGTAATATACAAACAAATCACTTTACTAGGTATAGGAGGGAAGAAAAGTAGTTCATCCATTTACGTAAACTAGGAAATATCGCGCTTTTGAGTTTGATCATTTTCATTAGGTTTTTGTTTAATCAAAATACAGTACAGTATTAACAATGAGTGTTTTTACTCACGAACTGAGCTGTCCACGTGGACGTATTCATTATGCAGTGTATATTATGCTGTCTACAACACATTAGCGTACACTATAGAGAATGAAGTTAAATTGAAAAATAATCATAATATGGATATTTAAACATATTTTTTGAAAATGGTGGCCGTTCATTTGGATAAGGGCTTCAGTTCTAATGTGCATATTATCGCACTATAGACTATTGTACCTAATTCCAATTACCAGTTTCGTCCTTCGTACTAGTAACTCATGTTGAAATAATTCTGTACCTGCTCTATAAAAGAGTACCTTACGTACTGTAAATTCAATCTTCACTTCTGCCCGATCCGAAAAGATAAAATTACTCAGACATGCTATCTACTGTCCGTCCAAGTGGTTATGTCGTAGGGTCGTAGAAAGGGAGGAAATCACGTGACAGTTAATTACTTAACGAGGCCCTTTTATTTAAGTTATTTTAAACAGTTAATATTACGTAGACGTCCAATTCCTAACACAAATTAATGTTTTCAGAAAAGAGCTAAGACAGCCCAGCCACTAGCCTTTACATAGAGGCGAATAGAAACACGTGGGGGAAACCGGGTTACGACGTAGGCAAATGGACGACAGTACCTGTGTGAAAATGATTCAATATTGAAAGCTCTTTCGTCACTGGAAAACGTGAATATATTTTTGGAACGTACTGTTTACTATGACCGTAAGACTACTATGACTGTATATGCGATCTTGGATCTGTGTGGAGGACGGTTGAACTTCATTAGTAGAAGGGGTGGGAGTGAAGTACATTAAAAAACTCAGGTACAATAAAAATTGAAGTAAAAATAAAATGATGTCCGTGTATAATTTCTTTCTTGTTTAACATCTCATAGCTGCAATGGTGACGTAAGATTTATGGAGTACAATAAATGAAATGAAATGAAAACTTCGGCACTCTAAAAATGTTGATGTGTAATCCATTATAAGGCAGGATGAAATGGATAAAGGGCCCAAGTCTTGGATGGTAATGATACATCTTTAATCACAGTTAAACTTTTAATACAGCAGTTTAGCATAATTAATCATTGATGTACAGCCGTTTGTTACGAGTGTTATGCTCATCTAGTTTGTGAGAACCATGAGCACAAACTTTATGAGGCTTGTCCATAAAGAAGTTAACTTGTATAGCTACAATCGACCCGTGGGCTACAGCCGATCATCAAGAACAAACCGGTGGCTTCCTTCCAGACAGCTAAATTATAGCCGGGTGCACGTAACGCAATCTCCCAACACGTTCTCCTCTGTTTACACACCTTCCCTTTCCAATCGCGTGTGGATAGCGTGCACGCATCGGAGTGTCGTGATTGTTATCACACCTGCTTATGGGCTACTAGCTTTGAAACCAGCAGCGTAGGTCCGGACTGGCGGGTTGCTTACAAACTACGTCTGGGGTAATTATATTTACACTACTCATTCAGCGCATACAAAAGCCTTACCTCGTGTCAAAATGATGTTTATGTGCTTTTTCTGCGTGCCTGTTCGATAAATTTTAGGTAATGGAATTTAGGTAGATTAAAGCCCGAATTTTTGCATTACATGGAAAAATAAAAAGTTAAGAAGAAAAAGAGAGAAGGAAATAGAAAAATGAAAGAAGTTGAAAACAAAGATAAGTAAATAGAAAAAAAAAAGAAGTTAGCAACACAAAGAAAAGAAAATGTAAAAAGTAATAAGTTAAGATCAAAGAAAGACGAAAATATAAAAAGCAAAGAAGTTAAAGAGAGAGATAGAGACAGAAGGAAATAGGAAAATAAACAAGTTAAGAACAAAGAGAGGAGAAAATAGGAAAAAGGAAAGAACTTAAGAAGAAAGAGAGGAAAAAATACAAAAAGTAAAGAAATTAAGAACAAACAGAAAAGAAAATAGAAAAATAAAGAAAGTTAAGAATAAATAGAGAAGAAAATAGAAAAAGAAAAGAAATTAAGAAGAAAGAGAGGAAAAAAATACAGAAAGTAAGGAAATTAAGAACAAACAGAAAAAAATAGAAAAATAAAGAAAGTTAAGAATAAATAGAGAATAAAATAGAAAAAGTAAAGAAGTTAAGAAGAAAGAGAGGAAAAAAATACAGAAAATAAAATAGAAAAATAAATAAAGTTAAGAAAAAATCAGAAGAAAATAGAAAAAGGAAAGAAGTTAAGAAGAAAGAGAGTAAAGAAATTAAGAACAAACAGAAAAGAAAATACAAAAATAAAAAAGTTAAGAATAAATAGAGAAGAAAATAGAAAAAGAAAAGAAGTTAAGAAGAAAGAGAGGAAAAATACAAAAAGTAAAGAAATTAAGAACAAACAGAAAAGAAAATAGAAAAATAAAAAAGTTAAGAATAAGTAGAGAAGAAAACAGAAAAAGAAAAGGAGTTAAAAAGAAAGAGAGAAAAAAACAGAAAAAGTAAATAAATTAAGAACAAGCAGAAAAGAAAATAGAAAAATAAATAGAGAAGAAAATAGAAAAAGAAAAGAAGTTAAGAAGAAAGAGAGGAAAATACAAAAGTAAAGAAATTAAGAACAAACAGAAAAGAAAATAGAAAAATAAAAAAGTTAAGAATAAGTAGAGAATAAAATAGAAAAAGAAACGAAGTTAAGAAGAAAGAGAGGAAAAAATACAAAAATTAAAGAAATTAAGAACAAACAGAAAAGAAAATAGAAAAATAAAAAAGTTAAGAATAAATAGAGAAGAAAATAGAAAGAGAAAAGAAGTTAAGAAGAGAGGAATAATACAAAAAATAGTAAAGAAGTTAAGAACAAAGACGAAATGAAATAGAATTAAGAACAAAGAGTGAAGAAAATAGAGACAGCAAATAAGATAAAAAGAGATAAGGCAATAGAAAAAGAAATGAAGTTAAGAACAAAAAAGAAAAAAAATAGAAAAAGAAAGTAAGTTAAGAACAAAAAGTAAAGAAAATATAAAAAGCAAAGAAATTAAAGGGAGAGAGAGAGAAGAAAATATAAGAATAAAACAAGTTTAGATTAAAGACAGAACAAAAAATATAAAGAAGTTAAGAACAAACAGAGAAGAAAACAGAACAATAAAGAAAGTTAGCAACAAATAAAGAAGAAAATAGAAAAAGAAATTAAGTTAAAAATAAAGAGAGAAGAGAATAGAAAAAGCAAAGAATGTGAATAAAGAGGGAGACGAAAATAGACAAAGGAATGAAGTTGAGAACAAAGACAGAAAAAAAAGGAAATAAGTTAAGAACAAATGGTGAAGAAAATAGAAAAAGAAAAGAAGTTAGCAACAAACAGAGAAGAAAAAAAAAAAAAATTAGAAGTTGATATCAAAGAGAGAAGAAATAGAAAAATAGAAAATAAGTTAAGAACAAAAGGTGAAGAAAATAGAAAAAGAAAACAAGTTAAAGAAATGAGAGAACAAACAGAATAAAAGACGGATAGGAAAGTGCAAAAAATACAGAGAATAGGGAAACAAAGGGAATAATAATCAGAGGAAAAGAAAATATAGAAAATGGAGGAAAAATAAATGGGAAGAAACAGTAAAGAAAATGTTTAAATGAGAGGGGGAGAAATAGAGAGAGAATAATCCATAAAGGATAGCTGCCCTTGAAAAAAAGGGTACCGAGCGGTAACAACACCTAAATTAATGTAGACCAACAATATTCTGTTTTCAATTTTATTTTTATTTTATTGAGAACAAAACTTCAGAACAGAAGATAATAAAATAACGAAAGAAAAGGTCAAAGAAGAGAAAGAGGAAAATGGAAGGAGAAAGAAAAGAATAAAATGCAGACGACCAAGAAAGAAATGATCGAAACAAAAGAAGGGAAGGATAGAAGAGGAAACGAGGCACAGGAAGGAAGGACGCTGATATCTCTCTCATTACAAATACGTAACTAGGGCGTAATTAAGGATTCCGCTTGTAATTGTTTCGCTGTTAGGCTGGAGGCCTCACCCGTGCGCATGCCCAGAGCCGACATTGATTGCGTTTCATTACTGTGAAGCAGCAATAATTAGTTTGAAGGTCGGCAAGGTCATAATAATGTTTGTACCGACTGCAAAGCGATGTTTTCCGACCCAGCGACCTCTGTGCGACGTGTGATGGAATCGCTCCTGAATGGAATGCCTGGGACTCTCGAAGTGGGTCACGACCGCTTCCTATCCAGTCCCAAATAGCTTCAAATGATTCCCCTGACCCTGCTCTAGGTCGCTGGTCTGGGGCCCGTGCCAAAGTGAGGCGTGTTGCCTCGCACGTACCGCCACGCAATGCGTAATTGAGCAATATTTATCTTCTGTAACTGATTCCAGTTTCGTGATGTTATTGTGTGTAGAAAACATGTCCTCACAACCGCTGTTGGACACACCTCTGAGCTGCTGGATAAAAATGACCTACAACCTTGACCCCAATCAACTATCATACCTTCTTCTTCTTCTCCTTCTTCTTCTTCTTCTTCTTCTTCTTCTTCTTCTTCTTCTTCTTCATCTATCACTTGTGTCTTGCAGCGTCGGGTCCTCCAGCCATTTCTTGTATCTCTCCCGGTCCAATGCCAACCTTCTTATTTCCCGGATTTCCTTCCCTCTTCTCCTCACCACATCATTAACGTATTGTTCCTATTCTATTCTTGGTCTACCCGTCCTCTTTTGCCTTCTACTCTTGATTCGAATACTTCTTTCACTTTCCTCTCATCTCTCATTCTAACTAGATGTCCAAAACAATTCAGTTGTTTCCTTTCAATTTGTTCTACCATTGGTGTCTGCTGCACTTCATTTCTAATATTTATATTTCTAACTCTATCTCTCTTAGTTTTCCCAACTACTTTTCTCAGATATTTCATTTCTGATGGCGAAGGGCTAACAACCCATCACCGTAAAACAGCTTGTTACGAATCCCTGTATTCGACAGATAATGGAGAAAAAATGGGAGTATAAGAGTACAGTACATCAGTTATTCATAGATTTCAAAAAGGCATATGACTCGGTTAAGAGGGAAATATTATATGATATTCTTATTGAATTTGGTATTCCCAAGAAACTAGTTCGATTAATTAAAATGTGTCTCAGTGAAACATACAGCAGAGTCCGTATAGGTCAGTTTCTATCTTATGCTTTTCCAATTCACTGCGGGCTAAAGCAGGAGATGCACTATCACCTTTACTTTTTAACTTCGCTTTAGAATATGCCATTAGGAAAGTTCAGGATAACAGGCAGGGTTTGGAATTGAACGGGGTTACATCAGCTTCTTGTATATGCGGATGACGTGAATATGTTAGGAGAAAATACACAGACGATTAGGAAAAGACGGAAATTTTACTTGAAGCAAGTAAAGCGATCGGTTTGGAAGTAAATCCCGATAAGACAAAGTAGGCCTATATGATTATGTCTCGTGACCAGAATATTGTACGAAATGAAAATATAAAAATTGGAGATTTATCCTTCGAAGAGGTGGAAAAATTCAAATATCTTGGAGCGACAGTAACAAATCTAAATGACACTCGGGAGAAATTAAACGCAGAATAAATATGGGAAATGCGTGTTATTATTCGGTTGAGAAGCTCTTATCATCCAGTCTGCTGTCCAAAAATCTGAAAGTTAGAATTTATAAAAAGTTATATTACCGGTTGTTCTGTATGGTTGTGAAACTGGACTCTCACTCTGAGAGAGGAACACAGATTAAGGGTGTTTGAGAATAAGGTGCTTAGGAAAATATTTGGGGCTAAGCGGATGAAGTTACAGGAGAATGGAGAAAGTTACACAACGTCAGAACTGCACGCATTGTATTCTTCACCTGACATAATTAGGAACATTAAATCCAGACGTTTGAGACGGGCAGGGCATGTAGCACGTATGGGCGAATCCAGAAATGCATATAGAGTGTTAGTTGGGAGACCGGGGGAAAAAGACCTTTAGGGTGGCCGAGACGTAGATGGGAGGATAATATTAAAATGGGTTTGAGGGAGGTGGGATATGATGATAGAGACTGGACTAATCTTGCACAGGATAGGGACCGATGGCGGGCTTATGTGAGGACGGCAATGAACCTTCGGGTTCCTTAAAAGCCATTTGTAAGTAAGTAAGTATTTCATTTCTGATGCCGTCACCCTACTTTTATGCTTATCCATCATTGCCCAAGTCTCAGCACCATAAAGGAGTACAGGTCAATATACTGTTTTATAAATCTGCATTTTTGTTTTCTTGTTTACTTCTCTCTTTCCAATAATTGTATTATTTAGATTATAAAAAAACTTGATTTGTTTTATAATTCGATTGTTTATTTCTTTGTCTAGTTTGCCATCGTCATTTATTATTGTTTCTAAATACTTATAACTATTTACTTGTTCTGTTTGATCTTTCCATTTTATTTCGAAATTTACCTTTTCCCCTCCAGTCTTCATTATTTTGCTTTTACTAATATTCACAGCCATACCTCGTTCTTCTAAGGTACTAGCCCATTCTATAACTGCATTTTGAAGGTCTTCAACATTCAACTACCATACCACACAGAGTTAATCTTAATCGGTGGAAGACGAACAAATCTTCACCGTCATTGTGGTGTAGTACTGTAATTGAGACGTTCTCTGGAACTTCTTCTTCTTCTTCTTCTTCTTCTTGATGTAGGCCTAAAGACCTATTAGTTCCAGGGAGTCGCTTCGTCTTCTTTTAGGACGACCGGGACTCCTCTTGCCGACTGATAAGCTGTCTCTTGCTATTCGAGTCATACGATCTTCAGGCATCCTTGATACCTGTGCTGCCCATTGTGATCTTCGTGTTTCCACCCATTCACCTATTTCTTGTATTTGGCATTGGTTCCTTAAGTCCGAATTTTTTATTTTATCCAGTCTTGTTTTTCCTACAAATTTCCTTAATGTTTTCATTTCTACAGTATTTATCAATTGTTTTGATCTAGTGGTTTCGGCTCTTGATTCAGCACCATATGTTAAAATTGGCCGTACTACTGTTTTATATATACGGGGTTTCGTCTCTAATTATAGATATTTATTATTCCAGAAGATATCGTTCAGGGATCCTGAGATTCGTGATGCTTTCACTAACTGTTGATTAACTGGAACAACTTAACTGGAAAATCTTGAATTTGAGATAGGCTACAGAGCATCAAGCATACAGCATAGCATAGAACAGCGATGTCATCCCGTTCTATTACGTGCTGTTCTTCAATTTCGTTCCAGCAACAGCACGCGTTCAAACCTTACCTCTCCTGCTACCCCTCTCCTACCTGCAGCCTTATGTACACGTGATAGGGGAGTACAAATTTAATACATTACATCTCTCGACCTTATGCTAAAGAGTAAAGACCATTCAAATCATTACAATATTCTCAATTACTTCAGTTTTTACTGTTTATTAAAAAAATAAAATTATTTTTTAATTATATCAGTGTTCGGCAGGACATTTAAGTGTAAACAGTTATTTCTTTCATGAAACTTAACAAATATAACCTAAGGAGTCAGCTGATAGACAATCACTTATGTTCAGTTTTAAGGATTGCAACTGCTAACATAAAATTACATAGTACAGAGTATGTAAGAAGAAAGATGTTTCATTAAAATTCAGATTGCAAGAGGCAAGAACGTTCGACAATACAATGTTCAGCATTGCTGGAAGCTTGTGGTAGAGAAACTTCACCATATACTACTACACTGTTTCCTCCTAATTTTTATTATTCACAACCGTGAGGCCTTAAAAATAAACCTACTCATTTCACTAATTATTATAAAACATGACCCAGTTCACCAGCCGCCAATAGCTGGTTAGATATTTCTACGTATATAGGTAAAGGAACGAAGATCACTTGAGGGTCCCAGAGAATAAGTAATTATAGGAATAGTCTAAACATAGAAATTAAAGAATGGAGATAGGTATAAAAAATGGAAGGATAATCTTGTTAGATAAAACGCCAATGTATTACAGCATTTAAAGTAAGAAGGATAGAATAATTTATTTTAAAATGTATGTTACAGGTATATAGGAGATTGCTGCTATCTACCGTTCTCACAGGGAATATAGAAAACGGAAGGAATACGCAATCAGTAAAGAGGTATTTGGAGACATTAATTGGTATGCTTGACCTAAACTTTCGTTCTACATGCCTAGAAATGGTATCGATTGCAAGGAACCTAGACTGGGCAAAGATGTATATGAAGATAGTTCCTGAAATTTCGATTACAAAGTATGTAGAATCTTAAGTTCGTGTCTCCTATCGGGAATACACGATAACTGAAGGTGTATTTGTAGGCACTTGGTGTACTCGACCTAAGCGTGTGTTCTACAAGCCTAGAAATGTTATCGATTGCAAACCATGTAAAATGTGATGTTTATTTCCGTTAAGGAACTAAATTCTAATACCTCCTCTCTCATTATACTATACCGTTCTCCTAACACCAGGAGATAAATTGTATAGGAACTCCCAAGCAAACAATTTTCGGAATTACAGAGACATCTATCAGAGCAATAACAAAATGAAAATGGGCCTAATATAAGGTGAACCATGAATGAAAAACTTGAACCCTCAAAATATTATTTTTTTGTAAGTTGTTTTTATTTATTTTTCCAATTCTACGTTCATACACATACATTATGTACATAATAAAAATACACGCCTTCTTGTCAGAAGTAATATTTTTGACTTAATGTGCTTTGATTGCAAGCCGAAGCATTACTTACGAATCTATATGATTATATAATATATGAGTTATTAGAAATGGAATTGAGATTATGTTATTCAATCACGTGCAGACTCTATTAAAGCTGTAGTTTGCCATTTCATTTATTCGTTAACATTACATCTGATTTACTGTGGTAAGATATAGACGACTTTCCCTATATTTCAATTTTATCATGTGAATGTGAACCCATGTCCAATGTTATTAATTTAAAAAAAGTGGATATACCTGTATAAGATCATTTACATGAATTTAATATATGTATAAAATATTGCGTTCTCATTAATTGTTAGGAAATATAATGATTATTGTCATGTATTCAGCGAATAACCCACTCATTTCACTAATTATTTTAAAGTAAAATCCCTTTCACCCATCTTAAAATGCCCCCTCTCACTAGCCAATAGCTTGTTAGCTATTTCTACATATATAGGTAAAGGAGCGAAGTTCACTTGAGAGTCCCAGAGAATAAATAATTATAGGAATAGTCTAAACATAGGATTATAGAATGAAGATAGATTTCAAAATGGAAGGATAATCTTGTTGGATAAAACATCAATATATATCAGCATTTAAAATAAGAGGATAGAGTAATTTATTTTAAAATGTATGTAATAGGCATATAGGACGATTGCTGCTATCTATCGTTCTGACAGGGAATCTAGAAAACGGAAGGAATACGCAATCAGTTAAGAGGTATTTGGGGACATTAATAGGTATGCTTGACCTAAACTTTTGTTCTACATGCCTAGAAATGATATCGATTACAAGGAACCTAGACTGAGAAAAGTTGTATTTGAAGATAGTTCGTGAACTTTCGATTACAAAGTATGTAGAATCTAAGTTCGTGTCTCCTATCGGGAATACACGACAACTGAGGATGTATTTGTAGGCAAATGGTGTACTCGACCTAAACGTGTGTTCTACAAGCCTAGAAATATGATCGATTGCAAACAATGTATAATTTAATGTTTGGTTCCGTTAAGGAACTAAATTCTGATACCTCCTCTCTCATTATACTATATCGTACTCCTAACACCAGGACACATATTCTATAGGAACTCCCAAGCACACAATTTTCAGAAATACAGAGACATCTATCAGAGCAATAGCAAAATGAAACCGGTAATATGAGGTGGACTATGAATGAAAAACTTGAACCCTCAAAATATTACTTTTTGTAAGTTGTTTCTATTTATTTTTCCAATTCTACGTTTATACACATACATTATGTACATAATAATACACGCCTTCTTGTCAGAAGTAATACTTTGACTTAAGGTGCTTTGATTGTAGGCCGAAGCATACTTACAAATCTATATGAATATATAATATATGAGTTATTAGAAATGGAATTGAGATTATGTTATTCTGTCACGTGCAGACTCTATTAAAGCTGCAGTTTGCCATTTGATTTATTCGTTAACATTATATCTAAGAACTAATTTACTGTGATAAGATATAGACGACTTTCCTTATATTTCAATTTTATCATGTGAATGTGAACCCGTACCAATGTTATTAATTTCCTAAAAAGTGGATATGCCTGGATAAGATCATTTACATGAATTTAATATATGTATAACATATTGTGTTATCATGAATTATTAGGAAATATAATGATTAATGTCATAAAGCGAATAACCCACTCATTTCACTAATTATTTTAAATTGAAATCCCCTTTCACTAGCCGCCAATAGCTTGTTAGATATTTCTACGTATATAGGTAAAGGAACGAAGATCACTTGAGGGTCCCAGAGAATAAATAATTATAGGAATAGTCTAAACATAGGAATTATAGAATGAAGATAGAATTCAAGAATGGAAGGATAATCTTGTTGGATAAAACGTCAATGCATATCAGCATTTAAAATAAGAGGGATAGAGTAATTTATTTTTAAATGTATGTAATAGGCATATAGGACGATTGCTGCTATCTACCGTTGTTACAGGGAATCTAGAAAACGGAAGGAATACCCAATCAGTTAAGAGATATTTGGAGACATTAATTGGTATGCTTGACCTAAAGGTTTGTTCTACATGCCTAGAAATGATATCGATTACAAGGATCCTAGACTGAGAAAAGATGTATTTGAAGATAGTTCGTGAACTTTCCATTACAAAATATGTAGAATCTAAGTTCGTATCTCCTATCGGGGATACACGACAACTGATTATGTATTTGCAGGCACTTGGTGTATTCGACCTAAATGTGTGTTTTACAAGCCTAGAAATGTTATCGATTGCAAACAATGTAAAATTTAATGTTTGGTTCTGTTAAGAAACTAAATTCTAATACCTCCTCTCTCATTATTCTATATCGTACTCCTAATACCAGCAGACAAATTGTATAGGACCTCCGAAGCACACAATTTTCGGAATTACAGAGACATGTATCAGAGCAATAGCAAAATGAAAACGGTAATATAAGGTGAACCATGAATGAAAAACTTGAACCCTCAAAATATTACGTTTTTGTAAGCCGTTTCTATTTATTTTTCCAATTCTACGTTAATACACATACATTTTAAACTTCTTGGTATTACTGTGGACAGAACACTTACTTGGGCAGACCATGTTGATTCTGTTTGTAAAAAATTGTCAAGAGTAATATTTCTTCTGCGAAATTTGAAAATGTATGTTCCGAAGAATTACATTAGAGTTGTCTATTTTTCTTATTTTCATAGTATACTTTCTTATGGACTACTTTTATGAGGTAATATTTCTCATACTAATAAGGTACTTATGTTACAAAAAGTATTAGAATTATTACTAATTCATCTATGAAGGCACACTGCAGACCGTTATTTGTAAATGAAAAAATTATGACTGTAACATCACTGTATATTTATCAAGCCCTAAATTTCGTCAAAGAAAATTCACATATGTTGACACATAGGAATGATGTCCATATATACAACACCAGAAACCGTGACCTTTTTGACATAGTACCTAAGTGTAGGCTAACTAAAACTATGATTAATTATTTTATTATTCGTTAAAATAATAAATAAATTTCCGAGATATCTTTTTAATCTGGAAAGGAAGTCTTTTAACAGACTTGTCTCTGTGTGGTTAATCAACAAACAATTATATGAAATCAATTAGTTATTTAATGCCTACGTTGTTGAGAGTTTTTCAATTAATTTTATTGTTTTGTTTTTTACTTTTATTACTGACTTTGCCAATTGCACTATATTGTGTGCTCTGACTTATAACACTGAATATACTGAATAATATACATTATGTACATTATAATACACGCCTTCTTGTTAGAAGGCCTGATGGCCTTAACTACACCAGAATAAATAAATAAATAAATAAATAAATAAATAAATAAATAAATAAATAATTAAATAAATAAATAAATAATTACTTTGAATTAATGTGCTTTGATTGTAAGCCGAAGCATACTTACAAATCTATATGAATATATAAAATATGAGTTATTAAAAATGGAATTGAGATTATGTTATTCTATCACGTGCAGACTCTGTTAAAGCTGTACTTTGCCATTTGATTTATTCGTTAACATTACATCTGATTTACTGTGGTAAGATATAGACGACTTTCCCTATATTTCAATTTTATCATGTGAATTTGAACCCGTGCCAATGTTATTAATTAAAAAAAGTGGAAATACCTGGATAAGATCATTTATATGAATTTAATATTTGTATAAAATATTGAGTTAGGAAAAATAATGTTTAATGTCATACAGCGAATAACCCACTCATTTCACTAATTATTTTAAAATGGAACCCCCTTTCACTAGCCGCCAATAGCTTATTAGATATTTCTACATATATAGGTAAAGGAGCGAAGTTCACTTGAGAGTCCCAGAGAATAAATAATTATAGGAATAGTCTAAACGTAGGTATTAAAGAATGAAGATAGATTTCAAAATGAAAGGATAATCTTGTTAGATAAAACGTGAATGTATATCAGCATTTAAAGTAAGAGGGATAGAGTAATTTATTTTAAAATGTATGTAATAGGCATATAGGACGATTGCTGCTATCTATCGTTGTGACAGGGAATATAGAAAACGGAAGGAATACGCAATCAATTAAGAGGTATTTGGAGACATTAATTGACATGCTTAAGCCTAAACTTTTGTTCTACATGCCTAGAAATGGTATCGATTGCAAGGAACCTAGACTGAGAAAAGATATATTTGAAGATAGTTCGTGAAATTTCGATTACAAAGTATGTAGAATCTAAGTACGTGTCTCCTATCGGGAATACACGATAACTGAGGATGTATTTGTAGGCACTTGGTGTACTCGACCTAAGCGTGTGTTCTACAAGCCTAGAAATGTTATCGATTGTAAATCATGTAGAATTTAATGTTTGGTTCTGTTAAGAAACTAAATACTAAAACCTCCTCTCTCATTATACTATACCGTACTCCTAATATCAGGAGACAAATTTATAGGAACTCCCAAGCACACAATTTTCGGAATTACAGAGACATCTGTCAGAGCAATAGCAAAATGAAAACGGTAATATAAGGTGAACCATGAATGAAAAACTTGAACCCTCAAAATATTACGTTTTTGTAAGTTGTTTCTAATTATTGTTCCAATTCTACGTTAATACACATACATTTTAAACTTTTTGGTATTACTGTGGACAGCACACTTACTTGGGCAGACCATGTTGATTCTGTTTGTAAAAAATTGTTAAGATTAATATTTCTTCTGCGAAATTTGAAAATGTATGTTCCGAAGAATTACATTAGAGTTGTCTATTTTTCTTATTTTCATAGTATACTTTCCTATGGACTACTTTTTTATGAGGTAATAGTTCTCGTACTAATAAGGGACTTATGTTACAAAAAAACTATTAGAATTATGACTAATTCATCTATGAAGGCACACTGCAGACCGTTATTTGTAGATGAAAAAATTATGACTGTAACATCACTGTATATTTATGAGGCCCTAAATTTCGTCAAAGAAAATTCACATGTGTTGACACATGGGAATGATGTACATATATACAACACCAGAAACCGTGACCTTTTTCAAATAGTACCTAAGTGTAGGCTAACTAGAACTGTAATTAATTATTTTATTATTCGTTAAAAAATAGCAAATAAATTTCCGTGATATTTTTTAATCTGGAAAGGAAGTCTTTTAACATACTTGTCTCTGTGTGGTTAATCAAAAAACAGTTATAGAAAATCAATTAGTTATTTAATGCCAACGTTGTTGAGAGTTTTGAATTAATTTTATTGTTATATTCTTTACTTTTTTTAGGGGTGCAGACTGTAATTCTGACCATTATTTGGTGATTGGAGAATTAAGAGAAAGATTATCAGTAGCCAAGGCGAGTAGAGCAACAAGTTAATATTACTAAATTCAATATTTTGAAATTAAAGGAATAGGAATAAAAAATTAATCAGGTCGAAATTTCGAATAGGTTTGCCACTTTAGAAAGTTCCGACGAAGTTGAGAAATCTTAGATGTTAATAGCGTGTGGAAAATATCAGAGATAGTATCAAAATTGCAGCTGAGCAGAGCATAGGTTATTATGAAACTAAGAAAAAGAAACCGTGGTTTGATGAAGATTGTTGCATGGTAGTAGAAAGAAGGAAACAGGCAAAATTGAAATTCTTACAGGATCCAGTTGAGGGGAGAAGATAATTATTTCAATGAAAGACGGGAAGCAAGTCGTACACTTAGGAATAAAAAGAGACTTACTTGAAGGAAAAACTGAATGAGGTAGAAACAAATAGTAAGAATAAAAACATTCGAGATTTATATAATTATAAAGGAATTTAAGAACGGATATCAGCCAAGGGTAAACGTGATCAAAAATGAGAATGGTGACTTGTTGCAGACTCTCCATCAATCCTAAACAGATGGAAAAACTATTTTGCGCAACTACTAAATGTACATAGGCCAAATAGAAATGATCGGACGATATTGAAATACAAACTGCTGAGCCATTTATAAAACGAACCTACGCTTTCAGAAGTCGAAATTGCGATAGAAAATCTGAAAAAGTACAAGTCTCCAGGTATCGATCAAATTCCAGCAGAATTAATACAAGAGGATGGAAGTGCATTATATAGAAAATTTATAAACTTGTACTTGCTATTTGGGAAAAGAAATTGTACCAGAACAATGGAAGGAGTCCATAATTGTACCTATTTTTAACAAGGGGGACAAAACCAACTGTGGTAACTTTTTTGAGGAATATCACTTTTGTTGACGTCGTACAAAATTTTGTCCAATATTCTTTTGAGGAGATTAACTCCGTACGTAGATGAAATTATTGGGGATCATCAGTGCAGTTTTCGGCGTAATAGATCGACTATTGATCATTTTTTGTATTCGGCAGTTAATGGAGAAAAAAATGGGAGTATATTTCAGGGTACAGTACATCAGTTATTCATTAGATTTCAAAAAGGCATATGACTCGATAAGATTAAGAGGGAAGTATTATATGATATTCTTATTGAATTTGGTATTCCCAAGAAACTAGTTCGATTAATTAAAATGTGTCTCAGTGAAACATACAGCAGAGTCCGTATAGGTCAGTTTCTATCTGATCCTTTTCCAATTCACTGCGATTAAAGCAGGGAGATGCACTATCACCTTTACTTTTTTAACTTTGCTTTAAATATGCCATTAGGAAAGTTCAGGATAACAGGCAGGGTTTGGAGTTGAACGGGCTACATCAGCTTCTTGTCTATAAAGATGACGTGAATATGTTAGGAGAAAATAAAAACGATTAGGGAAAACACGGAAATTTTACTTGAATGCAAGTAAAGCGATCGTTCTTGGAAGTAAATCTTCAAAAAGACAAAGTATATGATTATGTCTCGTGACGGGAATATTGTAAAATGGAAATATAAATATTGGAGATTTATCCTTCGAAGAGGTGGAAAAATTCAAATATCTTGGAGCAACAGTAACAAATATAAATGACACTCTGGAGGAAATTAAACGCAGAATAAATATGGGAAATGCGTGTTATTATTCGGTTGAGAAGCTCTTATCATCCAGTCTGCTGTCCAAAAATCTGATTTTAAATTTATAAAACAGTTATATTACTTTTGGTTTACTTCTATATGACTGTGAAACTTGGACTCTCACTCTGAGAGAGGAACATAGGTTAATATAATCATGGACTTAGGGTGTTTGAGAATAAGGTGCTTTTTCACCTAAATATTTGGGGCTAAGCCTATGAAACAGGAGAATGGAGAAAGTTACACAACACAGGACTGCACCATTGTATTCTTCACTGACAAAATTATGAACTTGAAATCCAGACGTTTGAGATGGGCAGGGCATGTAGAATCTATTCGGCAAATCCAGAAATGCATATAGAGTGATTAGTTGGGAGACACGGAGGGAAAAAGACCTAAAGGGTTCTAGGCCGAGAAATTCTTTTATGGGATTGATAATATTAAAAATTTGAGGGATGTTTGGTTGATGAAAGAACTTTTAAAATCTTGTCACTGGGGGACCGATGGCAAACATTATGTGAGGGCGGCAATGAACCTTCGGGTTCCTTAAAAGCCATTTGTAAGTAAGTACTTTTAGTATTCTTTTTACTTTTATTACTGACTTTGTCAATTGACTATGTTCTATGCTCTGACTGTATAACACTGAATATACTGAATAAGCATTATGTTCATTATAATACACGCCTTCTTTTTCAGAAGGCCTGATGGCCTTAACTACACCAGAATAAATAAAAAATAATAAATAAATAAATAAATAAAAATAAATAAATATTTTGAATTAATGTGCTTTGATTGTAAGCCGAAGCGTACTTACAAATCTATATGAATATATAATATATGAGTTATTAGAAATGGAATAGAGATTATGTTATTCTATCACTGCAGACTCTATTAAAGCTGTAGTTTGCCATCTGATTTACTGTGGTAAGATATAGACGACTTTCCCTATATTTCAATTTTATCATGTGAATGTGAACCCGTGCCAATGTTATTAATTTATAAAAAGTGGGATTACCTGTATAAGATCATTTATATGAATTTAATCATATGTATAAATTATTGCGTTATCGTCCATTATTAGAAAAAAATGATTAGTGTAATACAGCGAATGATCTACCGATTTCACTAATTATTGTAAAGCGAAATCCCCTTGCACTAGCCGCCAATAGCTTGTTAGATATTCCTACGTATATAGGTAAAGGAGCGAAGTTCACTTGAGGGTCCTAGAGAATAAATACTTATAGGAATAGTCTAAACATAGGTATTAACGAATGAAGTTAGATTTTAAAAATGAAAGGATAATCTTGTTAGATAAAACGTGAATGTATCAGCATTTAAATTAAGAGGGACAGAATAATTTATTTTAAAATGTATGTTATAGGTATAAAGAGTACGATTGCTGCTATCTACCGTTCTCACAGGGAATCTAGAAAACGGAAGGAATACGCAATCAGTTAAGAGGTATTTGGAGACATTAATTGGTATGCTTGACCTAAACTTTCATTCTACGTTCCTAGAAATGGTATCGATTGCAAAGAACCTAGACAGGGAAAAGATGTATTTGAAGATAGTTCATGAACTTTCGATTACAAAATATGTAGAATCTAAGTTCGTGTCTCCTATCGGGAATACACGACAACTGAGGATGTATTTGTAGGCACTTGGTGTACTCGACCTAAACGTGTGTTCTACAAGCCTAGAAATGTTATCGATTGCAAACCATGTAAAATTTAATGTTTTGTTCCGTTAAGAAACTAAATTCTAATACCTCTTAGGTCATTATATTATACCGTACTCCTAATACCAGGAGACAAATTTTATAGGAACTGCCAAGCACACCATTTTCGGAATTACAGAGACATCTATCAGAGCAATAGCCAAATGAAAATGGTAATATAAGGTGAACCATGAATGAAAAACTTGAACCCTCAAAATATAATTTTTTTGTAAGTTGTTTCTATTTATTTTTCCATTTCTACGTTTATACACATAATTATGTACATAATAATATACGCCTTCTTGTCAACGGTAATATAAGGTGAACCATGAATGAAAAACTTGAACCCTCAAAATATAATTTTTTTGTAAGTTGTTTCTATTTATTTTTCCATTTCTACGTTTATACACATAATTATGTACATAATAATATACGCCTTCTTGTCAGAAGTAATATTTTTGAATTAATGTTCTTTGATTGTAAGCCGAAGCGTACTTACAAATCTATATGAATTTATAATATACGAGTTATTAGAAATGGAATTGAGATTATGTTATTCTATCACGCGCAGACTCTATTAAAGCTGTAGTTTGCCATTTGATGTATTCGTTGACATTACATCTGATTTACTGTGGTAAGTTATAGACGACTTTCCCCATATTTCAATTTTATCAAGTGAATGTGAACCCATGCCAATGTTATTATTTTTTTAAAAAGTGTTAATACATGGATAAGATCATTTATTTGAATTTAATATATGTATAAAATATTGCGTTATCATGTATTATTAGGAAAAAAATGATTGTCATACAGCGAATGTATTTTACGTGTACGATACTATAAGAGACGTGGACTGCTTCGTTCTCTTTCTTTCTTACTACTCACAACCGTAAGAGAAGGGGCCTTCTCAGTAAACCCACTCATTTCACTAATTATTTTAAAGAGAAACCCCTTTCACTAGCCGCCAATAGCTTCTTAGATATTTCTACGTATATAGGTAAAGGAGCGAAGATCACTTGAGGGTCCCAGAGAATAAATAATTATAGGAATAGTCTAAACATAGCAATTAAGGAATGAAGATAGATTTCAAAAATGGAAGGATAATCTTGTTAGATAAAACGCCAATGTATATCAGCATTTAAAGTAAGAGGGATAGAGTAATTTATTTTAAAATGTATGTAATAGGCATATAAGACGATTGCTGCTATCTATCGTTGTGACAGCGAATCTAGAAAACGGAAGGAATACGCAATCAGTTAAGAGGTATTTGGGGACATTAATAGGTATGCTTGACCTAAACTTTTGTTCTACATGCCTAGAAATGGTATCGATTTCAAGGAATCTAGACTGAGAAAAGTTGTATTTGAAGATAGTTCGTGAACTTTCGATTACAAAGTATGTAGAATCTAAGTTCGTGTCTCCTATCGCGAATACACGACAACTGAGGATGTATTTGTAGGCACTTGGTGTACTCGACGTAAACGTGTGTTCTACAAGCCTAGAAATATGATCGATTGCAAACGATGTATAATTTAATGTTTGGTTCCGTTAAGGAACTAAATTCTAATACCTCCTCTCTCTTTTTACTATACCGTACTCCTAATACCAGGAGACAAATTCTATAGGAACTCCCTAGCACACAATTATCGGAATTACAGAGACATATATCAGAGCAATAGCAAAATGAAAACAATAATATAAGATGGACCATGAATGAAAAACTTGAACTCTCAAAATATTACTTTTTCGTAAGTTGTTTCTATTTATTTTTCCAATTGTACGCTTATACCCATATTTAAGTACGTAATAATACACGCCTTTTTGTCAGAAGTAATATTTTTGACTTAATGTGCCTTGATTGCAAGCCGAAGCATACTTACGAATCTATATGAATATATAATATATGAGTTATCAGAAATGGAAATGAGATTATATTATTCTATCACGTGCAGACTCTATTAAAGCTGCAGTTTGCCATTTGATTTATTCGTTAACATTATATCTAAGAGCTAATTTACTGTGGTAAGATATAGGCGACTTTCCTTATATTTCAATTTTATCATGTGTGTGTGAACACGTGCCAATGTTATTAGTTTTTTAAAAAGTGGGAATACCTGGATAAGATCATTTATATGAATTTGATATATGTATAAAATATTGCGTTATCATGCATTATTAGGAAAACATGATTAATGTCATACAGAGAATGTATTTTATGTGTATGATACTATAATAGACGTTGACAGCTTCGTTCTCTTTCCTTTTCCTTCCTTCCTTCAACCTTCCTTCCTTCACAGTAACCCCACTCATTTCACTAATTATTTTGAAATGATACCCCCTTCACCAGCCGCCAATAGCTTGTTAGATATTTCTAAATTTATAAGTAAAGGAGCGAAGATCACTTGAGGGTCCCAGAGAATAAATAATTATTGGAAATAATCTAAATATAGGAATTATAGACTGAAAATAGATTTCAATTATGGAAGGATAATCTTGTTATATAAAACGTGAATGTATATCAGCATTTAAATTAAGAGGGACAGAGTAATTTATTTTAAAATGTATTGTAATAGGTATATAGTACGATTGCTGCTATCTAACGTCTGACAGGAATCTAGAAAACGGAAGGAATACGCAATCAGTTAAGAGGTGTTTGGAGACATTAATCGGTATGCTTGACCTAAACTTTCATTCTACATTCCTAGAAATGGTATCGATTGCAAAGAACCTAGACTGAGAAAAGATGTATTTGAAGATAGTTAATGAACTTTCGATTACAAATATGTAGAATCTAAGTTCGTGTCTCCTATCGGGAATACACGACAACTGAGGATGTATTTGTAGGCACTTGGTGTTCTCGACTTAAACGTGTGTTCTACAAGCCTAGAAATATTATCTATTGCAAACGATTTATAATTTAATGTTTGGTTCCGTTAAGGAACTAAATTCTAATACCTCCTCTCTCTTTTTACTATACCGTACTCCTAATACCAGGAGACAAATTCTATAGGAACTCCCTAGCACACAATTATCGGAATTACAGAGACATATATCAGAGCAATAGCAAAATGAAAACAATAATATAAGATGGACCATGAATGAAAAACTTGAACTCTCAAAATATTACATTTTTGTAAATTATTTCTATTAATTTTTCCGATTCTACGTTAATACACATAATAATGTACATAATAATAGACGCCTTCTTGTCAGAAGTAATATTTTTGACTTAATGTGCTTTGATTGTAAGCCGAAGCATACTTACGAATCTATATGAATATATAATATATGAGTTATTAGAAATGGAAATTAGAGTATGTTTTCTATCACGTGCAGACTCTGTTAAAGCTGCAGTTTGCCATTTGATTTATTCGTCAACATTATAACTAAGAACTAATTTACTGTGGTAAGATATAGACGATTTTCCTTATATTTCAATTTTAGCTTGTGTGTGTGTGGACACGTGCCAATGTTATTAATTTTTTAAAAAGTGGGAATACCTGGATAAGATCATGTATATGAATTTAATATGTGTATAAAATATTGCGTTATCATGCATTATTAGGAAAATAATTATTAATGTCATACAGAGAATGTATTTTATGTGTACGACACTATAATAGACATGGACTGCTTCGTTGTCTTTCTTTCCTTCACAGTAAACCCACTCATTTCACTAATTACTTTGAAATAAAACCCCCTTCACCAGCCGCCAATAGCTTGTTAGATATTTTTAAATTTATAGGAAAAGGAGCGAAGTTCACTTGAGGGTCTCATAGAATAAATAATTATTGGAATATTCTAAACATAGGAATTATAGACTGAAGATAGGTTTCAAATATGGAAGGATAATCTTGTTATATAAAACGTGTATATATATCAGCATTTAAATTAAGAGGGACATAGTAATTTATTTTAAAATGTATGTAATAGGCTTATAGGACGATTGCTGCCATCTACCGTTCTCACTAGGAATCTAGAAAACGGAAGGAATACGCAATCAGTTAAGAGGTATTTGGAGACATTAATTGGTATGCTTGACCTAAACTTTCGTTCTACATGCCTAGAAATGGTATCGATTGCAAAGAACCTAGACTGAGAAAAGATATATTTGAAGATAGTTCATGACCTTTCGATTACAAAGTTTGTAGAATCTAAGTTCGTGTCTCCTATCGGGAATACACGACAACTGAGGATGTATTTGTAGGCACTTGGTGTTCTCGACCTAAACGTGTGTTCTACAAGCCTAGAAATGTTATCGATTGCAAACCATGTGAAATTTAATGTTTGGTTCCGTTAAGAAACTAAATTCTAATACCTCCTCTCTCATTATACTATACCGTACACCTAATACCAGGAGACAAATTCTATAGGGACTCCGAAGCACACAATTTTTGGAATAACAGAGACATCTGTCAGAGCAATAGCAAAATGAAAACGGTAATATGAGGTGAACCATGAATGAAAAACTTGAACTCTCAAAATATTAAATTTTTGTAAGTTGTTTCTATTTATTTTTCCAATTCTACGTTAATACACATACATTACGTACACAATAATACACGCCTTCTTGTTAGTAGTAATATTTTTTACTTAATGTGCTTTGATTGTAAGCCGAAGCGTACTTACAAATCTATATGGATATATAATATATGAGTGTTAGAAATGGAATTGAAATTATGTTATTCTATCACGTGCAGACTCTATTAAAGCTGCAGTTTGCCATTTGATTTATTCGTTAACATTACATCTGATTTACTGTGGTAAGTTATAGATGACTTTCCTTATATTTCAATTTTAGCATGTTTGTGTGAACATGTGCCAAGGTTATTAATTTAAGAGAAAGGTGGGAATAACTCAATAACATCATTTATATGAATTTAATATATGAGCTTTTACTTTTTTTCATTGTATACAATCTTTAGTTTTTATTTAAATCCAATTTTTGTTTTGTAATTTGCTTAAGTATTGCGTTATCATGCATTATTAGTAAAATAATGATTGATGTCATACAGCGAATCGTATCTTATGTTTATGATATTACAACAGACGTACTGAAGAAAGAGCAATGATTCGTTCCCTTTTCGGGTGGGCTAAGTACACTGTCTCCTTCTTACTATTCACAACCTTGAGAGAGAAAGCCTTCACAATAAACATACTCATTTCACTAATTATTATAAAAGAAACCCCCCACCCTCCCCCCACAGAACAGAAAAATGACATAACGCATGTAATTTTTTTATTTCACGTCCCCACTTTCAACTTGGCAGGAAAATTGTTCAACAACTCCTGCCATATCAATCTTTCAGCTCACTATCGCTTTCGGTCCCAAAATGGATGACTACTGTGTAGTGGACTAACTCTGCGGTGCAAATATTTGTTGCCACTCCCGTTGAATTTGTATTCAATATGTGATTAATCTATTTTACTTAAATATGTTATTTCATTCTAATTTCTACGAACAACAGTAAAGAATGCCTCATATATGAATCAATCACAGCCGTGATTCTTCAGAATATTATCGCATCCTCAGGTTCACCTTAATCGGTTTGGACTTCATCATTTCTGACTTTCCTTGTTCATTGAACAGGTGTGACTAAGATTCAGCATGCATTGCAACATGGTGACAATGGCTAACATTACAATTCGTTTTGGTCAAGCCTCAGGTAATGAGATTGATTCAGTAATTCATCATGGAAAGCTAGAAAATGCTTGTCACACTTTCATACAAACACTGTCGCCACTAGCTTAATCTTTAGTTTCAGTAAGTATAAATTGTTATTGTTTGGGATTAGATTAGATTGAGGAGCTCTCTGATGTAACAAGGCTTAATTTTTTTTAGCCCAGCTGTCATGTGCCTATTGTTCTTCACCAACTCTGCGTGTCTTCTGCAGAAAGTAAACACAATTTAATGTTACGGACAAAGTAGAACCCCGCTGGAGATCTTTTGTAGTCTGTTGCAATCACCCTAAACAAATAACCAGAGACGAAGTTTTATAAAGCGAGTAGGATGGTGAATGATCACCTCTTATCCCTCAGGACTAAATATATAAATATAATAGTGTTATGACAAGTTGTGACATAATAAATACACTAGATCCTTACACAATGTAACCTATTTTCGCTGGATAATAATGTAAATAAATGGATGAATAGACAGTAGATAGGTAATAAAAGATAGATGGATAGATAGACAACAGAGAGGTAGTAAAAGGTAGATGAATAGATAGACAACAGACAGGTAGTGAAAGGTAGATGGATAGATAGACAACAGAGAGGTAGTAAAAGGTAGATGGATAGATAGACAACAGACAGGTAGTGAAAGGTAGATGGATAGATAGACAACAGACAGATAGTAAAAGGTAGATGGATAGATAGACAACAGACAGGTAGTGAAAGGTAGATGGATAGATAGACAACAGAGAGGTAGTAAAAGGTAGATGAATAGATAGACAACAGACAGGTAGTGAAAGGTAGATGGATAGATAGACAACAGAGAGGTAGTAAAAGGTAGATGGATAGATAGACAACAGACAGGTAGTGAAAGGTAGATGGATAGATAGACAACAGACAGATAGTAAAAGGTAGATGGATAGATAGACAACAGACAGATAGTAAAAGGTAGATGGATAGATAGACAACAGACAGGTAGTGAAAGGTAGATGGATAGACAGACAACAGACAGGTAGTGAAAGGTAGATGGATAGATAAACAACAGACAGGTAGTAAAATGTACATGGAAAGATATACAACAGACAGGTAGTAAAAGGTAGATGGATAAATAGCAACAGAGAGGTAGTAAAAGATAGATGAATAGATAGACAACAGACAAGTAGTAAAAGGTAGATGGATAGATAGACAACAGACAAGTAGTAAAAGGTAGATGGATAGATATACAACAGACAGATAGTAAAAGGTAGATGGATAGATAGACAACAGACAAGTAGTAAAAGGTAGATGGATAGATAGACAACAGACAGGTAATAAAAGGTAGATGGATAGATAGACAACAGACAGGTAGTAAAAGGTAGATGGATAGATAAACAACAGACAGGTAATAAAAGGTAGATGGATAGATATACAACAGACAGGTAGTAAAAGGTAGTTGGATAAATAGCAACAGAGAGGTAGTAAAAGGTAGATGGATAGATAGACAACAGACAAGTAGTAAAAGGTAGCTGGATAGATAAACAACATACAGGTAGTAAAAGGTAGATGGATAGATAGACAACAGACAAGTAGTAAAAGGTAGCTGGATAGATAAACAACAGACAGGTAGTAAAAGGTAGATGGATAGATAAACAACAGACAGTTAGTGAAAGGTATATGGATAGATAGCAACAGAGAGGTACTAAAAGGTAGATGGCTGGATGGGTGGATAAGTGGTTAGATAGATATGTAGTAGATGAATAAATGGATAGATTGGTGGATGGGTGATTGAGTAGATGGGCAAGTGGTAATATTATAGCGCAGAAAAATTATTTAAAGTTGACACTTCAAGAGCACGGACCTTTAATTATGACGTCATTAGGAGAGTCTCTAATCGTCTTACACTTTTGGAATTTCACAGTTATATAGAGTATGGCATTCGGAACCATTTATACACTAAAGAAAACCCCATTTCTGTAAAAAGAAATTGTCATATTTTCTGTATAAACTTCCCATTTCTTTTGTTGTGAATATCACATCTGTTCTATATTAAATAAGGGCGGAAAAACGTAGGCTTACTTGCAGTAGTCCTGGACAGGAATGCGGTTTCATAGTGCATCTGGACTACTGGAATGCAGGCATAATAAATAATTCTTGTCGGTCAGTTTGTCGTATAGACAATGCAACAATAACAATAGCAGCCAGCCGGCCAGTCGCAAGGTTACTTGTAACATGCATATAACTGCGTGCATGGCTACACCTTGCGTTCTTCTCTATGCCCAAATTCGGCAGCCAGCCTTCAGACAACTTCCCAAGGGCATGAACGAAAACCTGCACCAGATGTTGGACATCCCAGACAGTGCGTATCGTCGGTAAAGTTTGTTTTCGAACTTAAAAAAGACGGACGTTTGTTTGTTACTAAACGTCCTTGATTGATGTACTTTCTCGCTCTATCTGGATTGCATACCTTCCGTGTAATGTAGTCACTATGTTGAAATAAAAGCGTTCTAATCGCATTAAGAGAATCTACTGACACAACAACTACTGCTATTACTGCTGCTATTAAGAGTACTACTATTTCATTCATCAATTGCGCACAAGAAATCTTTCTACCTGATTTGGGTGCATTAGATGCTCGGGCTGTCAGTTCAGGAGTACATCAATTGCGCGCGGGACGTTTTTTTTTTTTTTTTTTTTTTTTTTTTTCCACAGAATTACTGTACTCTTCCCATTAGACTTTCGACTCTGCATAGCAAAACGCTGTTGACAAATGTGGTTGAAAATGCTGCTAATCGTATCATTAATTTGGTACTATTCAAGAAATTCAAAATATTAGCACCATTAATATCATACTGATCATTTCTTATTATTATATTCACTCCGTTCCAAAATATGGTATAGTAACAAACAAAACAGTACATCAGTTATTCATAGATTTGAAAAAGACATATAACTCGGTTAAGAGACACGTTTTATATAATATTCTTATTGAATTTGGTATTCCCAAGTAACTAATTCGATTAATTAAAATGTGTCTTAGTGAAACTTACAGCTGAGACCGTGTAGGCCAGTTTCTATTTGATGCTTTTCCAATTCACTGTGGGCTAAAGCAAGGAGATGCACTATCACCTTTACTTTTTAACTTCGCTCTAGAATATGCCATTAGGAAAGTTCAGGATAACACAGAGGGTTTGGTATTGAACGGGTTACATCAGCTTCTTGTCTATGCGGATGACGTGAATATGTTAGGAGAAAGTCCACAAACGATTAGGGAAAACGCGGAAATTCTACTTGAAGCAAGTAAAGCAATAGGGTTGGATGTAAATCCCGAAAAAAACTAAGTATATGATTATGTCTCGTGACCAGAATATTGTACGAAATGGAACTATAAAAATTGGAGATTTATCCTTCAAAGAGGTTGAAAAATTCAAGTATCTTGGAGCAACAGTAACAAATATAAATGACACTCGGGAGGAAATTAAACGCAGAATAAATATGGGAAGTGCGTGTTACTTTTCGGTTGAGAAGCTTTTGTCATCCAGTCTGCTGTCAAAAAATCTGAAAGTTAGAATTTATAAAACAGTTATATTACCTGTTGTTCTGTATGGTTGTGAAACTTGGACTCTCACTTTGAGAGAGGAACATAGGTTAAGGGTGTTTGAGAATAAGGTGTTTAGGAAAATATTTGGAGCTAAGAGGGATGAAGTTACAGGAGAATGGAGAAAGTTACACAACGCAGAGCTGCACGCATTGTATTCTTCACCTTACATAATTAGGAACATTAAATCCAGACGTTTGAGATGGGCAGGGCATGTAGCACGTATGGGCGAATCCAGAAATGCATGCAGAATGTTAGTTGGGAGGCCGGAGGAAAAAACCTTTGGGGAGGCCGAGACGTAGATGGGAAGATAATATTAAAATGGATTTGATGGAGGTGGGATATGATGATAGAGACTGGATTAATCTTGCTCAGGATAGGGACCAATGGCGGACTTATGTGAGGGCGGCAATGAACCTCCGGGTTCCTTAAAAGCCAGTAAGTAAGTAACAAACAAAACAAGTATGGTAACAAAGATAGGCCTAATATTAACTTGATCTTCAAAGGCGAACTTTACACGATTGACATTGTCAGATGCGACTATTTTCAATGTCACTTCAAGAGATAATTGTTTCAACAACACAGCGTCATAGCCGAAGTATAAATATCTCTCGCGTGACCTTGCTCTGTTTGACCACCCAATGAAGTCCTAATAAAATAACCCACTTAGTTCAGAAGTTGGTAGAGGGGAGCCCGAAAGCAGACAGACAAAAGTTGTGATGTCCAGACAAGTTAAGCTGGGGACTCTAAATTATTGACAAGGATTACTGTCTTGTTTTCAGAAACTTGTTTAAAATAATGACACAAAGTCAAACGACGCACAAAAAGTTCATTGCTTAAACGAATGTTTCAGTTATGCTAATAACAGGTTAGTGTGTACAGTGTAATTAATGTTTTTGACGAAGAATATGTTTTCCCCGCACCGAGTATGGTCGCCCGTTACCAAACAACTACGCAATTTCAAATGCTTATTTTATTTATTTACTAGCCGTATCCGTGCGCTCCGCTGCACCCGTTAGAAATAAATATAAAGTAATTACATAATTAAAATAGGACATTTGATCCAGGGAACATTCGTGTTTGATAGAAGGATAAATCGTTTAATATGTTACTTAATTTAAATTGTATTTAAAATATTAAAATGCGATAATTTTGATCCAGAGACCACTCATTTGGTGCAATGACAATTCCTTTAACATGTTTCTTAATTGTTACTACCAATTATTTTTGGAAAAGCGAAAATTAACAAAAAAATTTTGGCTACAGATTTATTATTATGTTTATATTATATTGTGTTTGTTAACGGATGTACTCGAATTAGAAAGTTTTTAATTTGTTGTGGAGCTCTTAAATCTCAGGAGGAACAGCTTTTACAACAGCGCAACATAATCTGCTTGGCTCATTACCCAATTTTTTTGCATTGCATTTATTGCATATATATTTTATGTATTTTAACACGATTCAATTGAGCATAGTTAAAATTTGAATTATACAATAATGGATTACTAAGCTAACGTACTATTACTGCATACTAAATCAAGACACTCTCGTTGTACGTTAATTCTCTGAGATAAAAATGAATATATTCATAAACATTATTTTAAGAAATACAGGAAATGAATATACAGAATAACCTATCCAGTTTTCTGTGCATAAGAAGCTATTTTAATCTTACCTGTCCTCAATTCACTCAGAAGTTACTGTAATAACATTATAGCATTATGTCCATCCAGAGAAACTACACTTTCCAATGATGAAATAATAATTAATTATACAAATCGGTTAATTTATCTTCCGATATTACTTCATACAAACACAGAAACATTGTCTGTAGGCTATGTTTCATAGTTTTCGATTGTTGTGTCCAAGGCCCCTTATAGACGAAGTCATTTGTTTTTATTTCAATACACCGCCTTAGATGGCAGTTATTTTAACTTTAAAACTCATTTATCTCATTAAATATCAGTCCTATCAAAATTTTTCAAAGAATAAAACTTATCAGAAATCATTTTAAAGAAACTTTTGGTATGTAACATTTTTCACAAAAATCAATAATAAGCGAGATATTTCGATTTATTTAATTCAGACTCCTTATAACCCCCTTTTAAATAATGTATTTTGAATGCCATATAGCCTAAAATCTAAGTTACAACGAACCTAATTTTTATTCCAGTTTTCATATAAATCCGTTCAGCCATTATCGCGTGAAAAGGTAACAAACATACAGACAGACATACAAACAAAAATTTCAAAAATGCGATTTTCGGTTTCAGGGTGGTTAATTATATATGTTAGGACCAATTATTTCTGGAAAATCGAAAATTACCAGAAAAATTTTGGCTACAGATTTATTATTAGTATAGATTTATTATTGCTAGTAAGTTTGAAATGAATAGAAATTAATAAATACAATGAAAGATAAACTAGCCCACTCCTGAATGAGTAAGACTCGTGCTCAGGAGGGGATTCCAATACAGACAAAAATAAAATTAAAATTGAGAGTGAATACAGATTAAATAGTGTTTAATATGTTTAAACCCAAACTATAAATCCAATACAATTTTTATATTTTTTTATTAATTTGGAGAGGATTCGTGGTTGAAATATTATTGGAATAAAATTTGTTTAATAATCTGGGACCTTGACTCATGCTATGATAAAAAAATGGTTTTACAATTTGGTTCAGACAAACGCAGAGAATTCATATTTTTAGCTGTAAAAATGTGGTACATAAAAAATTCAAAATGTTCTTTCATGCACTTGCGCGCATACTATACATCTGTTTATTAATATTATTATTATTACTTACTTACAAATGGCTTTTAAGGAACCCGAAGGTTCATTGCCGCCCTCACATAAGCCCGCCATCGGTCCCTATCCTGTGCAAGATTAATCCAGTCTCTATCATCATATCCCACCTCCCTCAAATCCATTTTAATATTATCCTCCCATCTACGTCTCGGCCTCCCTAAAGGTCTTTTTCCCTCCGGTCTCCCAACTAACACTCTATATGCATTTCTGGATTCGCCCATATGTGCTACATGCTCTGCCCATCTCAAACGTCTGGATTTAATGTTCCTAATTATGTCAGGTGAAGAAAACAATGCGTGCAGTTCTGCGTTGTGTGACTTTCTCCATTCTCCTGTAACTTCATCCCTCTTAGCCCCAAATATTTTCCTAAGCACCTTATTCTCAAACACCCTTAACCTATGTTCCTCTCTCAGAGTGAGAGTCCAAGTTTCCCAACCATACAGAACAACCGATAATATAACTGTTTTATAAATTCTAACTTTCAGAATTTTTGACAGCAGACTAGATGACAAAAGCTTCTCAACCGAATAATAACAGGCATTTCTCATATTTATCCTGCGTTTAATTTCCTCCCGAGTGTCATTTATATTTGTTACTGTTGCTCCAAGATATTTGAATTTTTCCACCCCTTCGAAGGATAAATCTCCAATTTTTATATTTCCATTTCGTACAATATTCTCGTCACGAGACATAATCATATACTTTGTCTTTTCGGGATTTACTTCCAAACCGATAGCTTTACTTGCTTCAAGTAAAATTTCCGTGTTTTCCCTAATCGTTTGTGGATTTTCTCCTAACATATTCACGTCATCCGCAAAAACAAGAAGCTGATGTAACCCGTTCAATTCCAAACCCTGCCTGTTATCCTGAACTTTCTTAATGGCATATTCTAAAGCAAAGTTAAAAAGTAAAGGTGATAGTGCATCTCCTTGCTTTAGCCCGCAGTGAATTGGAAAAGCATCAGATAGAAAATGACCTATACGGACTCTGCTCTATGTTTCACTGAGACACATTTTAATTAATCGAACTAGTTTCTTGGGAATACCAAATTCAATAAGAATATCATGTAATACTTCCTCTTAACCGAGTCATATGCCTTTTTGAAATCTATTATTATTATTATTATTATTATTATTATTATTATTATTATTATTATTATTATTATTATTGTTCATCACATCCATAATGATACAGTAAGGAATGTAGTTTTTTCACATCCAAGAAATTGTTTGTTTGTTTTTGTTCTTCAAAATAATTTATGCCTAGTATTTTGTTAATAAATTGCCCTTTGGGGTGCGGAAAGGGGTGCCCCGATTTTTTATGGGGTACTTGCGCACCCTTTCGCACCCACCTAGCGTCATCCCTGTATATATCTTTCGAAGTTATTAAAATTTCTATGAAAATATTTTAATAACAACATTATAATCCATAGCCGAATGATAATTCTTGGCCATGAACCACTGTAAGCAGTGGGATCATGCCTAATGACGCCCGTCTATTCACTATTGAAAATACTCCTACTCCTGGATTCTAACCCATTGCTGCATAAAGTTATTAATGATTTGAGAAATGCGTTTCTGAGTTTAAGTTTGCTAGTTTGTAATTTAAGAATGCTTTCTTACCATTTTTATCTTTATTTACTTTCTGGGGTAAAAATTAAGGACCGTCCCATAAATAGGACGCTATGCATAATGGTCAGTGACAGTAGCTGAATAGAATAACCCCTCTTTTAGTTCAAATAGTATTTATGTATTTATTATGTTGCAAATATATATACACATATTAGAATCTCTGGTTCAACTGCCCTCCTCACAAAAGCTACGCATTTATGTGGTAAGGGTAGAAACATTTAGGTGGAGTCAATTTGACACTTGCTGCAGATGAACTTTGCTTTCCCTGTACAATTAGCACACGTTCGCAGAGTTTCATTTTCAACTGGCCAATGGTGTTGACCATCAAATGTTATGTCTCCTGATGGAATGGGAACAATTTTTCCTTAGTGGGAACTCACCCCATGCCTTTTCAGTACTGTAAAAGCCAGGAGACGGTAAAAGTTGAGGAGCGGTTCTGAAGAGTTTTGAGGCTTCATTTTTCTGTACAGAAACCAAGCATTTACTATGGCAACATCAAGAAAATAAGCGAAGATGGACCACCACTCTGTTGTTGCCGCTGTTGCTAACATCGGTACTGCCAACGCTGGTGCTGCTGTTTCTGTGCTAGCGCTGGTACTGCTGTTGCTGCTAGTGATGGTGCTGTTATTGCTGCTGTTAGCGCTGGTGCTGATGGTGGTGGTTGTTAAAAAATTCGTAGCTCTACAGCCCATGAAGGGCCAAGGCCGACCAGCCTGCTGCTGGTCTCACGTCCAAATGCCGAAACAGAGGTGGACAATCATCCAACCAGAATCGTGGTTAGCACGATGATTCCCCCTAGCCGTTATAGCTGGTTTCCGAAACCGGATTTTCGCTACCTATCGTAGTTCCACAAATGCATGATGATGCTGGGTGGGCACCGGTCCCATACACTGGCCGAAATTTCATGAGAAAATTTCTTCCCCCATGAGGACTCGAACCAGCGCGCATTCCGTAACGCGAGTCCGAGGCAGGATGCCTTAGACCACGATGCCACGGCGCGGTACGTTGGTGGTTATAGTAGTAATAATAGTACTTGTAGTTGTAGTAGTACGATGGCCTTCTACCTGGAATTACCTTCCCTGCCTTGGAAATGTTCATATATTAGCTTCCTTCTTTTCGGACGGCAAAAACTTGTGCGAGAAACCTCAGCTCCATTTTTGTCTAATGTACTTTTCAAAATCATTTGTTGCAGCTTTTATGTTAGAAGACTCTGGCATACTTTCATCAACAATGTCATTTTCATTATCATCATTACATTTTTTTTTTTTTTTGTAATTCCGCTTTACTAAGTAGCATTTTACCGCCAAGGTTATTCAAATAAGCCTCATGCTCGTCGTCCGATTTATCGACGGCACTTTATTTCACCTTGTACCTAGAAACATATAAGAAAATTTTATTGTTGTTATATACCACATGAAAACTGAAGTATTCAACTCATTACGTGAAAATAAAAACCAGATTTATTTATCACCTTTACAGAGTAACAAACAATGAACTTACACGCGGTGCGTCACAAAATACTGTTATCCTGCCATCTTGTAAGAAATTAGCTGGTATGAACAAATGTTCGCGCGGAATTCAAATACTGCAACACCATAATACAATGTAATAATTTACCTTCTAAACAATGCCTCCAACTGTACTAAACAAGAAAAAGTTCCATAGAAATCAGTATTTTACGCACGTCCCATTTTAGGATGCTGGTATGAATTTGTGCAGACCCAGAAACAAAATTTGAGCCACTTGAATTTTTCGAGTTCCAGTACTGCGCACGCTCAGTAAGCTATAACTGGAACTTGGAAAATTGAGGTGGCCCAAATTTTCTTTCTGAGTCTGTACGAACATAATATATCTGTGACGATAATAATAATAATAATAATAATAATAATAATAATAATAATAATAATAATAATAATAATAAATCAGCCACCTGTGTAGCTCAGGGGCAGTAACACGTTTCCTGCTGATCCGGAGGCGTACGTTCGATTCCCGCTTGGGCTGATTACTTTGTTAGGTTTTTTCGAGGTTTTCCACAACTATAAGGGGAATATCATGTAACCACATGACAATCTGATCTCTCCAAATACCATCTCGCTATCAACAGTTTCATCGACGCTAAATAACCCAGTAGCTGATAGCGTATCGTGAAATGTAATAAATTCCATGCTTAAGGGGTTAAGTACAGCTTAGAGCAGTAAAATTTTTCGAAATATTAAACATTTTTCCCCCATTACTATATCTTGTGCAACAATGAAAATTGTACGTATAAAACACTGTCCTTCTGCTATATGAAAAAAAAATACGATAAAAAAATTATGTACATTTTTTTAATTCAAAATGGTGGCAGTTCACTTTGCAGTGATGAAGCCTTTCCCTCATAACTCAAAAACTTGTTAACTTTTCATGTTCTCTCTCTTTTATTTTATTTCCGAAACTCATGTTTACAATATCATGCTCTTTCAACTACATTCCTTAATTAATAATATTTTTTTATTTTGTGTTAGAAGAGAACATTGACATTTGACTATTTTTTAAATAAATTTATTTTTTATGAGACAATCTATCAAAGGTGGAGAAGTGATTTTGCATCATATTGTAGATATGACTTGCATAAATACACACAAAAAATTTCATCACAGAATGTTGGATACTTTTTTAGTTATGTGGAAACGCTTCATCACTGCACAGTGAACTGAATTTGGGGGAATAAAATAAAATAAATAAATCGTAAAATATTTTTTTTTCACATAGCAGAAGGACAGTGTCTTACACATTCTAATTTTCATTATTGTACAAGATACAGTAATGGAGGAAAAAAATATTGAATATTTCCAAAATTTAATGCTGTAAGGTGTACCTAATCCCTTAAATACAAATAATTTATAATATGTGGTGTGTGCTGTATCATTACTTTTGGATAGGGTGTATAGGATGAAATGTACCCAAAAGTATCTTGTTCAGAATTTGTTACCCTAGAATCGAATGCTTCCCCATATTTGAAGATCAAATCCATACCGCGATATAAAACCATGCTATAGAGACGTAACAGACTTTCAACTCGGCTAACCACGACATGCATTAAATCTTCTCCTACAGTGTCGAAGTTATTTACTCGCTCTGTGTAGGCCACCAGTTTGAGCGGCATGTGGATCAAACTTTGGAAGGTTTCTCTTCCAATGGAACAAACCGGAAGAATCTATACTAATAAATCTGTAGCCGAAATTTTTCTGGTAATTTTTGATTTTCCAAAAATAATTGGTCCTAACATATATAATTAACCGCCCTGAAACCGAAAATCGCTTTTTTGAAATTTTTGTTTGTATGTCTGTCTGTCTGGATGTTTGTTACCTTTTCACGTGATAATGGCTGAACCGATTTATATGAAAATTGGAATGTAACTTAAATTCATTGTAACTTAGAATTTAGGCTATATGGCATTCAAAATATTTTATTTAAAGGGGGTTATAAGGGGTTTGAATTAAATAAATCGAAATATCTCCCTTATTATTAATTTTCATGAAAAATATTATATAACAAAAGTTTCTTTAAAAATAATTTCCGATAAGTTTTATTCCATGCAAAATTTTGATAAATGAGTTTCAAAATTACAATAACAACGCCATCTAAGGCGGTGTAATGAAATAAAAAAACAAATGACTTCGTCTATAAGGGGCCTTGGACAATAACAATCGAAAGCTATGAAACGTAGCCTACAAAGAATGTTTCTGTGTTTGTATGAAGTAATATCGGAAGCTAAATTAACCGATTTGTATAATTAGTTATTAATTCACCATTGGAAAGTGTAGTTTCTCTAGATGGACATAATGCTAT
Organism: Periplaneta americana; assembly: GCA_025594305.2. Taxonomy (NCBI): domain Eukaryota; kingdom Metazoa; phylum Arthropoda; class Insecta; order Blattodea; family Blattidae; genus Periplaneta; species Periplaneta americana. Next base: position 23,186,681 of record JAJSOF020000025.1, on the reverse strand, counting down.
AATATTATTACAGTAACTTCTGAGTGAATCGAGGACAGGTAAGATTAAAATAGCTTCTTAAGCACAGAAAACTTGATAGGCATTCGTTTCCTGTATTTCCTAAAATAATTTTTATGACCAAATGAGTGGTCTCTGGATCAAAATGATCGTATTTCAATTTTTTTAATACAATTTAAATTAAGTACTATAATAAACGATTCATCCTTCTATCAAACACGAATGTTCCCTGGATCAAACGTCCTATTTTAATTATGTAATTACTTTATATTTATTTCTAACGGGTGCAGCGGAGCGCACGGGTACGGCTAGTGTATAATAAATACTTTGCAAGAATATGTTTTATTTATTTTATATACCTTCCATCCGGGCACCCAGAATATTATTTTGTGTACGTACTGTATTATATTAAATTATACTACTGTGCAGGTCTTACGCTATGCTGAAGATATGCCAGTGGATCTTGTAGCTACTGTAAATCTCTACAGTCTGTATATCACGATGTTTAAGAAGTAACGTAAACATAACCGTCATCCCACTTAGAATTACCACGTGCTGTCTATGATTGCTACAGTCCGCGCTACTACCTATTCTAAAAACATGTTTGTGGTACTACAGAACAAGCAAGAACAGTCATAGCAAATTTTGCAGGAAGCACTGACCCCGCAAACAATAAAATTAAGCTGTAGATCCCAAGTGGGGTGAGAGTTGTTTTCACGTTACCTCAGAAACATCGTAAGTAGTTCAGAAGTAGACCACCGTGTAATGGAACTTTATATCTCCAGCACATAGTGGAATAACCAGAAGTCTAATTCTAAGTGCAATCACCGTGAAAGTCTAAATAAATAAATGGACGAACGGACGGACGGGCGGACGAATAAATAAATAAATGAATAAATAAATAAATAAATAAATAAATAAATAAATAAATAAATAAATACTTATGGCTTTTAAGGAACCCGGAGATTCATTGCCGCCCTCACATAAGTCCGCCATCGGTCCCTATCCTGAGCAAGATTAATCCAGTCTCTATCATCATATCCCACCTCCCTATAATCCATTTTAATATTATCCTCCCATCTACGTCTCCGCCTCCCCAAAGGTCTTATTCCCTCCTGCCCCCAACTAACACTTTGGTTTCGTAACAAGCTATTTCTTACGGCGATGGGTTGTTAGCCCTTCGCCTAATCCCCAATCTGGAGGACCACCCCTTATCGGCTATCCACGACTGCTTATTCAATATATTCGCAGCTACCCCCATATCTGGAGGCCGTCTCCTCTATCCGCAACTTGAGGACGCCCCATGCCGTGGTTTATTTTATTTTATTGGGTTATTTTACGACGCTGTATCAACATCTAGGTTATTTAGCGTCTGAATGATATGAAGGTGATAATGCCGGTGAAATGAGTCCGGGGTCCAGCACCGAAAGCTACCCAGCATTTGCTCGTATTGGGTTGAGGAAAACCCGGAAAAACCTCAACCAAGTAACTTGCCCCGACCGGGACTCGAACCCGGGCCACCTGGTTTCGCAGCCAGACGCGCTGACCGTTACTCCACAGGTGTGGACCCCATGCCGTGGTGATAGGGAGCCACAATACATGGAGAAATAAAATAAATAAATACATAAATAAATATATAAATACATAAATGAACAACTACATATACAGACTGTACATAAGTTAATAAATAAGTGCATACATAAATACATAAATAGGCCTACCTAGAGAGAAGAGAGAAGAATCCAAAAAGGATGCTGCCCTTGAAAAAAATAAATAACAGCATCTAAATTAATTGTAGATCAACAATATTCTATTTTAAATTTAAATTTTATTTTTATTTTATATTATTTTATTTTATTTTATTTTGGGGGAGCAGCTATCCTCGACATGAATAATTTATTTTTCATATATAGAACTGTACAGATGGTTATTTACAATTAACAAAGAATGTCTTAAAACATTAATGGCTATATCTTGAAGTTCCAAAAGATCAATATGGAAATGATGAAAGAATAAATAAATAAATAAATATAATATATATGTACATATATATAAAATAAATAAATAAGTAAATAAATAAATAAATATTACCTTAAACTCTTTAGCAATAAGTTATCCTTAATATTTGCACCCTTTTTGAAGGCGTTGAATAATATTTACTTTGTCAGAAATACTCAGACGTGAACGTGTTTGTGACATGATGCCTTACCGATATACTGTGGCTTGGATTCTCGTCACAATAATAGACCACGTTGCACTGTTTTGCTGCCTTCTTTAGACTCAAACGCATTCTACTAAATCGGCGGAGCAGTGTATTATCATTTAGTAGTATTTAAAACAAATACAGACGACTGAAAGCTCTATTTCTTTAATTGGCCCCATTTTTCTATGTTTCCTTTTACATAATACTGTTTTGTTGTTCTTAGATAAGATCTGAATTATCGTTTCTTTTGCTGTGGTCCCACCTCCTCCCCAGGGAAAAGGTATGGAATCAACACTGTGCAGGATGCAGATTCCGTTTTGTTACAAAGCTAAAGCTGTGACTTTGTAGAGGGGAAGTGCAGCTTGCTTCACAGACGCCAGAGGAGTTCACAGCCTCCGAGCTGACTGTATGTTATATTTGACCTTCCTACGAAGACAGAGCAGCAGGGACTCGAGCGTAATACATAAATAAACATCAAAATATTTTAGGAATCGACCCAGATTAGGCCAAGATCGAGCGAGAGCGCAGACTGTGCAAACGACCTCACGGGGAAGTCACTGACATCCTCACGCGGACGGCGTGGCGTGGCGTGGCAGCCTCTTCGAACTTGTTGCCTTCCATTATTAACTCGTTCTGCCCAGGTGTATTCGGCTATTTGCGTGCCTCAAAAAGTCACATTTTATTTTGTAAATTAGTTTATTGTCCTCTGCTTACGTCGTACAGCAACGAGCGTGGCTAGCAGCCAATAGAAACTGAGTTTAATTGCTTCTACATCACCTTCCGTAGCTTATCCCGCTAGCGACGTGGAAAAGCGACTTAGATTTTTTACGCAGAATACGGCTTTCCTCGTGCTGAGTATGGACACCAATTCCAGGACCCGTGGTGAAACAAAAAATGACAGATTTTCAATCCTTTCTGAAACATTACTATGAGTCACAGCCGAATGTTAATATTATTAACCAATGTAACTTGTGTGATCATGCTTCGCTATGGTCATAAATAAATATATAAATAAATAAATAAATAAATAAATAAATAAATAAATAAATAAATAAATAAATGAATGAATGAATGAATGAATGAACGAACGAACCAATCAATCAATCAATCAATCAATCAATATTATCTTAAACTCTTTAGTAATAAGTTACCCTTAATATTTGACATGGTCATTTTGGAAAAGGGACTTCTTTTATGGACATTATGGAGAATGGGCATTTTAATCATGGACCTTATGTCTTACTTACTTATTTACTTACTTATACTATTCCCGATCAGCTTACTTAATACTCTAAGGGTCAAACCTGACAATTTTTCCACTATTACTAAATATGCTAGTGGATTCTAATGACTTTCTATCTCTCAGGTTGAATTTTCTTTTACGAACTTCGTTTCGAATTTCGAGTACTGACAAATACTACAACTGGCAGTTAATTTCTAACTGTTATGTTGGCAGCAATGATTTCGGTTTACAGTAAAGCAAAGTGATGAAAATGCAAGTAAGTAAATACATTTTTAGGTTAGGTCTCGTGAATCGTAAACTCTTTAGTCAAAGCAATGAATTTCATGTTGCCTGACAAAATAAATTGTAATAGGCCTATTAGATCAAACTAATCCTAATTACCAACATAATATGCGAGAGTCCAAGAGGAAAATATACTATTTCATAAATAAATTATTGCACCATTTAGAAACACCTCGCAACATAAAGATGAGATGTGGTAAATAAGTAAGACATTGTTATTGTTAACACTATATTAAGTTATTATTATTATTATTATTATTATTATTATTATTATTAGTATTATTATTATTAATTCAGTACGTAGCATTGTGATTTTAACCTCTTTGGTATTATCTTGTATTAGTTGGCAAGACTGAAGAGACGGCCAAATTAGACTTTTAGAAACTACTCTTACGTGATCCTCACTATACAAATGGCTTTTAAGGAACCCGCAGGTTCATTGCCGCCCTCACATAAGCCCGCCATTGATCCCTGTCCTGTGCAAGATTAATCCAGTCTCTAACATCAGATCCTACCTCCCTCAAATCCATTTTAATATTATCCTCTCATCTACGTCTCGGCCTCCCTAAAGTTTTTTTTTTCCCTCCGGTCTCCCAACTAACACTCTATATGCATTTCTGGATTCGCCCATACGTGCTACATGCCCTACCCATCTCAAACGTCTGGATTTAATGTTCCTAACTATGTCAGGTGAAGAATACAATGCGTGCAGCTCTGCGTTGTGTAACTTTTTCCATTATCCTGTAACTTCATCCCTCTTAGCCCCAAATACTTTCCTAACACCTTATGCTCAAACACCCTTAATCTCTGTTCCTCTCTCAAGGTGAGAGTCCAAGTTTCACAATCACACTGAACAACCGGTAATATAACTGTTTTATAAATTTTAACTTTCAGATTTTTGACAGGAAACTAGATGACAAAAGCTTTTCAACCGAATAATAATAAGCATTTCCCATATTTATTCTGCATTTAATTTCCTCCCGAGTGTCATTTATATTTGTTACTGTTGCTCTGAGATATTTGAATTTTTCCACCTCATTGAAGGATAAATCTCCAATTTTTATATTTCCAGTTCGTATAATATTCTGGTCACGAGACATAATCATATACTTTGTCTTTTCGGGATTTACTTCCAAACCTATCGTTTACTTGCTTCAAGTAAAATTCCCGTGTTTTCCCTAATCGTTTGTACCCCTTCCCAAAACTGGTGAGGAGATAGACATAGTTCTTCGCTAAAATAGGTAATCCTTTATTATAAAGAGCAACATATGCTGACGTGGCTAATTCTGTGGCGAGGAACAAATTTTACTACATTTTACGCATACAAGTATAAGAAAGTAAGAGATTTTATGTGCTACTTCTTTTCAAATCCTTGAATGCCAAGCTCCTTCTTATGCCATTGCGGTCTGTTTCTTTGTCATTTTTCCGTAATGTTCACTACTGTGTTAATTTGAAAATTGCTCTTTTTAGGTTTCTTTAAGCCCAGTAATTCTTGTCCGTCAACAGGACATTAGCACAGCTTATTTATCAAATTAATATGTTCAAAAATGCTGTTATATTTAGCGACTCAATTTCTGCAATCCAAGCCGTAGCTTCAATCAATATTCCTACAAATTCCAAAATCGCAGAAATTCAGTCATCCATATACAAACTGGCGAAACAAAATAAAAACCTGTATCTCCAATGGATCCCTGCCCATTGCGGTATTATGGGCAACGAGTTGCGGATTTTTTGGTAAAGAAAAGAACTGAAATATTACAAATACCCTTGAAAAAGATATCTTATCACAGTGCCAAATTGTTCGTACAAACACATTTTCAAATCAAAATTCTGAAGAAATTTCAAGAAAACAGTAATAATAAATCTTGGTCTGTATTGATTACTGAAAAAGAACATAGCCTATACCTGATTCTCGTCGACATGATGCAGTAGCAAATTTTCGGATGTTAACTGGCCTTGACTGTTTAGCAGCACACGTACTTAAAATTGGAATTTTTGGTTCACCAAAATGCATCCTGTGCAATCTAGAAGACTCTTTGATGACTCAAGAAAATTTACGAAAATATCCAGCTTTGGCATCATATCTTTTGGATTCGGACTCTAAATTATACTGGGAAGCTAGAAGGCGAATGGAGGACTTCCAAATGCCTGGGCAATAGATACTACTGCTACATTTTTAAGACTCAAAATATTTCCTTTTTCTTCTCTGTGCAATGATAAAGTAAAAATTGGAACAAATCGATTCAAAAGCTAGCAGGCCCAAAAACAATAGCGCCCCACGTATTAAGTATGAAGTGAATAAGTTAAAAGTTATAAATTAAGCCGAGACAATACCCACAAATCGGTTGTTACGTGTTGGAAACAAAAGCCATCCAAACGTTCTTGGGACTATCTCTAGTATTACTCCTACTTGTTATACTGCACCTTGTACATCCTCGCGGATCTTCGACGTTGAAGGACTGACATAATTCCAATAATTAGTAAAAATAGAGTGAACGCCGGAAGATGGACAAATTACTCAAAATCTCCCCATTATAACTTATCCTTGAATGTGACCTTCGTACAACGATCCTGTCTAGTAGTCTGCCAGCATATATTAATATCTCTTAACCCCCTTGTTTTATATTTATGAACTGTACAGGCTCCAGTCTGTTTCATATTATTTTAAGTTCAGTGTGGTCTGGGAGTAGGTCCAGATTTGAAGGAAGTTTAATTACTTTTGTTGGAATTATTAAATATACAGGGTGAACCGTAAGTAATGTCATTAATTTCGAACAAAAAAGTTTAGAATAAATTTTGATCGTTTTTGCTTACTTTTGGAGAAAAAATGAATGAATGAATGAATGAATCACTGAATAAATGAAAGACTGAATGAATGAATGAATGAATGACGGAATGAATGAATGAATGACTGAATGAATGAATGAATGGCGGAATGAATGAATGACTGAATGAATGAATGACGTAATGAATGAATGAATGAATGGCAGAATGAATGAATGACTGAATGAATGAATGACGTAATGAATGAATGACTGAATGAATGAATGACGTAATGAATGAATGACGGAATGAATGAATGACTGAATGAATGAATGACGGAATGAATGAATGAATGACGGAATGAATGAATGAATAAATGAATGAATGAATGAATGAATGAATGAATGAATGAATGACTGAATGAATGAATGAATGACTGAATGAATGAATGAATGACTGAATGAATGAATGACTGAATGAATGAATGACGGAATGAATGAATGAATGACTGAATGAATGAATGACGGAATGAATGAATGAATGAATGAATGAATGAAATGAATGACGGAATGACTGAATGAATGAATGACGGAATGAATGAATGACGGAATGAATGAATGACGGAATAAATGAATAAATGACTAAATGAATGAATTACTGAATGAATGAGTGAATGACTGAATGAATGACTGAATAAATGAATGAATGAATGGCGGAATGAATGAATGAATGATTGAATGAATGAATGAATGAATGAATGAATCACTAAATAAATGAATGACTGAATGAATGAATGAATGAATGAATGAATGACTGGAATGAATGACTGAATGACGGAATGAATGAATGAATGACTGGGATGAATGAATGAATGACTGGAATGAATGACTGGAATGAATGAATGCATGACTGAATGAATGAATGAATGACGGAATGAATGAATGAATGAATGAATGCATGACGAATGAATGAATGACTGAATGAATGACGGAATGAATGAATGAATGAATGACTGAATGAATGAATGACTGAATGAATGAATGATTGAATGAATGAATGATTGACTGAATGAATGAATGACTGAATGAAAGAATGCTCTATAAAATCTTAATATTTGGTTACAAATAACTTGAACTGCATTCATACAGTATAATGGAAGCACATGACTTGCAACTGAAGAATGAAACATGTAAATATGCTAAAATCCACCTCCTAGTAATAAATAATAACTAGTGCTGTTGATCGATCAAAATATTTAATCGATTAACTATTTGAATTTAATCGACAGGTTAATCGAGTTTTAATCGATTTGAAAAAATGTTTTAATATACTGTAATACAGAATTATTGTTAAATTTAACTTGTGTTCGGTGATAAGCATAAGTATTAAATGTTGTGTGTATATATATATATATATATATATATATATATATATATATATATATATATATATATATATGTATCGTTATATTACAACGCAACTATTTTAATTACTTACTAACATATTTATTATGAGGCTTATAATTTATTGTGTCAATTTCTCCGGGAATTTTTGAGACAAACATAAATAACAAAAAGTATGAAGACTCACCTAGTTAATACTGCTTCATCCATGATTGTAAACATGTGAGTGCATTCACATGCTCCGAATTAAGTGCCGCTCTACGTTTAATAACATTGTTTCCTGCATCACTTTTTTCTGTCAAGCACTTCTCCACGATCGTTCAATTTAAATCCAAACGTTTCACCGAGTTTACCTCTCAAATTCTCACATGGCATAATAAATTGAGTTTACACTTTTCACAAACCACAGAAAACTGATTTTTTTCTTTATCAAATTAAACATACAACCTTCATATAGAAACTCAGTACAGAAACTGCAATTGCAAAAGTAAGCGGTCGAAACAGAAGACTGACCCCTATTGTAATGGAATTACCAGATTTTAGAAAGAGAAGAAGGTAGTTACGCTCTCACTTGCACACAGTGTAGACATGGCTATTTTATAAAGGGATGAGGGAGACGAATCCCAGAAAAGTATGTATTTCATATGCTAGTAAGATGAGCTGACAACAAGGTGGAAGTTTTCTTGGAAAACCATAAAACTTAATAAGGGTTTCGCATTGTTTCAACTTTCAATAGAGGTAGACTAGGTCACTGTCCTCATATCTCCATCTCTTTCTGAAGTGTTTGTGCAAAGATTTTGCCTACGCTACCTGGTTTACAGTTAGAAAATAACAGTACTATTGTACTTTTAAGTAAACAATTTCCGAGAGAGAAATATTGTCAGAATTTTTAGTATGAGTTTGTAGTAACAAAATAATAATTAATATCAACTACAACCGATTAATTTTAATCGACTCAATCATTCGATTAAATATTTTTGTTCGATTAATCTTACAACATAAATTGATCTATTAATCGATTAGATTATGTTGGTACTACTTAAGATATAAACAGAAACAATGACGACAGTAGAAAAAGGAAATGTTGGCGAAAATGTGAAAATTAGTGGAAAATATCGGAAAAGGAAGTGTAATTCAGAAAACTGACTAAACGAAAGCATGATTATTATTTTTATGTTAGTAGTGAATTGAAATAATTTTTATATAGGAGATAGTTTTTTGTGCATGTTATAATATTTTTCTTTTCATATTGTTGAATTTGTTTTATCTCGGACAAAAAAAGAGAAAGTCTTTGACAGAATATGTAAATTTATACCGTAGGCTTGTACCTCATGTTTAAAAAAATGCATAAAGATGAACTGTGATATTTTCTTCAATCTCACTCACAAAATTCTATTCTTCTCCACTTCAAAAAGGTGTGAGTTAACCCGTTTTTTTCTGGGTTGCCTATGTCTTCAATTCTCTTCTTCCACACGCTAACATTCACTACTGCTGAGGGTTCAGGTGTGGAATTAATTTGTTACTTAAAATATAATTAATGCGATACTTTTTTACGTTTTTCTGTCTACTCGTATATTTTTCTTTATTATAGTATACTTTATTACTATTTAATTAAAACGTAATGGCAATTTAATTATATACAGCCAGAAAAAGGAATCTAGGGGTCAACACCTAAAGCGAGTGTGCTAGGATCCTATGATTAACATGTATAAAAACTGTTAACCTCACCTGGAACTTTTCTCATTAGGGTTTTGGCTGGTTGGCCGAGCAACTGCTAACCGAATGCTTTATATCACCAGAGGATACAGATGTTAGTAAGCTCTCATCACCCCTAATAGCTGATTACATCGCCATACCGTTTCCTCAAGGCAATTTCTTGATGTAGACACATTATATAATTCTTGGAGACATTCTTTCGTTGTTTGGAGAACAATAAAATCGTCTCCAAATTCTTCTCTAAAGACATTTGTTGATACAAAGCAACAATTCTGTCGTCGATTTGCAAAAGGGAACACGTCCAAAATAACAAAGTATTGGGGGAAATTTCATGGATCTTGAATGTATGTATCTACAGTGATCTAATTGTAAAAATATATGAACATTTTGATTTTTTAACTTCTTTATAGTTTTTGCGATTTTCCAACACTGTTATTTTGGGCATGTCCCCTTTACAAATCGACGACAGAATTATGTAATAACGTCGTGTCAACTGTTTGGTTACCTATCGTCGACGGAATTGAGGGCAGGATGATATCGGCGAAATGAGCCCGATAATTCGCCGTGACATTACCTGACTTTCGCCTTACGTATAAGGAAAATGGAAAAACACTGAACAAACTCAACTAGATAACATTCCGAGTGGGATTCGAACCCACACCGAAGGACAGTCTCAGAGCAAGAGCAAGAGTTCCGTTCATCTAAATTTTTTATTTCATTAATTATTTTCACGACGCTGTAAAACATCTAGGTTATTTGAGCGTCTGAATGAAATGAAGATAATGGCGATGAAATGAGTCCGGGTCCAGCACCAAAGTTACCCAGCATTTGCTCGTGTTAGGTTGAGGGAAAACTCCGGAAAAAACAAAACCAGGTAAATTGTCCCGACCGGGATTCGAACCCCATCTGGTTTCGCGGCCAGACGCGCTGATTCGCTATGTTCAAACGACAGCACTGGGCAGTGGTGTTCATTAGGAACATTTAAAAACATTTCGACGTTTTAATATTTTATAGCCGATTCAAGTATTTAATACATTTTCTTGAAATATGTGTTTAATTCTCAAGTAAATAATGTAATATGTCCTACATCCTTCTGCAGTGAGTAGCATTTAATGTAAACAATATTTGTAGTAATTTATATATAGAATTTCTTGTAACCAATCCATGATTTAGAATAATTTATATATAGAATTTATTGTAACCAATTCATAATTTTGAATAATTTATATGTATAATTTCTTGTAAAATCCATAATTTTGAATAATTAATATGTAGAATTTCTTGTATGCAATCCATAATTTTGAATAATTTATGTGTAGACTTTCTTGTAACCAATCCATAATTTTTATAATTTGTATGTAAATTTATCATATATATATATATAATTTTGAATAATTTCTATATATAATTTCTTGTTACCAACTCATAATTTTGAATAATTTATATGTAGAATTTATTGTAACCAATTCATAATTTTGAATAATTTATATGTGTAGAATTTCTTGTAACCAATCCATAATTTTGAATAATTTATATGTAGAATTTATTGTAACCAATCCATAATTTTGAATAATTTATATATAGAATTTCTTGTAACCAATCCATAATTTTGAATAATTTATATGTAAAATTTATTGTAACCAATCCATAATTTTGAATAATTTATATATAGAATTTCTTGTAACCAATCCATAATTTTGAATAATTTATATGTAGAATTTATTGTAACCAATTCATAATTTTGAATAATTTATATGTAGACTTTCTTTAACCAATCCATAATTTTGAATAATTTTGAACAATATAAGCCTTTGTTAGGTTGACAAAAATGTCCTTAAACAAGGCAAATAATCTTAAATAATAATTTAATATTATAATTCCAAATGGAATGCGCAACTTAAGTTAGCTAATTTAGAAACAACCCGAATTGTGTAGCTTATGTTTAGGAGAAAATTAGGTAATAATTTATTACATTCATCAGTGAATCAAAAAAGGAATATCTATAATTTTAAGTGTTAATATTCGAATGAAGCCATGGTTTTATTGATTTTTTTAAACTTTTATGTGCGTTAAAATAAGGATGTGCCAAGAACGTGGAATAAATTTATTGTCAGGAACGTAACACCTGCTAAAAATGTAGGGGAGACTGTTGTACCTTTGAACACTTTTCACATTTAATTTATTTTAATTTTGGGAAATGACACTTTTTAAATTAAAAAATGCTTTAAATAATTATTGAAGATTCCTTTACAACTTCCTGTATGTATTTTCCTGTTCTACACACCTATTATGGAAGGAAAAAAATAAAATGTAATATGTTCAAAGGTACAACAGGTTCATGTACCTTAGAACATACCCTCTTGTAAGTTGGAACACATGGAATATAGGTGGAAATATAGCTGTAAAAATTGACAGTCATATTTAGAATGTATTTGCAATCATAAACCAGAGCAGGCTTCTCTGATTCAGATTTTATTTCCTGGAGGAGCAATAACTGCTTCAACAGTTTTCTTCAAGGCATCCGAATCAATTGGGGACCTCTTTAATTCCAGACTTACTTCGTGACATGATCTTAAAATAAAAGAAAAACAAAAACCAATAGTATTATGTACCTTGGAACATGTTCCATGGTACAAGATGTTCTGTGTTCAAAGGTACAAGAAGGTGCACGTTTAAACAAACATACCTCCCAAAACCAGAGATTCGAATAAATCATGGAAATTAAAATATGTTATTACTCACCAGATGATACGGAACACACCGTACTTAATGGATGGTAACAAATACAATCTGGTTTTGTGTTAGAAAACATATATCAATGGACGAAATGTTTACTTTTGGTACTAAAAAAGATTCTTTTGTTCACAGAACTCACACTTTGCAATAAATCAAACCAAAACAATGACCAGAGCTACTTAGCGGCTTTCTCTGCAATCTACTTCAGTTTGAGTCCTCAAGGTAGAAGCAAAAAATAAAAAACAAAAAAATGTTCAAAGGTACACTATGCTAAAGGTACAACAGATTCCCCTACTCTATAGCTGCTTAATCTTACGAAAAACCTACAGGATTTACAAGCAATTAAGCAACGATGCTTTTCACGAGAATTATCAGTTATCAGACTGGCCCACAAGTCGAAACCAAAGGCGCATCTAATGTTAAGAGATTATTAAATGTTGGCGCGCTCCGGTTTAGCAGATGTCGGTGGAAGTACTCAAGTTAGGATTGTCCGGAACGACCTCATTCCGTCTTGTGCGCCGCGCTGCATCTTGGAGGCCACCGGCACGTGGAATCATAAGACACGTGGAGCCCAATGCTGCAGCTTGCCATGTTGCCATTCCACTCAGCGACGCCACACACACATGAGAAGGGGAGGAAGAAAGGAGTTTTATTTTATTTTCGTCGTAGTAACGGAATCTCGACACTTTTACGTCAAGGACAAGAAGGTTAGATAATACTGAATCATGCACACAACGATCTATAGGCCTACATTAATACTGATAACTGGCCGCCAGAAAACAAGCCGTGACCTCGAAATGCAATGGCAGTCAGCTCGTGGCAGTCAAATCTTCTCTCTCTGTTTTCTCTGTTTTTCTGCCTTTGAAGTGAATCTTAGAATCGGACTTTCTGCCTCATAGCAACTGTCCTTCAATTGTTACTCCATTAAGGTACAGGGACATCATTTTAACTTAAAAAAATTATGAAAATTATAATTTTCAAAATATAACTATTTTAATAACGAATTTTCTCAACTTTAATTTGATATAAGGCCGCATTTTCTGATTTATGCCTTATGGTTTTCAGATAAGTCCCATTTCCAAAATGCTGCGTCATCAGCCATCAGTGAATTACTTTTGGAGTGATCTTCGTCCGTCAATCCTACGTCCAGCATTGCTTTACAATCTTCTTTCTCAGTGGCTCGCTCCACTGATAAAATATTATGTGTGCTCACAATTTTGTGGTTCAAAATTTCGAAGAGAATTTGAAATTGTTATGCAACGTTTAAAATAATATGAAATGTCATGATTCCAATGTTTCACTATCGAAAAAAACCGTATATAAACTCAAAACAACATATAATAATAATAATAATAATTTTATCTGTAATAATAATAATAATAATAATAATAATAATGAGTAATAATAATAGTAATAATAATGAAACTCAGTCTTTCTATTTCCAATTTTTCCTCGCCGGATGTGCCGGAAGTCCAGTTTAAATCTACCAGTTTTTTTACTGTTCCAAATTTCATTGAACAAAGTTCATTGTTTACGTTTGTTAATAATGAATACATACTACAGTCCCATTTTTACAAGCACGTGTGTTCAGAATATATTTTGATTCTACAACACACTGATACAATGGTATAGCCTATATGCAATACTGTAATCCCATTCGCATAAAAGATTGAACTATAAAAATGCCAGTAAATATTTTCTTAAACATTTTAAATATCCATACAGATACTTTTTCATACCACCATTCTCTATATTGCCAGCAATGTTTGAATGCCAAACTATGTATATATGCCGACACTGAAGTATATGAATAATTCACAAACTAGCTCATTCTCGTAAACTGTACACACATCTACGTAAAGTTAACATTCCTACAGTCAGATGCTGATTAAACAAATTTCCTCCTCGAGATATAGCACGTGAACGATAGGCACCGATGATATTTCACCTGACATCTGTAGGATTTGATTGTACTCATCATGTTCACCACGCTCCAGTGCTCTTGACGAGTCAAACTGTGTTTCCAGGTCTCAAGACAATTTTCTCCCCGGTATGCCAGGTTAATATTAAAAATGTAACCATCTAAAATGATGTCACTGCTATGTACACCCACAAAACGGATGTTGCCAAGTTTACAAAAGAATTTTAGAAGATGCGGAAGTTTAAAATTTTCTCCTCTTTATTCTGATATTATAATCCCCATTTATGTCAATATGGTTTCAAATAATAAAACTAGTCGTGCAAAATGGTCACAAGGTCACGTTCAGTGCTCTTTTGTGATCTTATTGACGCAATCCCCTCGCCACATTGTTCTTCCTAGTCTCGAAATAGATGCATAGATATCTGGGCATGATCATTAGATTGAAAAAACTTTTTACATAATGAAATAATTTATAGTCTTTTACTGTTAGTCATAAAACTATAAATTTGTGTGTCAGTTATGTTGTACGTCATTTTAATAAGAGTCCAAAAGTAGAAATTACAATTCTGAGGAGGATGGGCATGAACCCTGGACAAACACCATCGCAAGATTTGTTGCATCAATGGAAATAGGGACAAAAATGCCAAAAAAAAAAAAACATTCAACACCTGAAGTTAAAACAAGGCGGAGGCATTTGAGAGGCAGAAAGAAGCTGAAACTGGACCGATGAAGCTGCTTATGGGGTGACATTATGATGATGGAGTCTTCTAGGCTCTGAAAGTTTGTGGCTCATTTCCTGTAAATAGTAATTTTAGAATATTTATTTCTTTCAAACATGATATCTCAGTCAAATATGGTGATACCAAGAAGATATTGGTGTCATTTTGAAGCTTGAAATATCCCCCAGTGCCTGACAATGAGTAAAATAACATTAATATAATTAAACTTATCTATGGATTTTTTACATGATTTATGCAACATAAAATATTATTGTAAGTTACATATATGGTAATATTTAATTAATGTATATGAAAATAAAAAATAGCTCTATGTCAGCCACTAAAGAATAGTTTTAGCTATAAAACAGTGAAAAAATGTGGCTCTATCTTAAAAACTGCATGAGTTATCATGTTTCAAGTTGCATGTCAAAATTATAAACAAAATAATTTTTAAAAACAATTTAGACATAATTTCAAGGGATCTGTTCACTTCATTCTTTTTTCTGGTACATTCTCAATTGTACAAACATTTTACAGAACAAAATTATACAAAACAATTTTTTTTGTATGTAAAGGTGTACATATACCTTAAACTTACTTCGATAAAAGTATTTAGGGTTTTGAAAGTAATCCAGTTACTCATATACGCTGTGCCGGATTTAGGCAGTTCACTGGTGAAGTAAAAAATCACATAAATAATAATAATCCTTGGCGCTACAGCCCGTGAAGGGCCTAGACCGGGCAACCGGCTGCTGGCCTCACGCTCACATGCCGAAGCAGAGGTGGACGATCATCCAACCAGAATGGAGTTATCGTGTGGTTAGCACGATGATCCCCCCAGCTGTTATAGCTGGCTTTCGCAACCGGATTTCGCTACCTATCATAGCTCCCCAAGTGCATCACGATGCTGGGTGGGCACCCGGTCCAATACACTGGCCGAAATTTCATGAGCAAATTTCTTCCCTCCATGAGGACTCGAACCAGCGCGCATTCCGTAACGCGTCCTAGGCAGGATGCCTTAGACCAACCGTGGCGAAAATGTAATCGTGCTCCAAGCCACTGTGTAACCTGCAACTGTCTGACTTATTAACGGATTTTCATTTTCCTTACGTCAAGCACTTAAATATAATTTTATACAGTATAAGGTTACAAACTAATGTTTAGTACGTGTAACGAAGAAAGAAATGAATAAGAAAACATAGGACACATTATCACAACCTATTAACTGTCTTCAGAATGTCTCTGCGACAGAGTTTCAAAATCAGGAATTATGTCACTTACTGCCAGTCGTAGGTGATGACGAAGGTATTTGTCTGTCAATCGTGATCTAAATTTGGTTTTTACTATTTTCATTGTTGAAAGTAATTTTTCACAAACGTAAGTTGTTGAGAACATGACTTCAACAGAGCAAGCGAAAGAACGAAGCTTCGGATATTAATTTTTTGGCAAAGATTTGAAAAGTTCAACATTTGTCAAGTCCTTACATATGGCTTTCATTTAACATCACATTGTAAATCTGTGCGTTTAAATTGAAGATCTAACCCCATTATTCGCACATCTGCTGAAAAAGGATCGACGTACAGAGATGATGATGATGATAACACTTAACCTTTTAATGTCTCATGAGTGACATGTAGTATAATGCCGTTTTATGTTATGCAACCGTTTTCCTCGTAATACTTGTCATCAAATCATACATTTAATATTCTCATCATATTGGCAGAAAAAAAATGCGTCCTCCCATCCTACTTGAAACTTTCGATTTTGTAGAGGTACATGGTTTCGAGAGAGACATTGCGACGATACGCCACTCGGAAATCAGAGACAAATGGAACGGAGTTTGAGTCCAGTGAGTGAGAGGGTGGGGATTAGGGGAGGTAAGAAGCAAGAGAAATGTACAGCTCTCATTGCGAGCCACAATGTGCTCGTGAGTCACATTTTCGTCATGGCTGCCTTAGACCACGACGTCAAGGCGCGGGACAAAAAATCACATACCGTACACAATTCTTTTAGAAAAGAGGTACAAATATCCATTTTCTACCAGGAATCGAATTCCGACCCTCTGGAGTTCTAGCCGGAAATATGGCACTTCAATTTAGCGAAAGATCCGACCAAGTGTTTTATGTTTCTGAATCGAAATGTACCCTTACTGCTCTTAGCATTATACATTAAAGAAATGACTTCCAGTGTTTGTTCAGCTGGCCTGTACGATTGTCTTAGTCTGACAGACCCTTGAATTCAAGAGGGAAGCGCGCTCTGGCCACATGAGGTCTCCAAGTTCCGCACTTCTAGCACGTGGCACATCCTACTTATGTTCTGTTCTCCAAGCAGCATCACTTGAGGCATGAGTGGTCAAGGAAAAAATATAGCGACAGACAAGGGAGTCAACGGCTAAAGATGAAAAGGAGCACACGTCGAAACTGGCGGTGATGATTATTGTCATGATTATGACAACAGTAATGTTACTGCGAAAACTGTGCAGCTCCTCCGGGCTTCTCCCTTCTCCAGAAGAAATTCTCACAACTGAACATTAGAATACACACAAAAGGAAGGATTCCTACAACGTGAGACCAGCCGGCCCACCGCCGAGGACAAAGCAGGGCAAATAGTAATGCTCTAGACGGGATTGGAATCCATGTTCATTATTAAAGATAGATAGATAGATAGATAGATAGATAGATAGATAGATAGATAGATAGATAGATAGATAGATAGATAGATAGATAGATTTTATTTTAGTTAGATTAGATACGATACTTTCATTGTTTGGACATTTAGCGTCGATTATGCATAGCAACATCAATATAAACAAAATCATACAAAATTATTTGCCAAGTTAAAAAAATATTCTTAATGCTATACAAACTGTATTCATACAATTTTCTGTTAATTAACCCGATTTGAATGAATCATAATTTAAAATTTTAACCGTTGAATTTGGTAAGCTATTATAAAATAGATAGAAATATAATAAAAACTGATTTGATGTAGTTTTGATATCTACATAAATCAAGTCTTATATCGTTACAACTTCTCGTATGGTGTTCGTAGAAAATGCAAGTTCAAAGGGAAATTATCTAGATTCATTTTGGTATATAACAAAGATAGATATGATAGATAGATGGAAGAGTGAGAATTTTATAGATTGAAATAAAGGTTTATACAATGTTCTTTAGATCCAACATACAAATAATTCTCACTGCTTTCTTCTGTAATTTAATAGTACATTATAGAACGATAGATAATGATAGATAGATAGATAGATAGATAGATAGATATGAAACGATAGATAGATAGATTCATAGATTTTCATATGAGCTAGATTAATTACCATTATAGATAGATTTCATAGACTTTTTATGATAGATAGATAGATATTTATTGCTTGGACATTATTAATTTTAATTGTATCTGACCTTCATCAATATTCCAAAATGTGCAGACGCGAAAATTGATTTTTTCCAAGTTAACAAATATTCACATTAATGCTATACAAAACTGTGTTAACATTGAAATTTTTGTTATTGACGAAACGAATGACAAATTTAAAATTTTATTTGAATTTGGTTACAATTAACGCTAAAACTTATAGTAATATAACAAAAACTTTTGCGACAGTCTTGTATTTCCAGCATAAATCAAGTCTTATATCGCTACAACTTCTCTTATTGCATATCCGAGAATAATCGATAGTTCAAGGTTTTATAACTAGATTCATTTTGGTATTGGCTGAACAGTTGTAACACTGCAATCGTCATTGGCTGAAAGACCTGACCTTTTAAGGATTGAAATGAACTTTGCAATGTTCTTTAAAGGTCTGCACCACAAATAATTCTCACTGCTTTCTTCTGTAAT
The DNA here is from genome assembly GCA_025594305.2 of Periplaneta americana. Lineage (NCBI taxonomy): Eukaryota > Metazoa > Arthropoda > Insecta > Blattodea > Blattidae > Periplaneta > Periplaneta americana. Next base: position 23,167,843 of record JAJSOF020000025.1, on the reverse strand, counting down.
TTAAAAATATTAAAAGATGAACTATGATTCCCCCCATAATAAAACACCATATTGAAGATGGCTATGAAAGCTGCGTGTCTTAACCGCTTCGGCTACAACCATCAGTAATAGCAGTAGAAGGAATATTAAGATATTACAAACTTCGCCCTACTCCATAGGCATCCACCAATACGTAGAAGTGAAGCATGTAAACTAAAATAACCGAATTTGTTGAAACTCTGTAAGAGACCTTACCTTCGGTACATGTTTACCGAGTCTCTGTAGAACCGAAGCTCGATTTGCATTTGTTCAATCTTTCTCCTTCCTTATGTTCGGTGCCTTTCTCCTAGTTGATCTCCTGCACCTTTATGCTGCCTTTATGCTTTAGCTGGATAAGAATGTCAGGCACATATCTTGCGGAGTTACGCATAGGAATGAGTACAAGTAATACTCTTAGAGTCAGAAAGTACCGGAATTTCGGGTGGAACGCCATGCTCTATAGGCAATTTCTCTGCCTTGTCCGTGTGGTATGTCACGTACTCTCCAGACGTATAGACTCAGTGCGTATAGATCCATAAAAACAGGAGCGGTAAACACAGTATAAGCACAGTCTAGTATATACAGTCGCGAAGCTCTATACGTAGTAAATATGCAAACATTAGATAGTTGCTCACCACTAGGATCGCTAATAACGCCTCATTACAGGCAATGCAAAATAGTACCGTCACAGTCTATTGTTTCTAGCACCCTCAAAACTCAAGCTTCGTGACTGTATACAGAGTGTTTCAAAAATAGAGGGCATAATTTCAGGTATGTATTCCTCACATGTAGACAATACAAAAAGTTCATTACAACATGTGTCCGAAAATCCTTGCTTTCCGAGTTATGGCCCTCAAAACAGTGATATTCACCGGAACGTTTTTCTTCCCGCAGGTAGGTGCCGTGACAGAAGATATTAACAGAGGACACTCTGACAGTTAATTCCGAGGTGAAGGGTACTTTGAGTGTTGTGTTTGACGTTGTACTGTGCGACATGTACTCAAATCAGGAGCTGACAGAAGTGCACTTCATGTACGGTAAGGCGGACAATGCTGCGCTGGCTCGTCGTTTGTACCGGAAAGGTATCCTGCTCGATGGATAGGTAGAAGTGGCCCAGTTGCTTGGCCTCCACGCTCACCTGATTTCAACGCTATCAATTTCTACTTATGGGGCCATTTAAAATCATTGGTGTATTTGTCTCCGGTGTCTGACATGGAATCGCTTCGGAATCGAATTGTAGCAGGTTGTGAGGAAATACGCAATACTCCTGGAATTTGGGATAGTGTTCGCAGGGCCATGAGACATCGATGTGAGGCCTGTATTCAAGCAGGAGGTGGACGTTTTGAACATCTGCTGTAAAGACAACTACCTGCGGGAAGAAAAACGTTCCTGTGAATATCACTGTTTTGAAGGCCATAACTCGGAAACCAAGCATTTCCGAACACATGTTGTAATGAACTTTTCGTACTGTCTACATATGAGGAATACATATCTGAAATCATGTCCTCTATTTTTGAAACACCCTGTATAGTAGACTGTGGTATAAGCCTCAATCTGCTGTACCTAGTCCGAATATAGGAAAAAGAAGAAAAAAGCTTGAAATGGAAAGAAGACACGGAGTAAAATCCTTGAAATACGTAATTGATAATATTTATTTGTTTATTTATTTATTTATTTATTTATTTATTTATTCTCATCAAACGATTTTCATGTAGTGGTTTCCCTCACGATAATATTAATTAAAAGAAGGTATTTAATTCTTGTTCTTTTTAATTAAAATGCTATGGTAATTTTAAATACAGAATAATCATTGTGAAACAAGCTACAAGTGCTGCCAAGAACATAACAAATTGTTTTCTTCTCTTCTCAAGGTAATGCAACCGGTGACACACATT